>CAHIKZ030001107.1:700000-775000 GCA_903632075.3 Acanthosepion pharaonis | reverse complement strand
GTTAACAAGCTAATAACTGCTCACAACGCGGAAGTCGGTTCCCTGAAAATTCAAAAAATAGTTGGAGATTACCAACCGGGATACCTATATGGAAACATAAAAACACATAAACCAGGATACCCACTACGACCAATTATTTCCCAGATACCAACACCTATTTACGAGCTATCAAAATTCCTTAACGACATCATCACTCCATACCTACCTACCAATTACAGCATCACCTCCACCCACGAATTCCTACAAATTTTAAAAACTACAAAAGGAACAAATCAAGGTATAATAGCGTCACTGGACGTCGAAAACTTATTTATAAACGTCCCTGTCGACCAAACTATCGATATTATCCTCAACTCTGTATACAATAATAATTCCATCCCTCCGCCATCCATCAAACCACCGATCCTAAAAAAATTACTACACGCATGCACAACCAAAGTCCGCTTCTATGACCATAATGGCAATATTTATACCCAAACTAATGGTGTTAGTATAGGAAATCCACTGGGTCCATGCTTCTCCAACTATTACATGTCCTACGTAGAAAATACTATATTTACACAGGTCCACAAACCGAAAATCTATGTTCGCTACGTAGATGATATCTTCATTTTAGCTGATAACATTAAAGAAATAGGGATACTTAAGACCACATTTGAGAAAAACTCCGTCCTTAACTTTACATATGAACTTAGCCAAAAAAACAAACTACCATTCTTAGATATCCTCGTTGAACACAACAATAACACTTTCATTACATCATTATACAAAAAAACCCACCAGCAAAAACTCGTGCCACCTTAATTTCAAAAGCGAATGCCCACTTAGGTACAAAAATAGCTGTAATAAAAAAACTTTCTAAATAGAGCCCACCAGAACTCATCCTCCCGACTACTCTTTCTCAAAGAACTTAACAACGTTAAACAAACACTAATGAACAACGGTTTCCCTAACTACCTTATAGACCAACAAATTAGACTATTCCTCCCCAAAGCAAGTAATAACGATAGCGAACACACAACTAAAAAATCACATACACATCTATTACAAAACCAAATGCATATTTATTACAAACAAGATGAATCTTCTCTAAGACATATTATAAAGAAATACACTACTCCTATTGATCCGAATAAAAAAAATCAAACTTATTACCTATTATAAAAATTTAAGACGGCCAACCTTATCCTCAAAAATAACAACACACCAACTAAGTCAAAATTACAAAGAACGAACATTATCTATGAGTTCAAATGCCCTTTAAGGAACTGCGTTCCTCACCAAACCGGACTCATAAATAATTACATCGGCTACACAACCACATGTTTATCCAGACGTCTTACATTACACCTATCTGATCACAGTTCCATCAGAACACATTTAAACACACACACAGATTTATCCGACACTATTAGGAACATACTAGTAGAAAACACAAATATATTAACTGCATCCACTTGCAAAAAAAGACTAAAAATAATGGAAGCTCTAATAATAAAAAAGAAAAAGCCAATCCTTAACAATATTAACTATGAACAAAGCCACAATGTGCTAATCGTATTCGGAAACTAAAAACATCACTACCACACACTGAACATACACAGAACTCACACACTCTACTAAGCTGATAATTGAATCATCCTTGATAATGGCTAAAGGTATAGCCGAAAGTGCTCGGAAACACAGAACATTCGGACAGTTCTTACACACTCTTTGTCCAGAAAAGAAAGCTCTTGTCAGAACACAAGAAAAATTAAATAAAAAGCTCAACCGTAGTACCTTGTCTGTCGTTTTTAATGAAACATGCATATATATATATGTATATATATATGTGTATATATATATATGTATATATATATGTATATTTATACATGTATATATATGTATATATATATATATATATATATATATATATATATATATATATACATGTATATATATATATATATATATATATATATATGTATATATATGTATATATGTATATATATATGTATATATATATATATATATATGTATATATATATGTATATATATGTATATATATGTATATGTATATATATATATATATATATATATATATATATATATATATACATGTATATATATATATATATATATATATATATATATATATATATATATATATATATATATATATATATATATATATATATATATACGTATATACATATGTATATGTATTGTATCTCTCGTGTCAACTAGCAGATGATCTCAAACGTTTATCTTCCCAAAGCTGAATAGTTATGTCAGGATATTTGAATCATCTGTGAAATTCTTTTATTTCGTTTTTGACATTTGGCATTGAATAATCGCAATGAATTCAAGAACTGTCCAAAACTATCACTGATTTCGCAACACAAATATTCGTCTCGACTATGAAATATATAATCAACAAAACAAGCTAAAGAAATAGTACATGATAAAAATAAGCAGACATCAGACATCCATTAAGTGAAACATTGCGCGTTCATAAACAGCCTTCCCTTTTCTCTTCTTTCGAGACGCCGCATCCTAGCGATGATTCTTTTTGAAAACGTGATTAAATTGAACCATTAACCAAAATGGCGAAACTCGGCAGAACTGTGCGTAAATTCCATCATAAAAGCCATTCAATTTTAATTCATTACCAAAATGGGATTGACGAAAACAAAGAAAAACGGTGAAAGAGAAAAGAATAAAAAATTAAAGTACACCATAGAAAAGAAGGAAAATCTTGGAAATATGATGAAAGAAAATGAAAAAAAGAGGTAAACTAAAGGAATAAGAAAATAAAGACAATAGAGTCTGTTAAGAAAAGGAGAAACCAGAAAAGAGAAAGATGAAATCTAACAAAAGAAATAACATCGACTAAAACCACAAGAATTTAGGGAACCTCAATGCCAAAAAAGCATTGAATCAAGTTTCGAATGATTACTGTAGTGAAGTTAAAATTTATGGCGTCTACTCTGATAGTGTTGAATTAAACTGTAGTTTTTACTAAGGTTACCTATTATAGCACGATGATTTACCAACTCGCTTCGTTCCACAAATTCATTAGTGTACTTATTTTGATACTAAAATATACCGCGTTAATTTGATCTTGAGTCAGACTGACGTTTGTACATATTTGGTGAATAATGAATTCAGCATGAAAATACACAATCTCACATGATCTTCAAAGGTAAGCAGCACAGAATCTGGTCATGACTTAACGGAATGTATTCACACAATGACAACAAACATTATGCAGACTTTCAGCTGTCTGCACACAATGACAAAGAACATTATGCAGTTTTTGACCTTGCATCAAACTATGCAAATTTTAATCACTAGTACAATTTTGTAGATGGAATCGCAGAACACACAATTCGACACACAGTTGTGTTTAGCAATTTGGTTTCACAGATCATGAATTCTGTAAGCATTTCCATCTTTACTAAGAAGTTGAAATTGTTGTTACATTCCATACCAAGTTAATCTTAGTAAAGATAAATAATTCTGTCTTGGAGCAATTGTTTGATCGTGAAACTTCGCAATATTTAATAAGGTTAGGTTTTTATTGTATATACTATGTGAAATTGTGAAAGCTAAACTACACATCATAAATTTGTCAAGAAGGCTGAAACTATTTAAATACTCTCATGGCATTTATTAGGAAATGTTGCGGTCCATATTTAGCAATTTTTATCTAATCTGTGTTTCGCTTTAATTCAATGTCTGCGTTAAATGAATGTGCCAAGCTTATTTATAGGTATTTAATCGAAAAAGAAGGAAAACTAAATATGCCTCAAACAGATTAAATGCAACACTGTGATAACCTAAAATCAGAATCATTGCACGTAGATATCCTGAAATATAAAAAGTAGAAAAGAGTGAGGCGAAGCTGAGACATGGCGTGGGGTATCTATTATAACAGTGTCATCAGCAAGCTCATCTTGCCGATGAATTTCTCAGGTCTCACAATCATAGCCACAAAGGCTAGACTAGAATAGAGATTAAACATCTATAGTACTGTTATATTTAACCTGCTAAGTAATTAAATAAGATTGTTAAGATAGCGTTAATGTCAACAAGCTCTCATTAGCAAATGATTATCGTACACAGTACACTGGCAAATAGTGTAATGAGTTCGAATAAAAAGAAAACTGTACTGTGTTAATCAGTAAATGTCGAGTTTGCTAACTGGAGACTAATTGGTAAAGTGAATTCTTGCTGAAGAAGACAGAAAAAAAGTAGGAAACTAAAGTGTGATGGAAGACATGATATTTTCAAGAACTTTTTTTTTCATAAGAATTTAATAAAATAGATGATATTCATGAGTTCTAGTTTTGAAGAAGCGTCTAGAAGCAGCCGCAATGATAGCAGACAATGGAAAGAAGAGATAAAAAGGAAACAACAAAATTTGAAGACGACGGTTAAATGTGTGTGGGGAAAGGAAAAACGTGAAGAGAAATTGTCAGGTTAATTTCGTCCAATAACCATAAAAGGTTGTCGGGATGCCATGCTGGACTGAGCTAATATGATTTGACATTTGTCTATCATGGCATTTATGTGGGTTAAGACATTTACTTGGCAGTTCTTTCTGGAAGAAAAGGCGAAAGATCTAATACTAAATTGTTTTTATGGTAGACTAAAATTTTAAATACGCAGGAAAAAAAATCTCGATTGTTAAAATAAATTTCCTTTGAAATCAGTACTGTAAAAATATATACAGAATAGAAACAAAATGAATGATTCTGATTTTTGACTTGTTTTAAAGAATGATGATCTGTTTAAAAGTAAACATTTGTTCTTAATACAAAAATAATCAATTGATCAATTATTTGTATTAGTATTCAGTCTAAGATAAATAGTCTGTTTGAAGGCAACAGATAGTCGTTGCATAATCCATACATGTGTAGTTGGCGTAACGGTTATCAACGCAGAAAATGGAATCGGTAGGTCAAGTTCAAATTTTCACGGTAGCTTTCGCGTTTATTTTGCAATAATGCTATTGGGAAAGCTATGGATCTATTTCTTCGTCACAAATTATGGATTAAACAGTAGAGCGAAATGTGCTTTCTAACCCTGGTTGGTCTTTTCTGACAATACATAATTATCCTACGTCCACTAGAATGAAATATGTGTTGCGTTCTTTGTCGTTTCTGGGCGCCGACACTACAGCATAAAACGGTATCAACGCAAAGGACCATTTCTTTTTGTTTTATTAGGAGAGAGTGGTGGCAGCTTGGATTCTAAGAGGCAATTGGAGGGATGACGTCACAGGAAAGTACGTTGCTCGTTGGCTCAGGGTCCCTCCGCGAACGGTCTTAGCCGAACGTTGACCTGGGTGGCGGGGGTGCATCGACGCTTTAGAATTTTTGCGACCCTCTGTTGAATTTGTGTCTTTTGGAATTTCCCAGACAAACAGTTCAGTTTTTAGAACCGAACTGCTACACATATGATTTGCTTATATTTGTGAAAGCTTATTTAGAACCAGACAAACTTTTCGGAAGAACTGATAACAGAGAAATGGTGTATAGTGTGCCCTGAAGTCTCGAAATAACTCTCTTCAAGTTTGGATTCAGAATTATCCTATTAGACTGGTTAGCAAGGAAGGCTCGAATGTCTCGTCTTCCCTTTTATTTAACATAAAACTGAATGGAGAGAGATGGATACATTCCTTTCTTAAGAGTATTTGTGTCGGAATTTAAAAACGGTAGGCCGATTTCTTTCAGAACCAGTAACCATTACACCACAAGCATATTTAATGTGTATGTGTGTCTGTGTCTATGTTTGTGTGTCTGTGAATCAATGGTCTGGATCAAGAAATTGTTCTACTGATGCGATGGTTAAAGTTGATGAAATGTATTGCGGGACTTATTCAAGCCAATCGTTCTGTGTCAAGAGCAGATATTCTTCTGCATCTAGATAGATTTCAAAGAGGGTAAGTTATTCAAACCGAGTATCAGATTTGAAATGATAACAAAATTAAAAAGTACAATGATATGGATACAATATACCGCAAGATGTTTTTATATTTCTTTTTCGCTTAAATTCTAAATCCAAATGTTAATTGTTGATAAGATGGAAATATTTATTATCATTGAAAACTGAAATTTTTTGTAATTATTTTATTTATTATTGTAGATGTTTTTTTATGATGATCCCACTTAATTTAAGGTGATGCAGTCACCGTTGCAACATTGGCGTGTATTGTGAACAAACAGTTTTCAGGCGAAATTATATTTTAAATATCCCATGACCACTAGCCTCATGTCTTTCGGATTGACCAATCCATAAAAGTCATTCGTACGATGAATTTTGTAGTGATAGGACAGTCATTTGGCCTATTTTAAAAAAAAAGTAAACTAGTTAATTGTTTATGAGTATGTATTTATTTATATATCGTATTTATGTTAAATAATGGACCGATTATAATATATTGAGATATAACTATACTATAACTACTCAAACATATGCTTGCACACATACGCAAACAAACGCATATATCCACACGCACACAAACACACGCAGGCATGCACACACGCACGCACACATATTACTTACGGCCATACCACGTTGAAAAACCGGTTCATACGATCACTGAAATTATGCAACGTCGAGTCTGATCAGTACCTAGATAAGTGACCGCTTGGTAATAAAAAGTGGTGTGCGGATGGTGTAATGAATGGCGACTCAGAACTGGAAATTGGAGAGCAGAGTTCTAATTCCAGAAGAGTTCATTATATTTACTTATGCGCAAATGCCCTTTGGTAATGGTATCAATCCGCCTCTTCCCTCCTCAGCTATGTGTTAATTAGCAGGACTTGTATAAGTAAAATCATTATTATCTTCCCAAACATTCTTACATTCTAAAAAAGCTTTTCTGGCTTTAAATAATTTGTAAATATATGTTACTCGGTTCCTAACGATATATATATATATATATATATATATATATATATATATATATATATATATATATATATATATATATATATATACAGAATCCTGCTCAAAATCTTAAGAACAGATACAAAAGGGTTAAAAAATATAAAATACTGTTACTTTAATGGAAATATATTTGAGAAACATTTACATTTCTTGTAAAATATCAAATAATTGTCCGAATTAAATGAAATTTTCAGAACTTATTCACAGATGAATGAAACTATTTTTGAAATTTGTTTTATTAGAAAATCTTAGTAAAATAGTTTTTACATGTTTTTCACCCCGTTATTTAATTTTATGAAAATTTGAGAAATTCAATGTGATAAATTTTAGTGACTATATTTTTTTAAAACAAAAGAAGATTTTAAATCACCAGTTTCTTTTTGAAAAATCGGACTCCGTTTTACCGTAAAACTGTTCTGAATCGAAAAATAAAAAATGCTATAAAACTAAGACATTATTTAATTAGATAAGCCCTTTAATGAATAACATATATTAAAAACAATATTGTCTACAGGAAAAAAAAAGATGAAAAATGAATTTTTACAAGATTTATTTTCATTTTTTTTACAATTTTAAATTAAATAATTTTATAAAGTTTTTAAATCTTTCAAAATTCAATTTCAATAGTGCAACACTTAGGAAATATTGTTATTAAGTAAAACTATAGTTACTAATCAAATATTGTAAAGCTTATTACAATCTGATAATCCCAAATATGTTTTTAAAAAGAATTTCTATTTTTTTGTGTTTAAACATCCTATTTGTTTTTTAAGTACGCTATTTCATACATGGCATCATAATTAAAACGTCATGTGTTTTAAGGGTTGTTCCCGCTTACGGAAAAAAAAAACCTCATATAAAATTTATCTTCTGCTAGCAATTTTGCTTCACGGTACTTAACGTTAGGCGGTCGATAAATCTATCAACACGTCAGAAAAACAAGATTCCGTAGTTAATAAATGCTTGTATAAACAATTTTATGCTATAAGTAATATTTGTTTCAAATCAAATTAGCTTAAATGTATAGTTGGTAATTTTCCTCAAATAAAATTTCAGAAATATATATTTTATTTTTGCAAGATTATTAAACCCGAGAATTAACCTTTGTTTACAAATATTTCAAATTGGCCGATTTTAAAGATGTTACTGAAGAGAAATCGATTCTAATAAATATAATTTCTTTACATACTTATATCTTATTTGTATAGCATTTATATAATTTTTTTTTGAAATACACCACAGTGCTTACTGAAAATAGCAAATTTTAATCCTTTAGCTTTCAATTAAAGCGAAAATGAAAGCTCCACGAAAGCGTTTTCATTCTTAAAAATAATTTTAAAACTTACGTATGCCGAATTAAGAGATGTACCTACATATTAATATTTTATAATCACATAACTGAATATAGAATTTAAACGCGAATAAATTTGTGTCAATTGATTTGAATGTATACAGTTTCTTAGATGTGTGAATGTATCAATATATATGTGCAAAATACTCTCACGTGTTTCTGTAGAATTAATTATGCAATCTAAATGTGCCCAAAGGCATGTCTACATGGCAATTATGATAACAGATAATAATGTTCTCTTGTTAAACGCTTTCATTTAACATGCGTTTGTTTCTGTTTATTTCAACGTACGTGTTTCCATAAATATGCATTTATCGCGCAAAATGTACTTTGTTGTAAATTATGTTGACATTAGAAATTATGTATATTTAATGGCTTGCTAGTATGACTGTCATAAAATGACATAAATTTGTTGAATTTAAACAACTATTCGCTAAAACGTAACGCTTTGTTTTATTAAGATAGGTGTTAATTTTAGATTAACACTCATTCCAAATCATCGAAATATAATGTTGTGCTACGATCTATAATATACTTGTTCTTTTTTTCATGATAGAAATAAATGATGCATCTTTTCGAATATGCCTGTCTGCAATGTTTTCAGATAAGATGCGGAATAATAGTGTCATGTCGTATGGTGGTAATGGCCATTTAACACAAGCAAGTTATCGTGATTTTACAAATTCCTAGATGTATGCGGCTATTAAACCGGAATATATAGCCATGTAGTCTTACAATCCGGTTTAATAGCCACCTACGTCTAGTAATTCAACGTACGTAGCCGGCTTTACCTGTTTTGTCCGCTCTCCTTTGAAGAGGTGATCGGTGTTACTTGTTTCCATCCGATCACAGAAATATTATAACTAAAGAGAAGCTACTAAGCATTTTTGCTTTCATCAGCAACGTGATGGTTTTAGGGCACAACTACAAAACCCTGATCACAAACCCAAATGATTGATGGCTGCACTTAATAAAGAAAACATTCCGTTAAACAGCAACACATTCTTCTGCATAAAACCATCAACTTAATGCGGTACATGATGAACAAGGGTGCATTGAAACGATTTCAATCCAGTGAAATCGCAGCTTGATTTGTTGCTGAGAAACTATGGACAACACACAGTGGTTACTTCTTTCTCGAAAAAAGAAAGATGTCCATTGAAAAGATAATAATTTCATTCTGCCCTCCTTAACTGTTAATGCTTTTGAAACTTTAAAAAAGAACATCACTCATAGACAACTAGTGAAACATCTATTCTCATCTTAGTAGAAATGGATAAATCAGATTGTGCTATTGCTGATTCATTGAGACTATTTGGTTTTCCCTATAGCTTTCTAGCGTGGACTCTAAGTTAGAATGATGACACTCAACGTTTAACTATACCATGCTATACTTGAGGGATTGAGAAAATCGAGGAACCATCTTGTCGAACTTAATTTCAAATGTGTTATTAACTAAATGAATTCATGTTTAACCCTAAAGCTCCAAGTAAAATTAAAACGTTAAATTAGTGAGAAGGAGAATATAAACATGTTATTTATTCTAGCGTCACTGTAATTAGAATAATAAAGCTGGTAATCTGTTGAAGGTGTACACATTGACATGAAGTAAAGAAGATCTCCAAACACTACAGAATGCACTGTTTTATCCAGGCCCCTTGCACTAAGAAACAGAAATGTACCCTATTCTAATGAGGATGTCAAAGGAATAATAAAACCTTGTCGGGAATGCGTGGAAATCACTCCGCGGTACCAAAACCTCAACCTTAGACACAAACTCGCCCACATTTCCCATGCGACCGTTGAACTTCAATAACTCTATCTTCCAAACTGTATAACCCGTACATGTTAATGTTCATCGATACATGTTCGAGAATTTCTTTTGCCATGATGTAACAGAAGCAATAGTTATAAAATGCCTCTGCACTATGTTCGCCATCTACGTTGTGTTCCCGTATGAACATTCAGATAGTGGAATACCTTTCATTTCAGAGCAGCAGCTCAAACAATTCCTATACGAGTAAAGAGTTCCCGTAAGACGAATAATTCCCAACAACACCAGAGTAATGGACAATGCGAGAGTTACCATGATATTATTTGCAAAGTGCTACAATTCGTTACAAGCAATCGCAATCATAGGAATTGCAAGAAGAGTCTCTCTCCTTGGTGATCTTTGCGCTATCTAACACATTTTAGAAACTAGGAGTAAAGCTACTTGGCATAAAAGTTTTCCTTTCAATAGCTCAGAGAAAGTCTCATTCATTTTTTGTGTTTTGCAACATAAAACAGTTCTTCTTGGATGCTATTTTCGTTAGGTAAGCCAGACTCATTGGTAAACGAGGTAGAACTGATTGAAGAGAACCCACATTATACTTTTGTCCGTCATTCAGATAGAACAGAATCAACTGACTTCTGTTGCATATGTAAATAAAACAAATCATTCCCGGACAATTGGTCTGCATTCTCATTTAGCACCTTGTATTTCTCCCTATACGCCACTGACAGGATCAATGAAGTTACAATCAGACCGTGAAGATACTGTAGCATATCGATAGGACTACATCAGTACGACCCAGATGATTCTGAAAAATTTGTGCTCCAGGAGATTTATAATCGAAACATTGATTCTGATACTCCATCTTGGTATAATGAGTGACTTGCTTCCTGCAGAAATCTTAAATATTTCAGTTCCTTCAGGTCAGACAGGCGACTCAGTCCCGATACATCTCTCAGTTTTGGTGCCAGATAGAACTCTTTCTGTATATATGGGCTGTCACAGTAGCTACATGTTGTCTGGCTATTAGAATATATTCAGCAAAAATATTAAGTAACTACGTAGAGGGAAATGTAGTGGTAATCCACAAGAATTATCTCTCTACTCTCGCACAGCTATACCTGAAGTTATTTCTCCTCAGAGGAACTCACTCTAAGGTATAAAATAACTTCCATCCAATTGTAAGCGTAATCATTTGTAATGAGGTTCATCTAGTACAAGGCACAACGGCCTCTCGAGGTAGAGGATTACAAACAAGGAAATAATGCCACCAAGACGTAAGGGGACACCTGAAGTGAAAGAGAAGGAAAAGGCTTTATAAGGAACCTGGAACCCAATGATAAACAAGAAGTAAACTATATAGCGCTACACTTGTTCAAAAGACTGGGAGGACTTCACGGACACATGACACAGTGTATATATATATATATATATATATATATATATATATATATATATATATATATATATATATATATATATATGTGTGTGTGTGTGTGTGTGTGTGTGTGTGTGAAAATATATAAAAATAAGAAGGAACTGGTTAGGTAAATAATCCAAAAGTCACTTAGTATTTTTAGTTATTTTTTTTAAAATAGTGCTCGATACAAAAGTAGAGTATAAATATAATTATTTATTTAAAATATGATTCCAAATCGCGACAGAAGAAGTCCCATGTTTCAAAACAAGAGCCGAAAACTTCAATATAATTATTTAAATTAAATTGAGTTAAAATAAGCTCTGTTCCATCTTCAATTTCGCTTGATACTTTTTTGGTCTGCTTTTCTTTTCTCCTTATGTTTCTTTTTCCGTTTATTTTTTATTTTTGTTTCTTGGTTTTAAATTTTCTTTTTTGTAGTTTAATGGGTTTGATTAGGAAATTATTGTTTTGGCCGAGTTACATTTGCAAGTTATACCAATACGTTGTTTTTATATATATATATATATATATATATATATATATATATATATTTTTGAATAAAAACAGACCACTTTAAGATTCCATGTAATAAATTATTTCACCACAGTGTATATTTCACCATATGAATATGTGTGTGTACGTGTAATGTGTGTATGTATAGATGTGCATGTATAGGTATTTATATGTGTATGTGTGTGTATATATGTGTATATATATATATATACATATAATTATATATGTGTGTATATATGTAAGTATATATGTGTATGTGTGGATATGTATGTATATATGGGCGTATGTGTTTTTCTACAGGTGTATATGTGTATGTATGTGTGTATATATGGATTTATATGTATATAGGGATATGTATGTGTGTGGATATAGATAGGTGTTCGGATATGTGTAGAGGTGTGTATGTGTATGGATATATAGAATATTATAAAAGAAGGACCTAATTTTCTGTTAGTAATGTTTTATCCAAATTTCTCCTCTAATATTCTCGAATTGGAAATGAGTTTAAATAATACGGAGGTAAATTTTAAATTGATAATTTAATTTAAATTGAAATATATTACCCTTTAAGAATCATTATTGATGTTAAAATTATTTAAATTGGAATAATCTTTGATAATTATGTAGGTATCTAAAAACAGTCACGTGTTTTATTTATAAACAAAACTCAAACGGATAGCTGTCAACTTATCAATAATCAACAAGAAAAAAGTTTAAGCAAATAAAAAAGATTACTAGATGTAAAAGCAATTTATTCTTTCAATGTACTTTCTATGAATTTTTTCCAATCGACTATTTCATAGAAAATACCCAAAACTCCAACAAACATCAATTTAAATTCTTCGTAGATTTTTTAGACATTTAGATTTATATCAAACTTTAACCCCCAAATATACCCTTTAAAGTAATGCGAAATAACAGCGTCTAAGAAATTGAGTGAAACATTCTCTCATGATTAATTTATTGTATCTTTTTCCTTTTATGTCGGTTTTTTCTTCTTCACCCCTTACCCATCTATACCTAGAGATAACATACGTTAAGATAAGCGAGGACTGGCCCACACCAAGTGAGCTTAAGGATAAAGAATTGAAATGGTAGATCTAACTCACTCATGTCTTCTCTCCCGCCTCACTTCCTCACTTGGTTAATTTACATATGCATAATACGGCCCGTCAAAAATGTGTAATTTTCTTTTCATTATTCATTTCAACCATTGGAAGTAAAGTCTGATGATCCAGAGCCCTTTAAAAGGTCTGTGGTGAAATAATTTATTACATGTGACCTTAAAGTGGACTGTTTTTATTCAAATTTATTTGCTCTGAATTTACATTGAGCTCTCTGGATATCATCCTCCTTGGGTCTACCCATACGGATTACCTAGTTTTGCATGAACTATATATATATATATATATATATATATATATATATATATATATATATATATATATATATATATATATATATATATATAACGTGTGTGTGTTAAACACTTTTAATATTTAGGAATAAATAAGAAAAATGAGTCGGCAAAAATACTAAAGAATGGTACAGATTACAGAAACTGAAAAAAATTCAAACAAAACGGCTCAACGAAGATGGCAGCGTTTTTAAGAATAAGCAGTATAGATAAGGCGATGAAATAGGGAAACGTGTTATACACACACCTATGGACAGGACAGGAAAAACTAAAGTTGAATACTGGACAATTAGAATCTTAAAGAGGCGGTTGAAATTTCTCCTCTGAATAATTTGGAAACAAGACTTGGAGAATTTGACACGCACATAGTGAAGGCGAGATTAACCTACCTAACGAGCTTGTGTAAATTGAAAGGAGCACAGTGAATGGCTGGGGTGGGTGTGGTTATAGTAAAAAGATAAATATTCCTAAGCTCTACAAAAGACAGAAAGATGTGGAAAGACATGATAGCCCACGCCCAGAAGATTCATGATGCATAGAAAGATTCTGAAGTCCAAGAAAAGTAATCTTTGCATTTGATGAAAACGAACTTAAATTCTGGATAAACTACATGGGAAAATACTGATTATGAAAGAGCAAATTAGTGACAGCATCTATACCATTACTAAAATTGTCCCAGCTTGGCAGATGACTATAAATAAGACAACCGTTAAAAACCGAAGAGACAACATTAGCAATAATGTCCGAAATTGTTTAATAATATTATTGGGATTCTGATAACTGTGCTTTATATCACCTTCGATAAGTAAGTAAATATATTTTATAACATTTGAATGTTACCACGTTTCCATAAAAATCACTTGCATTGGAATTATTAGAAACTCTTCACTAGAATCTATTTGCGATAGCGTCATTCTGAAATACGATTTGTTATAACTACGAAAACCAAATCTCAAATAGCAATATTCATTTACTCAATCATTGTCAAATTTCAGATTAAACTGGGTATCATTCATCTAAAATTATTCTCCCCAAGAATTCAACAACAAAAATCCAATAGCAAATGGCATGCGAAAGTACCTTATGAGAAAAAAACAAACAAACTATTATATTTTCTTTTTGTTGTTCAGGAAAAGCGTATATTTTATTTTGATAATGAAAATTTTCGAAAAGTGAACAACAGAGTAGGGATTTGTTAGAGGATGTCTGAGTAATGACATTGATTTCTTTCCTTGTCTAATTAAAATCTCACATTTGATCGATTACCCGTCACATGACTGCAGGTCACGTGATTCGCTTAATTAAATCGCTGTTTCAAAAAGTTGGTCAACACGAGAAATTAAAAAAAAATAAAACTTAACGATGTTTTAAGCTTGCAAAATTTTTTTGCCCCCAAATCTAAATAGGTTATTCATGAAGTCACCAATCATTTAAATGGAACGTTAATTGGAAAGAGAAAAACACTGGATTCGACAGTGAAAACCAAAAAATAATATAACCCTAAAAATAAGGTGATAAATAATTCTGTTGCTTCATAAAATGTGGTTACACTGTCCCAAAATTAGAATCAGGCTGTTGTAAAAACTGTGTAAACAAGTTTGCTTTTTATTTTTTAGCAACAAGTATATTTACAAAGTTTAATTTAGTATGATAAAGACCAAATGAAGGTAAAATCATCTTGCTGCAAGCATGGAAATTTTGCTTGCGATAGTATAAGAATTTCATATTGTTATAAAATATGTTTAACATCATTATGACTAAATTAGATTTCTATTGACAGGGTTTCATTAACGTACATTATTTGGTTGTTTTTTTCATTTGATGTTGACTAAAAATTTCTAATATCGTGTGTTCGATTTTTTGGGTCCCTTTGATAGTAAAGTTTGTGGCGGACTGGACTTAGTATAAATAAATATATATTAAATTAAGAATAAAATTAATGTACCTAATAAACTTATTTTATTACCAAATTAAGCGAAATATTTCTACCTGATACAATAAATTGGACAATCTCATAAAAAATCTAAACATTTAACAAATAATAATTTCCATTTCTTAGTCATTTAAAAATCATTTTCAGTTCACTAGGACCTTAATATCAAGACAATTCACTGAAAAATATTGCATTCATAAAGTAAAACTTATTGATCAGTTTATATTGTTCCATATGCTTAATTCCAGTTCCTCACTAGGTTTTATACACATACCACTATTTTAATGTTTGTCAAGCAATAAAAGAATGTTTATTACTTTCATGATCTTTAATAAAACAATTTCTCATTGGACAATGTCAATGGATTATCGTTAGGAATATTTTTACCTGTGGGTTAGGTTACATTGTTAAATAATTCAATTATACTTATTACCACAATGATTTCAGGTCGATATTAGAAAAGTCACGATATACCGAAAAAGCGATTCCATTCTGACTAGTTTGTTTCACTCATAATATTCTACAAAATACATTTGTTCCGAATTTGTCCAACCATCATTCCTCAGAGAAACTTAATTTTTGTAGCACTTCGGTGGACATTGTTAATGTCATGATGTGATAAGCGCTGACTTGTTTTGATTTTAATCACGTTGAATTCTATTTTTATCCCTTTCTGATAATATTCAGTCGAGAATCGGTTCCATCTGGTTAAAGAGTTCAGTTCATAACTGATATTTGATGCAACAGTTTTGATGCATTTTTTCCATAACAAATTTAGGCATCCGTTCGTTCCATTCTGGAATTGACCGATGTTTGGATAGCTAAATGGAATTAGCTTCAGATTATATATCTACAGAAGAATATAAACTATATTATTTTTCGTGTCAGTATTTGATGGATTTTTAAAAATCGTCTCCATTTCTGTATCACGTCAGGTTCGTACTGATTTAATAATTTCTCTCAGAGTTATGTAATCTAATTCAGTGAAAGAAACAAGCGTGCGATACAAAATATAAAATTAAACGATTCGAAATATTGCCTAAGCATGGGAACTGGAATGTGATCATTTTAGGAATTGAATAACGTGTTCCTATGAAAATACTTACCGCGTATAAATGAAGGCTATTGAGTACGATCTGTTGCAATTTGGTGGATACGATGCCCCCAAAATGTGTCTGTCTCATAGGTAAGATTAATATATTGCCCAGAAAAGCATATATTGCCAAATTTCAAATATTCCGACAGAAAAAGAAAGCTTTAAAAAGGTGAAGGTTGGACTATACCGCGTTGCATCATTGGGCTTAATCTGGAATTTAGCTCCCTCAGTTTAGTTTGTATTGCAAACCTACCTGTCAAACTTGATATTTTTTCGGGTTCCAGTAAATCTAGGCGTATCACATTTTTAATATTTGAGAAGATAATACATCCCACTCTCCCCGCTGATTGTGAACGTTTTCTTTGATGGGAAATTTACATGTTAGCTCTCTATGATCAGCAAATTTGATTCTGACTCGTCTTGATAACAAGACGTCTCGTCACTATTTATGATGACGTCTAGGAATTCCTCACGTTCAAACACTTAGTTGAACGTCATAATATGGCAGAATTACATTCCGTGCACTTTCTGTACTTGTGTGAACATCCATTGGAACCAACTTGCACAAACTATACGGTATCACAACAATTCCAACACTAATTCCTACCATTGAAGCCGAAATTCAGTTCCTCACATAGTTCACTAATAGTAAGCCGTTGGTTCACGTTCATCATGTACGGTAAATATATATTTAATTGTTTATATATGGACACATTCATTTGTACACATCATCTTAATAGCTTCTTTCATTTGATACTATTTATAACAAAGCATAGATTTATAGTCACTGCCAGAAAGATTCAACCTCCACTGCAATAGAAACAAACATCCACCTTTGACATAGCAGTCAGCATATTAATATATGCGGCCTTATTTGAAATGATGAAAGTAGCTGTGCATATTTTTGTAGGTAGAGTGGATGGTTATTTTACAAATATAATTTTATTGTTAATTATTCCGATATATAAAAATTATCTTTAATAACTACATATACGCCATTATCTATAATGAAAATGTAACAAAACTTTAAATTTGAATTAATAGCACTAATAGTATAAAATATCAAATAATTAAAATGAATATTCTGTAAATTAAGAACAATGGATACATTAATGTAACTTTGTGAATCATAATGACTTTCCTTCCTGTTTTAATCATTTTCTTATATATATATATATATATATATATATATATATATATATATATATATATATATATATATATTCAAATTTTATTTGCTTTACATATAGTTTAATCTACTGGGATATCTTGGTTGCATATGATAAGGAAGTTTCATTCGTAGACGTTCCCTCATCAATGGACATATGTCTGCATTTTCTTTCTACCGGTGGGCTACGCACACATACATAACGAAGTTGTTTTTTTCCATTTTATCCATTATATATGGGTGAAAACAACTGTACGAGTTGCCTCAAGCTTTCTGAATGACGGAACTATCTGGGATCCGTCGATGGTTGTGTTAGTCCAACGTCATCGGGACCGAAGGTTTGAGCATACTGGGCTTGTTCAAACTGTTGATTATGCTAGATAATGTTTGCTTCATTTCAGAAACTGTAACTAAGGTCCGCTCAGATATTGAACAAATGTGCTTGATCATGCCTCTGTAAATGGGGGCCGCTCGGATATGAACGGTCAGCCACCACCACTACAACTATATACGCCATGTTTATTATGAAATTATTTCAGTTTTTGATTTTAATTCTATAATCTATGTTTTAATTAAAAAAAAGATTATTTTGAGATTTAAACCGATGTTCATAACACTTAAAGCAAACTTGGTCTCGCCACGTAACAAACTTATCTTTTTGAGTAATATTAAAACAAAATAGCCAGATATTAATTTACGGTAAATATCTTTAATTCTATATCGATTTTGTCATTATATTCTGTTTAAGGTTGTCTATTTCGAGTAAAGGAAGCGTTTCTAAACGACTTAGATGAAATTATAAACAAAGTAAGCTTCACTAAAACGCTCTTTGCCTACTGGGCAATGCTTGGATACGCTTTGCAAAGTATCCTTCAAAGATTTGTATCATTTAAATTACATATGATGTGCTTTTCTTAAATATTTATTGAGGTACAATGATGCAAAGCTCTACAGACATATACAAAGGAATAAGCTAAGTGTTGAATATCCGGGGTAGTCCGTACGTAAATATAAGCTGTGTGGGCAGATGGCCTTCAATCATGAAACAGATTATCGATATAAGAAGTTGAACTCTGTCCACACTGATTTTATATATATATATATATATATATGTATATATTCAAAGAAACTGATAGATTAAAATCTAATATCAGTTTAGCAAGCTTGGAAGCTGACTTATCATTCGACTGGAAGGACATGATTATGATATCGAGAAACATTTTGTTCATGCGTTTGAACTCAGGAATTTTAATAGCTGCAACGGGCAAGAACAAAACCGGTGAATAATAATGATTCTCCTCCATGGAAAATGAATCCGGTTCGCAAACAGGCGGAACTGTTCAAAGTCGGCTCAACTGAAGCAAAAGAAGAAACACCATCGTGTGCCAGCTTTGATTTTCCGCCTCGTTTCAAGCCAACATGACTAAAAGATCAATGTAATCGAGTCTAACGCTTCAGTGTACCGCCATTACACAAATTGCCATTTGACTGCCAAGCGGATTTGGCGAACGACAGGATAGAAAAAAGACAAAGAAGTGAACGAAGTTTTATTCTGTGACACAGTTATTTATGTCTTTCTTTTCTTCCTGTCTCAAAATAGCGACATTCAACATTGCATCGGTAAAAGACCGGTACAGGGTCTCAAACTCATCGGTGCAATAAAGTGTAAGATTCTAATGCTAGATTTTGTATGATATACGTCTGGCTGGACTTGTGTGATTCATTTCTGCTTCGACGATAATCTGTCAAACGGCTCAATTGTCTTTATGTTCTCAAGTTTTGTTGAGAACCTTTTTGGATTAATATGTCTTTTGGTAAAGGTTTAAGTGACCATAAAGCCTACATTTCTTTGCATACGTTCACATGATCTATTGTCTTAATCATCTTTGAAGGTGGATAAATTAAATCTAGATAGTTTTTGTCAAGCCGTAAAAGACTTACTTTCTACTGAGTATTATTCCGGAAATTATAGCTTCAGTCATAAGTAATTTCCATTTTTACAAACCAATTGTAATGTGGAATCTATCGTCCTAACTCTTAATTATACGTGGCAGCTAAGGATAAATTTGAATCTTGTGCAGCAATTGCAGCATACACAGTGGATTAAAGGAAAAATGATATTCGTTTCAACACAGGGCCGCATACAGCAAAAAGAATATAGAAAATCTTTTGTAATTTGTCTGGTCAGTTCCTGTCTACCACACCCACCATCTTGCACCAACCGATTATTGTCAATGTCCATCGCTGCAGAACGAATTGATGCGAAAACTTTCTGTAATGAAAACCAGTTTCAAGAACCTGTAGAGAACATTTAAACATTCATAGAACTTTATTCAAAATGTTTCGAAGAGCTGCTTGTTGCGTACCAACATGCCGTTGCAAATAAGCGTGAATATAAAATAGAATAAAATATAATTGTATGATTCCAAAACTAACCTTGTCAATAACAAACAAAATGATTTAATATCTATCTGGGAATCTCGATTGCAGACATTCTTGTGTGTCCAGCGTTTGTTCTAATACGGGGTTCGGTGCTACTTTTGCCCTGTCTTTCTAATGTACCTTCTGCAATCAAACACAAATATGTGAAATATTGATTTGTTTGGACACATAACTTGATATTCCATTTTCGGGTTCCAATCTTTATAATCCTTGCTGAATTTAATGCATGCTAGACAGTTCTTTAAGAAAGCATGATATGTTTTGAGATCATAGTTTCAAAAGCTAAATTTACCATATGCGAGGTTTTCATTGTAATTCTACCCATTCTTAGTCCTTTGGCTCATACAATTTCATATATAGATGGTAGTCATTTTCTTTGTGTCGATGAATTTAACGATCCATTTGGATGATAGTTTTTCTCTGTTCTTTGATCATCAACTGAGTTAGAAGCATTTTACGTATATCTCCAATTTTAGAAACTATTGATGTGTATAACCATTTAAGCTGATGTACTTGAACGATGATCACTAGAGTTTATGGTGCGATGCTATCTTCTTTGCTCACAGAAATCTAGCAGAAAATTATTATTATTAGTTTACTATATTACATTAGTTATTTATATCATAGAAAGTGTAAAACTTAATTTTGAACTGTTCTAACGTTATGTGTATGAATTAAAGGAAGAAAAGGATTAGAAAGAGATAAATATCTTCTAACCGCCGCCATGTCTTTCGGAAACATATCATATTTCTGAAGAACAATATATATGATAGTATTGAATTCAGAAGATTTGTCAACGTGCGAAATTCTCAGTTGAGGAGAGATATAAAAAAAAAACAAGAAAAAAAAACATATATAATATTAAGTCGTATTTTGTTGTCTCGTTGCACGTCTCGATCAGATGATTGGCATCGGTTATCACAAAAAGGGAAATATTTAATGGTATACAGTGGTTTTCAACGGTGAATTAACAAATAATTAATTAGTGAGAGGGCGATTGATTCTTCATTGAGAAATTTTCCCCTTAGCGAACACGCGACTTAAAACTGTTAGAAACTAATAAGCAAAAAGAATAACCTTGGCAATGCAGTTACTACTGTCCCCCTACTAAGGGCAATAAAAGTAGTCGGTCCATAAAACATGCATTGTGATGTTTAACTCCACGAGAAGAAGCATTTCTCTTGGTAAAAATACATCTAATTTGATTTTCATTAAGAGACAGTGATAGGCTAACTTTAGAATATTGGTTCCAAGAAAATCGTGGAAAATAACGTAACGACGCAACCGACGCTGACTATTACCGAACACTGACAGGCATTGCTAAAAGTCCTTTTTAGCGACTAAGACGTTCGCCACTCGTCCCACGAAGTTAGTGAGCCAGTAGCCGCCAACCACATATTCATCTACATAAGATATCATGGCAATGTCAAACTGTATTCATAAAATAAGTGAAAATGACTATTGCGATAAAATAATATTAAATGAGAAATGTATTGCTATATTTATATTATTACATTCAGAACCTATTTAATTTAAAATGGCTTTAAATGTATCGTCATTTTACTGATTATGCTTTATTGAAAAATGGCCTAAAAGAATTAAAATATTTAATACATGTATATTTCTGTCGCGAAATTTAGACAGGTTACTGTATATAAGTGTGTGTTTCAATATGTAAAATTTTGTGTTAGTTCTCTTCCACTCATCTGTGTGATTTAATGCGTGTTTGCATCTTTTGGCGGGACTCTTCCAGTATATAACTATTGATACAGATGGGAGTTCTTAGCTAAATAATATTTCGACAAATTTAAAAAAAAATTTTTTCCCCTAATCATAAAGCAATTTCCGCCAAGGAACAGTCTGCACAATTCATTTTTCCAAAAAAGGATATTAACATTCTATTAAAAGATATTAAAGGAATCTCAAAATATAACACATGTTAAAACAGGAAAAAATTACGTAACACAAAAACATTTTTCAATATATATAGAAAATAATGGCACTGAGTCTTCCGGGTTAAGTTGAGATTTCCTAAAATCCCCAAATAGGTTAAATGCTGTAAAATATTCCTTATATCTTTTTTACGATCAAAGATGCTACTTTAATGCATTTATGAAAACTCTGACACAATAAATATTTTAAATGTTGACAACAAGCAAGTATATGAAGTTCATTTTATATCTACGCACAAAAAATATCTATGCAGACAATGTCTTTTACGGATTATTGTGTATACCATGACGAAAAAATAGAATACACGTTAATATCCGTAATTTGCAAGATAAGTAAAGTTATATAGTTATTAAGCGCCCACCTACAATGGCTCAATGTCTTGTAGTTCAGTAAATGTAAGTGTAAGTTAAAATTGAAAATGTTTACGTTCATTTCGCAAAAATAAATTTTCGAATGGTTGATATTCATTCGCTCTACTCGCTTTTCTTATATATATTTCACTTTTCATGAAATATAATGGAGAAAAATAGAGGTGAATGAAGAGAAATATTTTTGAAGCAATGTTGTGTATGCAACGTTGTACTTGCTCAGTAACATACGTAACATTCTTTCTTCAGTTACGGCCTGCGAGTGGGTGTGTAGATTTGGGGATTTCTCCGATTCTACATTCTCGCAAGGATTTTGGAGACTGAATTCTAGTTTCTTCACAGGTGGTAATCTGATATTCATTTTGCTCACGTGTGCACCACGGGTTTATATGTTGCCGGTAGCTACTAACATCTAGTGAAGGCGCTGATCAACAGCAGGCGGTTAGGAATTTATCTCCCAGATCAACTTGCACCTGTTTCCTGTGATGGACACTGAATGAAAGATTATTTTGGGTACATTTGAAATGAGTCATATACTACAAATATTTTAATGCCCATTCACACCAGATTGTGAATATTCCCATCTTTGAAATTATGTCAAGATATTGATCATTATCGGAATTTAGGATAATCGAACACAACTTGGGAAATAATTTTGTATCATTTATAACAGGTCACCAGTCTAGCCCATTGATGCAGTCAATTAATATTTGTTTTGCTTGAAATTTATATTACATTTTTAAATGGCCTCTATTGATTCCCAGAAAGAAAAGTTTTAATTCTTGGTTATCAGACTCTTTCATTCGATTGAACTTTGCGCTCGATTCTCCGATAAATTCCATGATGTACCAAACTTATTATCTTACATTTATTTCTTAATTGTTAAAGATGTTTGGTCATAATTGAAGATGATGTATTGTGCGTGCTTATTAAATATCTCTTGCTATGACAAGGATCTGCATCAATAGACACTTTCAAAAGGTTATTATGTAAAGCGACTTGACTTCTAGTGCGAATGTTATCAAAACATCACAACCACAATTTTATGCTTCCTGCAGCATTTCTGACATTAATCTACAGTTATTTGTATTTGGGTATAAAGACATAAATATTCTTTATTGTCTGTATTAAGTTACTAGTTCTATAAACATCATAGAGCAAGCAATAACACAAATCAGATTAATTAGTCTTTTTGTCTGCGATATAGTTATACATAAATTATAAATTAAGCAGCAAACTGATAGAACTAACTAGGAGAATTATTGCCTCTTGTAAATCTTTGAAATGGAAATAGATTTTTATTCAAATTATATTTAAAGGAGATTTCGTCAATCATTGCACACGCCCGGCCTGAACTAATTCAAGATATTTTGTGTTAATTTTGTTTCTTAAAGTAAAAAAAGAAGAATATATATTAGGTTTCGTTTTTAAAATCTGCAATAATGAATAATGAAAAGTTAAAATAATTACGCACGCACACCCACAATCGGAAATAAATTCAAGAGTATAGAAAATTTAAAAATACGCAAAGCGTTTCGAAATTATCAGCAGAATTAAAAAGTAAAAAGGAACGAGAATAATAACTATTCTAGTTCCTTTTTACTTCTTAATTCTGCGAATTTCCAGACACTTTCTTTAGCTAAAAAATGGATTCTAATGCAATTATTACGTATTTATTTTTCAAATATCTTCGCAAATACAAATAATACGATGATAATTTTTTGCAAAAAGGTGGGTTGGATAATACTAAGTTTGTACATATATTTATTTTTATGTTAATTATTGTATGTTACAATTCGGAACATATCTTGTGGAATTGGTAATAGCTTGAGAAAAAAATCTGATGATACTTTGCTATTAGTAGGACGACAAAAAAGCAGATACTGCAATTAAAGATTGAATCTACGGACTATCAAGGATTAATCAGACGTACTAAAGTGTACATAAAAAATATTGAGCTTCGGGAACTTTTGCAGTAAACATAATTTTGGTTGTAAATATGCAACATTTATGAGAATAAATACGGATACCTTTCCTTAGGTGTTTATAAATTGTACACTGTTCAATTATTAATGTTAACAACGAATTATTTTAAATTACAGAATTATACTTGAATTAAGCTAAATTCCTTACACTATAATACATATTACTTATATTAGTCTTTCAATTTTGACGGCATGACTACACTAGTTATTGTTATAACTCACTCGTTTTGTATTATGCCTTGCTTAGGCTATTCGCCTTGATGTCTGTTAGAAATTCTGCTGAATCCATTAAGGCGTCTTGCCTAGTTCATTTGTGTTACGGGGGGGGTATTTACACCACAACACCAGCCGCTTTTGAGATTTTTTTTATTAGTAAATATTTCATTTTATTTCTTAGTATTCACCACTTGCTCTTTCTGGCGAGTTCGCCAACGTACTGAACTTTGTATTTTTTTCGTTTTGGGTCAAGCTCTCGTTTTTCACTCCGTATGTTTCTTCTGGTAATCATACTCGTATGTTTAACGAATTCTTGGAGTATTGGTAACTCAAAAGTATCATACAGTACTTTCATACGTTCTTCCTTTCTTGAAGGCCTTACTTCAGTAAACCGTTTCTTTAAATGATTCCAATAGCTTTTGTGTTCCCATTTTTTACCATATACAAGGTAACCAAAAAAGTTCTGTCCGTTTTTAAAGTAAAAAAAGAAAACGCTTCCCCTTATATTTAGTCTTCGAAGTAATCGCCATCCAGCACATTCTGCCAACGTGTCTCCAGCTGTTAATGCCCTTGCGGTAGAACTCGGGGGTGGGGTGACGCATAGAAGTCCGTGATGGCTTTGCGCAAGTCTTCTTCATTGGTGAAGGATTTCCCACGAAGATGATTATCCAGGCAGTGGAAGAGGTGGTAATCGGATGGCGCAAGGTCAGGCGAATAAGGTGGATGGCACAAAGTCTCCCACCCAAGTTGCTGTATGGTATCTCTGACCACTCGCGCGACATGCGGCCTGGCGTTGTCATGGAGGAAAAGCACACATTTGCGATTCACCACTGCTGGCTCCTTCTGGCTCAATGCCCGTTTCACATGTTTCAGTTGCTGCGAGTATAGGTCTCCAGTGACCATTTGGTCCATTGGTAGCAGTTCATAATGAACTACTTGATGACCTGTCCACCAGACACAAAGCATAATCTTGCGTGGGTGCATAGGCGGTCTTGAGGTGTGAGGGACAGGATTCTGAGGAGACAACCAATATCTGGAACGCTTGGGAATTTCGTACAGAACCCACTTTTCATCACTGGTACGCACTCGATTGAATAAGGATGCGGTACGGCGGCGAGAAAGCAGCGATACGCAGGCTGCCACTTGTTGTCTCTTGTGGACCTCCAACAGCGTTTGCGGAACCAACTTGCTCAGTTTGTACGTCTTACCTATGCGGTGCAGGTGAAGTCTGTTTCATCGGAAACGTTGAACTGTCTTGCAAGTTCACCACACGTTAGACTACTATCCTTTTCAAAATTCGCCTTCAGGACTCCGGCATTCAAGACCTGTGATCGTCCACTGCGAGGCTCATCATGGAGAGACAAATCTCCCGACTTGAATTTTCGAAACCAACGCCTTGCAGTACGTTCATCCACAGTGCTATCCCTCCAAACGCTTGACATATGCGGCGACTTCACTTCCATCCTTCTCACAGCTGTCCGGCTTATAACTGATGGCTGGGCACGGTGCGCGTGTTTTTTATAACGTCTGATGTTCCTACTTCCGGCTGTCCGAATTTGAAAACAATTGCTACACGCATTTCGTATATAATTCAACTTCATTCAATGACTAATCAAAAAACGGACAGAACTTTTTTTTGGTTACCTTGGATATCATTTTTCCAATTCTTGACCGCCTTTCCACATTTCTTTTCCATTTTTATATACTCTGAAAAAACACTTTTTCGCCAAATTTGAAAAATTGTGTCCTTTTTGTTACCCGTTATTTTTTTTAACATGGTAACAACTTGCCGAACGCCGATTTAATTTTTCTTGCGAACATCGATTCTGCCGGCAACATGTCTGACGGTGTTTTGGGATCCGTCGTTATCTAGTATACGCTCAAGTATTTTTCATTACTTGCTTTTTTCAAAGATCTCTTAAAAGTACCTTATACCGTTCTGCTTTTCCGTTTGATCTTGGGTGATAAAGCAGGGTAGTAATATGTTCAGTCGAGAATCTTTAAATTCGTAAGCAGTGAATTTCGTATCGTTACCCGAGACTATGACATCCAGAATGGCATATCGTGCAAGCAGTAAGTGTAAAAAATTCACTGTAACCATGGAAGATGGTTTTCTGCACTTACAAATTTCAGTCCACTTAATAAAGCTGTCCACTAGCAAAAAGTGTGATCTATTTATCGGACCTGCGAAATCTATGTGCAATCTTGATCACGGAGTATGTGATTTTAACCACGGTTGTAATTTCGCGGTAGGTGATTTTGCTGCCAGAGTATAACCTCGGCAAGATTTTATTAATTTTTCAATGTCTTGTTCTATTTACGTCCAGTATACATAGCTACGCATACGTAATTTAATCCATCAAATTCCAGGATGCCCACTATATAATATGCTAGGTGTAAAATCAGTAATCTGTCAGAGAGCGAGTAAGCTTGGATTCCATTCTAAAAATTGTCTCTTTTACTTTTAGTCTTATTTTCAAAATAAACACGTCTTCTTTTGTTTTTACTTTTATTTCTTCCACGGTAACTAGTAGTTTGCGAACTATATTGCATGATATATTTTAATTTCTATTGAACTTTTTAATGTTGCAATATCGGTGTACTCAGACGGTTCAGTAGTTTTTGGTATCAAACTTCATAAGCCATCAGCATGTCCTAATTTTTGGACTGTTGGTATTCCATGCTGAAATCATAATTTAATAAGATGGCACCTCCGCGTTATAATCTATTCGTTATATGCGTAAAAATTCCTTTTTTCGAACCATAAATTGATAATAGAGGTCCATGGTCTGTCTGAAAACGAAAAATCCTTCCGTGTATAACTTTGTAAATTTTTCATTGCAAATATTAGTGCTAACACCTTTTTCGATCTGGCTGTAGTTTTTCTTCTGTCGATAGTAGCGAACGTGAATCATGTTCAATGGCTTTCATGTTACCGTCATCATATTTATGTAGAATTACTTCTCCTATACTATAGTCACTAGCATCTGAAGCATATACAATTTCTGCTTTTGGATAGTAGTTCGCTAATGATAAGTTTGACGTTAGTATTTTCTTGATTTCTACAAACGTCCTCTTACAATTGTCAGTCCATTTCCAATTTACGCCCTTTTTCTCAGCGAATTGTTCAGTGGAACTCTCAAATTCTGCATATTAGGAATATAAATTTAATGATAGTTTACTAGTCCCAGAAATGCTTGTAAACTAGTAACGTTTGTTGGAGGAGACATATTCTTAATTGCACTTGATCCCGACGGATCTGGTTGACTACCATTTTGTTAAGGATTTGTCCTAGGTACTTATTTTAGACAAAAACATTCCGCCTTTTCCTTCAGTGAGTTTGAACCCGTACTCACCTATTTTTTCAAAAATTATTTTTCACATGTCCGATATGTTATTCCTTAGTGTTGTGGTAAACCCTCTTACAGTATAATGAACTCTTCCTTCTCTCAAAAATACAAACTACGAGAGCGCAGTGTGGAGCAGTAGACGTAGTGTTAATCTACTTATTACTAACACTGTTTTGTATCTCTTCAATATACTTTTTCAGCCTACTTTCGTCTTCCGTGTCTTTCTTTCTGGCCCCTAAACAGGCCACCACACTTAGATACACTTTTATTTAATATATCCTCCAGATAAGCAACTGCGAACTCATAATCTGAAAACTTAGTATCCATAACTTGTTAAAATTAGCTGGAGCCACTTCTATCCAAAAAGGAAGTGGTTTGGATTTATACAATCCCTTGTACGTACTTAGATATTAAGTCTGAACATTCCACCTGTATTTGAAAATACACTTCATAAATATCCAGCTTCAAAATAATTTTTCCACAGATTAAATTCGCAAAATTTCTCTGAATTTCGTAATGGGTAATTATGAGGTTTTAAAAATTTGCTTAATACTGTCGAAAAGTCAGCAGAAACAGGATTTTAACATTTTTTTTTTTCTTTAGATATTTTGCTGGTGTTGTCTACTTTTAATGGTTAGTCTTTTCAATTATACGTGTCTTTTCAAGTCTAACTATTCGTTGAATTCATACAATGCTGCGAATCGTATACAGTGTTCATATTTAAACACTGGCGTCGACCCCCCCCCTTTTTTTTTTTTTCAACTTGAAATTGCGCTTTGACTTTGGAACACCGACCCAACTCATTCGACAGAACATCCAGAAGACATTTTATGGATGTTTTAGATGTTAGAAGCGTTGCGTGGCTATATCTACTTAGCTACGCTCCAGACCTCTGGAGTTGTGACATTTGTTGGGCATAGCTACTGAGAATTTACTGAAGTTTCACGTATGATCGGTGGGGTTTAATCTTGTGAGCGCTGAGGCATACCGACAAGGCAGATAGAATATTTAAAGTTAGCTGAGTCGTGACCACCGATATAAGAAGGCCTGTTTGATTGGGTTAAGGAGAAATGTAACGTCATATTGAGTCCGACTTTCAAGAAGCGTGTCGTTTGTTTTTTGTATCAGATTTTTTACGGCGGCATTTTTTTAAATTGTTTAATGCTTTCTTTTAAATATTGAATTAATTTAAAACAAAAACAATACCTTTATAGATGCGTTGTACTAAATTTCAAAGGGAATTATAAAAATGGCCCTAAAGTACATTTAGTTTCTTTCCCTAAAGATAATTATCTGACGTTTGGATTCGTACAATCAGAAGAGATCATTTTTCACCAACTAAATTCAGCAGAGTGAGTATTTTTAAGTAAATTTTATTGAAACTTTAATGACAAAATTAATACCATATCTTTGTAATTCATAACATAAAGTTAATAAGACATAAATCTCGCGAGAAAGTTTAGACTTTAGACATTCATTCTCGTACGTGTTGCTTTTTTTAAAATCTAAAACTCATTTTTTTAAGAAATAAACTTTAAAGAAATTTTCGACCTAAATTCATTCATGAATTCCTAAAGGAATATTTTATATGCATAAAAAATAATTCTAATAATTTTAACGATTTTTTTTAGAATTCATTTATTCGTGACTAAATGAAACTTTAATTGAATTATGAATTTCATGTCTGTAAATAACACATTTCAAAACAGTGTTGTTTAAAAAAGTTATTAAACGCAATTAAAGCTTTGAGGATTAAAATAATTTTATATCTTTATAATTCACAAAACATTAAAAACAAAGTTGCGAAAGTTTTTAAACGCTGAAATTTAATTTTTATAAAAAATAAACTTTCGATATAAATTCATAAAGGAATCTTTTTATAGGTATAAAAATAATTGATTTTTTTTTTTTCGAATTATAATTTAACAATTTTTTAGAATTGTTTTATTCATTAGAATGTCTTTTATTTATCATTTTAAATTAAAGTGAATAAACGTTAAAAATTCTCTTATTTGTACATAGCTTCGTCACTCATCTTTTGAATTCTCTTCACTTTTCCTAAAATTATTAATGCTTCACATTACTGTAGGTTTTTGCCGATTGATTTTCTTAGATTTTCAGAAGAATTTAAAATAGGTTTGGTTTTTAAAATCTTTTTAGGTATGTGAACTACATTTTCGACCGGAGGGCATAAGGAGAGAATCGTCAGCTTTTGATAAAAAACAGGTGCCACAGTTGCAGTTAAACTAAATTATATATCTTCGTGATGGTGCTATTCCTAGAATTTTCCCAAACTGTCCCTCATATTTATCTTCATTGAATACTTCTAGAGAGTCACCAGACTCTAGGAGAATCCGACTAGAGAATTCTGCTCTTAAAAGGGCTTTAAATCAAAGTATTAATGATGACTTAACATATAAAATGCAGAAGAAATTCCATAATGTTAATGATCTAGAAGGGAAATTAAATTTCCTTGATAGAAATTACTGTAGTTTTGTTAGGCAGCAAGAGACACTTATTATATTCAGCATCATCAAATCCCCATATCCAAAAATCAATCTGTCTCTTGTAATTGAATCTGATTTTGCAGTACATGTGTTTTGTAGAGATGTGGAAATAGGGGACTATAAGATTCCTAAACATGTAATTGATCAAAATACCCTTGAAATTCTGATAGAAAACATGAAGAAAATGGACACAGAACAACAGCAAACTGAACCACAAAACATAATTTTTATATTAAAATTGGTAATGTCATTTCTACTATTGGTGCAAGTAGAATCAAACAAACATTTTAATACAATTAAATTTATATATGAGCAGCTAAATTTAATGACACAAAATAAGCTTTATTATTCAACAGAAATGATTATATTTTCTTCATTGTTATATAACTGCTCCCCTAAAGGGTACAAATTAAGAGACAGCAAAAATATAATTTTACCTAGCTATTCAACCATTAAAAGACTAACATTATCGACATATATGAATCCTTTGATTGACCAACATGATAACAATTTTCTTATGTATATTAAAAATAAATTTAAGCTCCTAGTGCAGAAGGACATCACAGTATCTTTACTTGTTGATGAAATTCATCTAAAACCTTATTTAGATTATAAGGGTGCGAATATTGTTGGCTTATCTGACAACAGCAGTGAAGCTGCAACAAGTGCTTTTGCTTTCATGATTAGCAGTGTATTCTCACAATATAAAGATGTGCATGTTATGCCAACTAAATGTCTTAAAGCTGAGAAGTTATTTGACATAGTTAAATGCATAATAATTGGTTTAGAGGAGATAGGCTTTCAAGTATTATCAATTATAACAGATAATAATGCTATAAATAAAAAAGCTATATCTTTCTTTTGCAGTCCTCCAAAGCTTTCCATTGTATATCCACACCCAGTTATAAAGTCTCGACCCCTTTTCTTCCTTTTTGACTCAGTCCATATATTAAAATGCATTAGAAACAATTGGCTTGGTCAAAAAGATGCAAATAAATGCATGCTGTTCCCCAAATTTTGACATAATGGAAATCATGAATTAGATAATATCCAAAGTGCCCCATTTTCTACCTTATAGAAACTTCATGCCTTAGAATCTCAGTCAATTTTGAAATATTGTTATAAATTAACCTCAAAGGCACTTTCACCTACTAATCTTGAAAGGCAAAATGTTAATTTAGTTTTGCAAATTTTTAATGAATATTCTATTCAAGGATTATTGACTTTAGGAAAACGGTAATATTTGCCTAATTTTGCAGAAGTTGCAGAATATATAAACATATTTTATATTTGGTGGACAATAATGAATGTTAAAACGCCAATAAAAGGTTGTCGGCTTATAAATAAATACTGCAATCCACTTAGAATGAATGAAGAAAATTTTAGATTTCTCTCTGTATTCTGTTACTGGTTAGAATCTTGGAATAGCATTTCTGGAAGAAATGGCAAATTAACAAAGGAAACCTTCACTACTTTGCATCATACGACCTATGCATTTCTAGAACTTACCAAGTATTGCATAGAAGAACTGAAAATGCTGTACATATTACCAGGCAAATTTCAAACTGATCACCTTGAAGCAAGGTTTGCTCAATACCGACAACTTAGTGGGGATCAGTATAATATCTCGATACGTCAAATATTTGAGTGTGAAAAAAAAATTAGAATGCAATCAGCTTTAAAATTGAGCTTACCATTTAATCAGCAATGCATTAAAATTGATTTAAAGAGTTTGCAAGAACCAAACTGGGATGAAGTGACAGAGGAGGAAAAGTTAGATATAGAATTGATGTTAAGAGGATGATGTTAATAATTGTAGAGAAGTTCTACCTGTAATGCTATACTTAGCGGGTTATTGCTGTAATGCAGTTTTTAAAAAATTAAATGCAATAGTTGCAAAGATTTAATATCTGGAAGTGTAAGAGATAATTTGGAAGAAATACCTGAAATAAGCAGCTATTTTCAGGGGATTAATAGAGGTTCTCTCTTATATCCTAATGATAAAACTATAAATTTTGTTCTCTATAATTATGTAGTCATTGATAAACTGATAAAAAATCATTCTTTTCTTCATTCTGTAAATCAAAGAAAAATAGCCATGCATATAACATTGAATGTTTTGGCAGATTATGAGCTTCTTTTTGATGTTGACACTTGTGATGAGGGTCACAATATAGAAAAATACAAAGGATGTTTGTCTGGAGCTCTACAAATGCTCTTTTAAATAATTTTGGTTCTAGGGAAAATAATAATATTACAAATAACAAGTTAAGCAAAAAAAGAAAACTTCAAACATTCAGCTAAATTTTGTATCAGTAACCTATTTTTCTGAAAGTATTATTTGATTTTTAAATCTATTTATTGTTTGTATCTAATTTATTTGCTTGTTTGTATTTATTTGTTTCTTATTTATGCTTAATTGTATTATTTATTCATCATTTAATTATAATTTGTTTATTTAATTATTGTTTGTTCCCTAATTCATAATTCAGTTGTTACTGTATTTGAGTAATAATCTCTTCTAAATGATTACAAAAATTGTAACTTTACAGAATAATGATTAAAAGTAAAACTGAAATAAAAACATTCAAATTAAAACAATGCTGATTATGATTTATAAAAACTTCAAATGTGAAACAATTAAAATCATGAACGAATTTCAGTCTTAAAATTGTCTGTGTGTAACCTACTTTTCTATAAGTATTATTTGAATTTTAAATCTCTTTTTTTGTATCAAATTTATTTACTTTCTTGTATTTAGTTTATTTGTTTCTTATTTATAATTTACTTGTAATTTGCTCGTCTGATTGTTTGTTTCCTCATTCATAATTGAGTTATTTCTGTAGTGTAAGAATAATAATCATTAAATACTTACGATATTGTAACTAAAATAAGAATAATTACTAAAATTAAGATAAAAACATGCAAATTAAAACAATACTGATTATGATTTTAAAAATGTTTTCAGATTTGAAACAAATAAAATAATGAACGAATTTCAATCTTTAAAATTTAATGAAATGTAACATGATGTTTAATTTCTTTACAAAACATTCAGCAACATTTTTTTTTCTTATTGGTTATTTTTTTAAATTAATATGAAATAAATTTCTGTATAAAATCCAATTCTGTTTCTTTCTTTTATAAATGTATTTTTAAAAAGTTTTCTTCTAAAACCATTTTTTTTTCTTACAATTCTTCGTTACATTATGATTACTGTCTGTTTCACTGCATGGACTACATTTGTGACGTCACGTCAATATCGAGCAGGCCTTCTATATCGGTGGTCACGGCTGAGTGTTCTTAGAACTAGTTTAATGACAACCATCTAGCGTTAGTTGTATCTATCGGAGTTGAACCGTTATCACCGAAAAACATGACTAGCATTCTATGATGTGCGTCGATCACACCTGTCAAAACTGACTACAATTTCAGTTACTCATTAGAAATTCCAACTATATACACCTCACACCACGACAGTCAATACCAGCTTCAACATAATCTCTATTGACAGTGAGTATCCATAATGTGACGCATATCCAGATGTCTTTCCGAAAGGGCTGGAAACTATTCGTCTGACCACACGACACATCACCATTTTCAATATATATATATATATATATATATATATATATATATATATATATATATATATATATGCGTTATAATTAGTGGATACATGTGTTTGAGTAGACACCTCTGTTTTTTTTTAAACAGAAGAATTTTAGTCTACCCTTCTGGTTTTTCAAGAGTTTTTTAATAAATAACATATGCACTTCGGTATGATTCAAACCTTATATAACTCAACGCGCTTTTAGATTACTCAGCCAAGAAAGAAATTAGGTTGAAGCAAGGCTCAATTAACCTTCTTAAAGCACATGCATCGTTAAGATCTTTCAAAGTACATATCTGCTAACTTTAGTTTTGAATTTATGCATTTTTTATAATCCTACATCATATCCCATTACAATATACTTTTTTAATAGATACGTCTGTTTTCTTGTATGTGTATATATATATATATATATATATATATATATATATATATATATATATGCAATCCTTCTTTCATGATAATTTATTTCATGATAAATTATAAAAAAATAAAACTGTCCAATTGTTAATTTTAGCTGAGCGCGTTCGGCTATACATTTAGCCATTTTCAAGGTTGAAATAATATTAGCAGTTAACATAAAATAGATTGTTGTATGTCTGTATTTTTGTTTTCATTTTCAGAACACGGTCAAGATATTGTATCCATGTTCATAGTTGATATTATTGAGTGTTTTTTTTTTATTAATGTTTCCATTATTTTTAGCCCATTTTTTGCATCATTGGTGCAATTTTTCGGTATATTTGCGTGTGTGTTTTTGTACGCGCATGCGCACATGAATGTATGTATGTGTAGAATGCCGTGATTATTTGTACTTTTTGTTGCGTTTTTTTCTCTTTACACCTACTCCTTAATTGTTTTTCTCTTTTTCCTTTTTTCTTTCAGTTGTTACCATTTGACTTTCGGGTTTCTAGACGTGTTGTCGCTGTTAATTTTTGAGTGTTTTACTTTTTCTTCAGTCAGGAAAATTGTATTTCAGTTATCTTCTCTTTTTTTTTTTTTTTTTTTTTTACTTCAATAATTAATTCAGCTGTTTAAATAATAAAGTAAATATTTACATGTCTTTACTTGGTCATTATTTCGTTTTCTGATATGATTTGGTGATATCTTAAGTAGTATTAGGGTATTAATTGGGGGAGGTTAGGTTTCTAATTAAATTTTTATTATTTGAATTTGTACGCATATGCTTATATTCATACGCTTACGCACTGACACACATGCATATACATATATAGATATACACGCACACAGAAAAACATATATACGTATACAAATGCGCACACTGACACATGCACAAATGTGTTTGTGCCTTGTTATTAATATATAAACTAGTGATTAAATGGTAAAGTGATTTTCCCATATTTTTAAGGTATTATGTTTTTTTGGGTTTAAGCAGTATTTTCTTTGCTGATTAAATATATCTACATGAAGAATACAATATATACTTCCACTCGCATGAATCCGCCCGCATGCATCCGCCTAAACGCACGCATATATATGTATTGTTTTTATTTTTAATAATGTATAAATTGTAAATTAAACAAATGCTTATATGTCATCATTTATCTAATGCTTCAGTGACATTTGTCATCTTCGCAGTGGTTGTCTATATAGATCTGGGACACATAGAAAATGGTTGAATAGTAATTATAATCAACAAATTTCTCACATATCTTGAAATTATTTCATCTCTGTTATGTCACAAAAATGGTGAAGATGGTGAACAAAATTGGTGAGGCAAAATTTGAGATTATTCTGATAAACTACATTTCTATTCACGCATTTATAGCGAAAATATTTAGAAAAGATAACATTGTCAATTAAAAAAAAAAAAAGAGATTAATGTTAAATATTTTAATGTTAAATATTTTCCTTCAGTGGAACCGATGTACTAAATTCTAAATCAATTTTCTTTGGTTTAATTATGGCAATTTTTCTCTGAGTTAAATTCTACCAGCGATGCAGTCATTTCATTTAGTGTGATTATTTGCCTGACACAAGAAGCTGAAATTCCGAATATATACAATTGTGGTTGTTGATTTAAGTTTTTGCATTATCATGGTTATACCACGAAATGAAGCTTTAGTGAAACGTTTTCAATAGTTGAAAAATATGTACATCGGCAATATATTTTTGTAAATGTACCTAGCAAGTAAATATCTAAAATTACTCCTGCTTACTCTTGTAATATATATTAGCCACATTATCAGCACATATAATACAAAAGAATCTTTTTTGAAAGCACTGTTATATGTAGCAAGGTGGTCTCTCACAACATTATTATTGTAATAAAATCAATCTTTCGTATGAACCTCTACGCATGGCCTTATATTAGACTGCATCACATTTAGTAAAATTTGTCTGACTTTTTTTTGTGTGATGATTCTCAAGCCTGTTATTTAATATTCTACAAACTTATAGGCAATTGAAATATTCATCAATGAAAATCTACCTTAGCATAAAGTTTGAAATACTTGCGATTTTCTTTGTTAATTTTATATTTGAAAGAGCAATAACAAAATAAAAGATTCGTCAATGTTGCATTGAATCAAGTAGATTTTATCAGGTTTTCCAGTCCCTGAATCTAATCATTACCTTCATGTCGAATGAATATAAATCGAAAGTAGTTCAGAAAGTCTTAAGCAAGACAAATTTACATAAAAAGGTTGTATTATGTTCGAGCAGACTATTCATTATCAAATTGGAAAGTGCCTTTTTTCATTCTTCTAACTTTCAGACATTATAATTAACACCATATCACTCGAATTATCGCTGGAGAACAGGGTAGGGTCGGGGGTTGAGTAGAAAGAAGTAGACGAAAGATGTAATTTGCATAAGTTGAGGGTTGATATGGTCAGTTTTCTTTTTGATTATTTGAGTGGCGAAAGAGTTACATCTGAATACATGTATTTTGGGAGAAATTAAAACTGGTCGAACTCAGATATTAATCACGAATTGTTAAATTACGAGGAAAACTAAACATAGTTGTATCCCTTCTTGTTTTTTTGTCATCGTTGATTACAATATTATTATTATTATTATTAGAACCAATAACACAAAACTGATTTCTGCGTGGTCTTTTTCATTCTGATATGTATTCTTTATCTTTTTCTATCTCCCAACTGAAAATAGTTTTATATTTCAGTTTCTTCTACTTTCGCTTTTCAAATTTTTCTTCTTCTACTTCTCTTGTCATTTTCATTATTTTTGTACTTAAACCGTGTTCCTTTATCGTTTTACCACGTATTATATGTCTTTATTTTTTCATTTTAGACATTTTCTTCTCTTTTATTTATCATGATTTCCTCATTTTTAATAGTAATTTTACTCCTTTCATCTTTATTTTTCCTAATCAAGATGTTTTTTTTCAGGTTTCCTTTTCATTCGTGTATTTATATATATATAATATTATAAATTAATTGATTTAAAATGTTTTTTTTCGCTACACAGTTCTAACCATGTTTCAAAAATGGAAGCTAAAAGCCCCGAATTTAATTTTGTGATTAAAGACATTAGTTCCATTTCATCCTCAAGCGAATTTTGGAGTAACTTTTAAAATTACTGGGTTTTAAATACACAGCTAAAACAAAATTCATGTTTCCAAGGTTACAGATAAATCTATTTTTCTAGACAGGGATGTTTGGGGTCGATATTTTAATGTATCAGTTATTGCTACGTTTTGGTAGTGGGTAGGGATGTATTTTTCAATGAAATCTAACATCCGTTAAAAGCCTGTCGTCTGGATTTTTTTTCTTTTCTTTTTTTTATAAAATTATATTGTTAACGGCTAAAATTCTTACGGCATTTTTGCTTCGTATATTTAAAGATTTTTTTGGTGGGAGTGTTTAGGTAAGAATACTTTTTATTTAAAAACACGCTTTTATACAGGTGATTAATCTCATCTTTTTATTTGTTTCGAACATAATATTAAGACCGTTCAATTTTTAGCCTTCTTTAGGTTTATGGGATTATTTCATAGTCACTGCACTTCACAAGTAAGATTAAGAGTTAGCCTAGTTTTTTTCAATCTAATGATTACATATATGATAATGTTTGGCTCTTCGCTTTCAAGTATGCCCGAATAATAGAGAATGTGGCAGCAATCAACATTAGGAGAAGAAAATGATACCTAATGATTAACCTTTGATGTAAAGAATTCAAGTCAGTTGTTAGGAAAAGGATGATTTAAATGTAACTTCGGAGGAAATAAACGTAACTTCACCCCATGGAAGTAGCAAGATGGGTCCACGAATTAAAAGGCCGAACTTGTGAAACTAAAGAGAGCACATATGAACATTTGCCATAGCGATAGAGTAACAAGAGACATGCAACGTTAAATCTGTGGAGAAGAAGGTGTAGGGGTGAAAAATAAGTGAACCCTCACATGACCGCATAAATTTTTGTGAACTCTATCAAGGATGAAAAGTGAGGATTGAACTTAAGTTCCAATATCGCAGGAATACCATACTTTTTGTATTTCCTGGAGTAATATAGTGAAAATCTTTGCTGATTGTATATATGAATTCCACTTGAAACCTGGAGTAAAATTGAAATTTTACTCCAGGTTTCAAGTGGAATTCATTAGATTGAAAAAACTAGGCTAACCATAAACTTTCAAAGCACAGGGCATCATTAACTGTAAAAACTTTTCAACGTGACTGTAGAAAACTGTTTCAGAACGGTGGTGATGAAAGAATACTAACTTTTGTTTCTTGAAGGACTTAAAGCAACAAGCCAGGTATTTCCCAATTTAACTATTAGTAATATCAGAAAAGAGGTCAGTTGCAAGACTCCGATAATCTCAGTTTTAGAAGTCCTTGTAAATTCTCAAAAAGTAATATTTGCGTGCCGGCTTTAGTGAAATCTGCTCATCCCATCGTTGACTGTTACATTTTAATCATTTTTGCCTTTCATAAATGTTTATTACGTTATGGAAATAAAATATTATGATGTTAGTTATGATATGAATTTGCATTTGGAGTTTTAACGTTTGTTTAAGCATTGAACATCAGGGAAAATGTATTTTTGATTATTGTATATGTGGGCCCACGTAAGGATCAACCTCACTACAGTTGTAATAGTATTTCCTCATATTTTGATTATCCCATAGATTATTGTGTTGTATCTGGTGTAAATTCTTACCCTGACACATTGTTTGTTGTTACTAACAGCGCCTCTCACCCCGCCTCTTAAATTACTGGAATCCGTTATTACTATTTTCATAAGTGAAGATATATATTAATATATTTTACTCTCGATTTATCTCATGTTCTCGCTACTAACACAAGTGTTTAACCCCCATTCATATGATTCTTTTCAACTGGGTTATTCTTGTTGGAATGGTAAAAGGAGTTAAACAAATAAGCAAATTCGAAAAATGGTATTAAACAAGAACGTCCGAAAAACATATAATTCAATACTGTGTATTATAACAAAAAAAATGAAAATAATGCCTCGTCTAATATCTGGAGCAGCAATAATAATAATAATAATAATAATAACTTTTAAGAAAACAGGGAGCCATACCGAATTATCTATCGACTAACCCAATTGTGCTAAAGACAGCAAAGAATGAGATAATGAGTATTGTTTCATATTCCAGCACGGATGTTAGATAGATGGGCTTTTAATTTTTAACTGTAGTGTCAACTCTGAAATATCTATAATTCAAAAACGCTTGAAATAAAACTCTGAAGTACAAACAACAAGACAGCATGCGTGCTTGCGATTAAAATCGATCATGGTCTTTACATTTGAGAATATTTACAAACTCATTCTAATTACATAATCAACTGAACGCGATACTTGGCAATGTCAGGTCTTATTCAATCATTCGCTGTGGACGCTGAGCTGTTTTAGTGTGGTTATAACGAGGAGTAACACTCAGGCCATAGGTCAAAACGAAAGAAACGCCGTGAAATCAGTTTACTTGAATAAGGACAGGTCACTATGTGAATTGCGTGAAGAACAAGACATATGTAAATAAATATGTGTGCACGAATCGACATGCTGTGCTATTTGTTTTAGATCCAGGAATCTAGTGAATGAATATAAAATTAAAGATGGAAGTACTTCCGAAAAACATGGTTATTAGTTAAAATAATTCATTAACAAAATAAAACACATATATTGAGAAATAAAGTATACAATATGTTATTTCAATATTAATTATAAACACATTGTTTCAATTTTCTTTTGTATTTTATATCATTTCTTATTACCATTTTTTCTAAAAAACAATATCTATAACCAATAATATAACCAATAAAAATCAATATATAGAAGGATACTAAGGATACTATGGACTGACATTGTGAACAACAACGTGGTTTTAGAGAAAATGAAAAAAAAGGAAACTTATACTTAACATCAGGAAGAGACAGCTGAAATTTCTGAGGCACATAATGAGGAAGAAGGGCTTAGAAAATCTGATGCTCACAGGACAGATTAAGGACTAGAAGGACAGAGGAAAAAAAACACATAACCTACTTAATAAGCTTGAGTAAATGGATGGCGGAACCGAGTTTAGGATAAATAAGGAAAAGAAAAAAAATTATTAAAAGCTACAAAGGTCAAGAAGTTGTGAAGAGCCATGATCACCTACGTCCTGAAGGGACACGACACGTAAAGAAGAATAAATTGGAGTCCGTTGTTATTATGAAAAGATCCTTTCGGAAAATATTTCTAGACCTTGCATTTTCGGTTGTTGTTGTTTATCAATTTACGCATTTATCTGTAGTTTCTAGGAGCGCAGAAATGTTGCTTTTATGTAGTACACGGGAGTGTGTTATTCGAATACATGATCTATTAAATTATAGTACGAGTTTACGAATTACGGGTTTTATATTATTAAAAACTCGTAAATCGTAAACGTCCTCTGATCCGGTATATAAACCTGATCAAACAAATGAAATCAATTTCTAAATAACCAAATGGGCGCCATCAGCACCTGATAGTAATAGTATAATTTTTTTATGGCAGTAATAATATGAACATTTCACAGTAGATATACGGGTTTTGCAGGCGATAGACTATAGCCACTACGCTTTATATCGAAAACGTGCAGAATTGGGCTCATATGACTTGTAGTCTATGCAACATCACAACCATTTAGGCAGACATTTTACAGATCAAAATCTTGCGGTAAAAAGAAAATCAAAGGAAACGACTATGATAGAATCAATGACTTATTGTGTCTTTTTTCTCAGAAGTAAATAATCTTTTCTCATTTAGATAAGCAGAAGCATAATTGTTTTAAATACTTTAAAGGGCATTTCTTTTGACGAATTTAAAAAGTTGAGAATCCAGGAGACTGATTACATTTAAAGATCAACCTAGTTATATTAAACTTTATTGCTACAGTTTTGTTGATAGCATAAATAATCCAACAAAATTATGAAATTAAATTAAATACAACAATTTGAAGGAAGATTTTAATTTGTAACAGAAAATACATTATTCACAAAACCATATTAATAAATTACTAACACAAATGAAAAAATAAGGTATTTTCCCATTGCCAAGTTTAGTGATAAGCGTCCTTTTTTGCTTTTATATATTGTAGTTTTTTTTTCATCTTTTTTCATTCTGTCTGATATATTTGCCTAATGTATGTTGTATCATTTCTTTTTCTTTTATGAGTCTTCTCTGTGAAGATTTAATGCAGCCTGTTGAAGAACACGTTTTACGTCTTATTACTTTTATGCATGCTTGCTACGTCCACCACATAAATCCTCGGGTTGAATTAATTTCTAAAAACGGGGTAAAACAAAACTTTCCAATGCACTAACGTCTGCAACTGAATTTCCCTTTAATAATGACTCTATCTCCAAACCATTATATCCATATGTGTATACCTAAAAAATCATTAGATGAAATATTTTCTCACATCACTGAATATGGGGTCGTGTACATGAAAGCAACTGATTTTCTAATTTTAATCCGTAACAAATAAATTATTTTCTAGGTCATATTCATAAATTATAAATTCATGTAAAAAAAATAGGTGACTTGAGTTTTCGAAGCTTCTTATGAAGTGTGCCTCTCTCGCTATACTTGGATCACCAAGTCATAGCTAACGTCAGGGGAATTATAAACTAGACTAAATAATGTTTTGCCGCAGGTCTATTTACTCGTATCTTTCTTAGTACTCCACCTAGAGACCAGTTTCAGTAGAAAAATACGTATTTGTGCCAAATATTTGGGTATGTGCCATTTCTGTATAAGAGAAACAGTATCGCCAGGCAAGTATTTATCTTCAAACATAATTTGAGAATTTTAAAATCTTTATACTCAATGTTAATTGTATATATTTATTTAAATATCTACTCAAATGTAATGCCGATATATATATTCTTGAAATTAATTATTTGACAAATAAAGAAGGAAGCATTGTTAATTTAAAAAAAAAAATAATTTAGAGTATAAATTCTTCAATCATTTCTAGGAAAGCAATTAACTTCATATTAAAGAAAAATGTATTCAAATATGAAACAAAATAAAATGAAACGCGACATACTAATCATTAGTGGGTAGTCGATCTTAATGATCATCTTATGAACATTCTAAATTAAATGAGAGAAAATTACGGAAATACTCGAGACAATATGTCATTAATTCAATTGGCGTTTTAAGATTGTAAATTATATTTAGTTTAATGTATTTATTCGAAAATGATATGCGAATATACATGCAAAGATTAAAATTCTTTATCATTCTTTTCAAGAAGGGTCTGTTACATGACAATTTTTTTTAAAGATAAGCCTGATACATGACAACCTTTTAATGAGAGACTGTTACATGACAGTTTTAACCATGACTTTTATTTACTTTGTATTTGAGTGGTGTACCACATCCATATACCGTTTGCTCTCATCCAGTCTACGCTTCAGGACTCAATACAAGATGGGACGGTTCTTAATTACTGGTGACGAAAACGGAATATTTTTTAATGACGGAGTTTTCATAAAAGTTTATTGCAGAATTATCATATATAGACTGTTCATTAAAACGTACTTCCTTTCTATTTTTTAGATCAGAGTGTTGTCAATTTTGTTTAAACGAAAACCGTAATGCCAAATTTTAGTTGCACAAAAATATTTCAATGACACTTAATTTCTGTAACAGCAAACGAATTTGTATATTGCAGAATCTATTGTGCTATCAATGCATGTTATTGTCTGTTCCAGTTGAACCAAAACACACGTAAATCCTAATGCTGTCACCACCATGTTTAATGGTTGGTATCAAGTTCTTCAAAAGTTGAATTAGGAGCTCGCCAGATATACTACCTATTATTCTTCCAGAAAAGCTCTAATTTAGTCTAATCTGACCATAAAAACTTTTGCCAGAATGTTTCTAGCTTTGTCATAGCTGAGCATGCATGTGCTATTTCGTAAGCAGTGGCCTTTTCCAGGCATTCTACTATGAAGATTGGCATTGTTCAGATTTCGTTGCACTGTAGATATATGCACATCGATTCCGACATTGGCCAGTGAGTATTGTAGAACCGCAAATGTCACAGCAGGCTTTGCCTGGTCTTGCTGTACTAGATGTCCACTTTCTCTTGCTGTTATTTTTTGCGGAGGCCACTTCTTGATTGTGATGCCATCATACCAAAGGACTTCCATTTAAAATAATTTATTGTGCGGTGGAGAAGTGTGCTCCAAATAGTTTTGGTAGTTTTTCGTAGCATTCTTTATCATTATAGATTTCAACTATGCAACTTTTAAAACATCAGGATGTTTTTTTGAACTTTGCATATATATATATATATATATATATATATATATATATATATATATAAAAAGTTAGTCTCTTATAGCACACATTTGCTTACACAATTAGGTATATTATTAGACTGCAATGTACATAGCTTACCAAAAACAGGAACCCGTGTCATTTTCATTTTTACACATGTACAAAAAATATTTACACTAGCAATCATGTAAAACAAAAATACAGAGTGTAAATATAAGTATTTACTTTCTTTTGCACATCTTAATTTTTAATTTTATTCCAGCTTGATAAATATCTTTGAAATTGGTTGTAATTCATTTAATAGAGTTTTTTCTTAGGGTTCATCTACTACTTTCTTTTGCCGAGCACTGTATATATATATCCCAAAATAAATGTGTTAAAGAGTTTCATTATCTAAGTAATAACAAAAACTCTCATGGAATTAGTTTCCTAATAACGAAATAATTTTACTCGCCGAATCTCGCCCTTTCTTTGTCCTGTGAGTATTAGATTCTATATTCCTGAAATATCGAGCATAATTAATAAGAATCATAGTCGACAATTCAGCTGTCACTTTCTGATTTTAAATATAAGTATTATTATGTTATCATTTGAGCTTTCCTTAACATGTCATCTTTCCTCAGATCCACAATATTCTTAGCATTCGTCGGTAAAACGACCTCTATTTCGTTTCAAGTTTTTCCTTAATCGCTGAGGAGAATGTCCGGCATTTATTGCCATATAGTTGAGTCAGTATTTCATATTAATTCTGCATTATTTTCTTACTTTTTAAGGATATTTTCCTATCAATTACTACGTGGCTTAGGCTGTGGACGTTATCCTTCATTATTCCAGTTCGCGCTCGGATGTCTGTGTCACATTTTCTGTTGTCTGTTATTACACTAACGATGTAGTTCTTTACTTGAATGAATCAGAGGTCTTTATTACATGGACTGTCTCTTTCCATGGCGACGGTGCATTCTGTTTTCTTACAGTTAATTATACTTGCTTTCCTTTATTATCTTGAGTCAGATCTGCTTTAGCTTTCATTCTGATTCTGCCATGAATATCCGCGTATATTACGTTGTTAAAATATGTCCAACAGTAATAATTTTTGACAGGTCTTCTAGTTATCTTAATATCGTCTTGTTGAATAGCTCAATAAATCCAGTGAGAAAACGCATCCTAGTTTTCTGTATTATCTGAAATAATTCAAGATCCGCCTGCACACTGTAGAATAGTAATAAAAGGTCTCATTAGATAATGGCAAGCAAACATTGGAGAACAAGTTATCTCTTCCGGTGTTACAATAAACAGCTGAGTGACATGAGGCCAGTGTATGTTTGTATTTGTATATCTTTCTCGTTTAAATCAATATTTTCTAGTATTTCTAGTATATCTTTTTGTCGTTCTCTATCAAATGCCTTTGTATAATCTATTGAACATTGGTCAATATCGTTCTAATATTTTTACGATGTCTATTCATTAAAATACTAATGATGAAAATTTATTAGACAGTTCATCAAACTGATTGTCTAATGGAATTTGCAGTCATTTGCATCTGATTTATGTAGTATCGCAGTAAGTGTTGTTGCATTTTACCACTGTCGTATGCCATAATTTCATTAAACTTATCGTTCCCCCCAAAAAGCTGGCAGAATATGGATTACAATCTTACTCAATTCTTGAAGTTCTGCCAATCTTACATAACAATACGGGTAATTTTCCGTTTCATATATTGTAAGTTTCTCTCGCCAGTTTTCGTGCTGTCCAAAATATTTGTTCAATGTCTGTTGTATCATTTCTTTTTGTATTATGAGTCTTCCCTTTGAAGATTCAATGCAGCCTATTGAAGATCACGTTTTCCGTTTCATTTCTTTTATGCTTGCTGGTTACATTCAACGCATAAATCCTTTGGTTGAATTAATTTCTAAAATGTGTTAAAGTGAAACTCACCAGTGCAATAACGTCTGCAATTGAATTTCCAATCAATGTTTTTATACCAAAAAATATCATCAAGTGAAATATTTTTCCACATCACTGAATATGGGGCCGTGTACATGAAAAAGCTTATGTTAAAATGGTTTTCTATTCAGTCAATTTTTGTCTATATACATTCTCAATTTATACTTCACTATACAATTACCTACATTTTAATTTTAATGATTAATATTGTTAAACCGATGTGGAAAGAATAATGAAACGTAAATGTTATTTATTATTAAATATTCTGAATGTCCTATTTTTATATTAGGATGCTATTGGGCATGGTGGAGTAATGGGTATCGGCTCGGAGTGAGGAATCGGAGAGCCGAGTTCGAATTCCAGTCGATTCCATTACATTCACTTACGTGCTAATACACTTGGTAAAGGTAGGCATCCTTTTCTTCTTTATGGGGAAATAGCAAGCAGACTTAGATGGCAACTGGCCTACCGCAGAAAGAAATGGCGGGAAAAAATCTGCCTCGTCAGTCATGTATCGAAAGATACATGATCGCCTACGCGTATATCACGCATGGTACATAACTGACACAACTGACTGATATTAGGATGTATAATAGTTACATGTATCCATCGCGACAACAAATATTGTAGTAAAATGTCTACTACTCTAACTGTAAGAAATGGCTTCATTTAATTTGTTAATAGTTACGGCAGAAAATCAGAAGCATGCATTATCCATTGAAGAGGAATCACATTATTCTAGTAAGTGTTCATGTGACAAATCTATTATCTTGCATATTCCAACTCAGCTGAAAAACGTTTTTGTTATGTGTTTTATATTATATAAAACTGTATTTTAAATTTTCATTTTCTGAATATCCTTCTTCTAGGTTAAGGTTTAAAGATGAACAATTTATCAAATAAAGATGTATCTGGTCTGTTTAAACTATTTGTTAACAATAACAGAAATAATTCGTAATCTCAGCATTGCTACTTTATTCATGTAATCCACTGAAGCGTAACCCGTTTATTTAACTTATTGATTAAAAATCTTTGATCACAGAAAGAAAATACTGGGATGTTTTTATGTGAAATATTTGATAATATTCTGTCTGGTTATTTGTCAGGGTTTTGGCCCAAATTTTCACCTTCGAATGGGAACATAGATATTAATTAAATTATTTCGAAAACTTAGTCCCTGAACGGGTCAATTCTGTTTTAGCCTCTAGTAAAATTTACAACACCTCGGGCGGCGTGAAGATTGAAATATTGGTTTGTGTCGGAGAAGTGTCAGAAAAATCAAATTGATTGGACAAAAGGTGAGGTATTGGCTAGGGGAGAAAATTAATCTTGTAGAGAGAAAGAAGTGACAAGTGTGAAAAAAATGAAATAATATATAGGCGAAAGAGAAAAACAAACAAAGAAATAGGTATGGATAACAAAGACAATTGAAAATATAGATGTAAATATTAATAATATTTAGAAAAAGAAAAATTGAAAACATTTTCAACAACTAACACTAAAGGAAAACAACAACAACAACAACAAAATAATTTGATCTCTGTGACTTGTTAAGTGCTTGCCATCAGGGATCTAACATGTCAACAAATGGTTTGAGTTAAAAACAGACTTTTCTAGAAAATTAAACAAAAAGATAAAATTGATACATTAACATCAGGATTAACCAGTGAATCTATCTGAAAATTCATGGTTTGTCAGCTTTAAAAAAGAAACCTGTGTCAACGAACCAACTTTTGGAGATGATAGTATAGTCAGAGTTTTACAAATACCAGGAAACTGTTCAAGATCGGAGAAAAGTATAAATAAGTTTATTGAAATTGGAACAAGAATGAAACATAGAATCGAGATTTGATGTCCGAGAAAAATTGAGATGATCGAAAATATGCGGATACTAAAAAAAATGTTACTAAAGATTTGTGTCGGCATCTGGCGTGAATATTCAACATTAAATAAAAGGATTTCTAATAGAGACATAAAGAAATTCAGCAAGCTGACTCAATAATGGATATAAATATTGGGTCAGAATAATTAGTGTATCAGACTACGCAAATATCTTTGGTTTGACGATATAAAAAATTGTTATCAGAAGCCAGGAACTATTTTACGAAACAATATAATGATCTGTAACTTTGAGATCCATTCTCACCATTAACTGAGAAAGCTAGAGGCAATAGTCATAAAACTACATAGCGAACCTGATAAATAGAAGATATGATTTTGCCAGCTTAACAGGATTAAAGTGAAAAAAAAAAGAAAAAAAAAAGAAAAAAAAACTAAACAGGATTCTAAGTGTTAGAAGTGTTCATTTCTCACTGGAAAAGTAGCAAAAACAAAAATTGATAAAGTCAAGATTAATGGCAGATGAAATTTGAGTAATATCAATACCCAGTATATATATATATATATATATATATATATATATATATATATATATATATATATATATATACTACTAATAGTAATGAACATTTGGGGAGACTCGTGGTTAACAAATTTTCAGCTATAATCACTAGTCATCTACCATAAACATGAAAAGGCATGAAATTTAATTAATAATAATTCAAACATTTTTTTATTCTGATGATCCTCAGATGTTTCTTTAATACAGTCAGGTTTATTATGCGGTAGTTTTCATCTTTTCAGGTAGTTTTATTTTTGGTGTTTTATTACGAGTGCTTGGCTCAAAATGAAGTCGATTGGAAATAACAAACTTCTATTTCAAATTTACTTCAAATGCAAGATAAACCGCGTTTGAAATATGGAATATGAATAAGGAAAACTGACGATTCCTGACGAAGATTTTGAAGCTAGGTTGGTATCAGACCGAGAACATATGGATATAGTAACTTATGTCTGCGGAAAATAATGGTAACAACAAAATGAAGAAATAATCTTTGAACAGATGAATAAAACGCGGAATAAAAATAAATAATGCTGAAACTGGTTAAAACACGTTAAAACATTCCTTTGACCTTTATTGAACATTTAACAGAAGAAGGAAAGATATCGACAAAATCATGAAAATAATGTCGGAATATAGACGCTTCCATTTCTTCACATGTTTTATAGAAAAAGTAAAACTAAAAACAGAGAGTGTCAGCCAATTGTTGCAGTAACTACACTGACACGTTATTGCTTGATTAGGAAAGGTTTATGCTTATCAGTTCTCGGCAGGCCTGTATAATATATTGAAAACTCAATAGCAGAAACATGAAAAAGAAATTAATACATTTTCAAATTTTGGATTCGGCTTAAACAAGATAAAAGTTCTGAAAAATATGGATCAAAGAAGAACGGGGACAATGTCTAAAGTCTTATCTCCCTCCCCGAAGATGACATCTATAAAATGACCGCGTTTGAAATATGGAATATGAATAAAGAAAATATTGATTCTCTTGTCTATATATTTAAATACTACATGAGGTATTGTAATAGTATATCCCCTGCAACTGAGAACAATTCAGGACAAGAGTCAAGAGAACTAAAGAAGATATGAAAATCTAAGATGTAAGTCTAAAAATGAGAAATATAATCAAATACAGGGACTTTTCAAAAAAGCCCAATAGAAACTTCAAATATAGACATGGTTAGAAAAGGACACGACAACAAAGAAACTGAATTTTTTTTAATAATGAATACAAAAATTAATTATATTATATATCTAAGAGGCAATATAAAAGATTAGTATAATTCTTAGTATATATTTTACTGTTAAATGTCGTAAATATTATATAAATCGTCTTCTATGTGTCGATTTCCTTTGGGACGTAGGTGATCTCGCCTCTCCACAATTTCCTGTAGCTCTTAATAAATTTTGTCTTTATGTTATCTCTCTTAAACCTTGCTCCGCCATCCGTTTACTCAAGCTCGCTAGGTAGGTTATGCGTTGATTTCCTCTCTCTTTCTTGCCTTCAATCCAGTCTGTGAATTTCAAATTATCCAAACCCTTTTTCCTAGAAATTTCAACTGTCACTTAGTGAGAATAAGTATCCTTTCTGTTTCCATTTTCTCTAAAATTAATCGTTGTTCACCTGTTCAGTTCATTGTATTCTCAGCATCCCTCTGTAGAACCAAATTTTTTTTGCTTCAAGTCTCTTCTTCATCTTTGAGAAGATTGTCTAGCATTCACTGTGATATAGGATGACTGATATTATATAACAGCTCAGTACCCTTTTCTTTGATTTTAATGAAACTTTTCTGTTTCTTAATACTTTGCTTAGCTTTTAGAATGTATTTTTCGCTATACCAATGCACCTTCGGATTTCCGGACAAATCCAAATCGTATATATCTTATCGAAATTATGCTCCGAGCTAGAAAGCTTCTTGGAGGTCGAATGGTTAAAAGGACATCAAATCAAATGATGGTACCCATTGGGCTTACATGTTGGATTCCTGTCGGAGAAGCACCTATTTTCTACGAAATTTCTCGAAGATACAGGCCGGTAAATGTAATAAATACTATTCAATTAAAGACAGTGCATTTCCTTAAATAAATTATGTCTATAAAAATAACGTACACACGGAAAATGTATTAGTATCTGTATATATTTCTGAGATGAGGTATTATGTACACTATTTACATTATTCGGACTATTGTCTTTATGTTTGTTGCCATATTTATCACAATGTTTCCAGCCTTCTTCAGAACTGAACACTTTATTTGGATCGTCGACTTTTTCAATTATTTTCAAAACAGGGGAAGCACATTCCTTATTAATTTGTTTAAAACTGTGCCTCTGTTTGTATCTGTTATTATTTGTTTGATTATCTTATTTATTAGCTTCTTTTGATCATAAACATTCACGTTCAACATTAATAAACGTTTTGTTTGCTCAATGCTGGGAATTTTACTAAACCTTTCTAATAATTTGGCACGGTCAAATCACCGTGCTGAAAACAAATATGGCGCCAGTTTGTTTACATTGTGCAGATCAGTACAAAAATTTTAGCGATTACGCAGATCCGCGTTGCCAACATTGTTTGAAAATTTTGTGTGAATTGATTGGACGGTTTTTGAAATATTAGAAAAAAGTTATCTCGATAATAATTTGGCACGCAGTGTATCTCTCTCTCTCTCTCTCTCTATATATATATATATATATATATATATATATATATATATATATATATATATATATATATATATATATATATATATATATATATATATATATATATATATATATATATATATATATATATATATATATATATATATATATATATATATATATATATATATATATATATATATCACACACACAAACAAATACAACAATATATACATATACATGTATACACACATACATATACACACGCACCTGTGGATATAAATCAAAGTTTACTTGCCTACACCTACACAAAAAATAAGCTCACGTATGATAGGTGTCTACACACATACACACACACACACACACACACACACACACACACACACACACACACACACATATATATATATGTATACATACCTATAATTACAAGTATATATATATATATATACGCCCATACACATAAACACACACATACTCAACTATGTACATACATATACATACATAAACATATATACACATGCATACATACACATATATACATGTATCCCTACATACATACATAAACATACCCATATATACAGAAGTACACGTAAATAGAAATATATATATAAATAGAAATATATATACACAATACATCTGAACTTATATTTTATCCTCCTCTCCTTTTCTCTTCTTTTTTACCTAGTTAATTTTAATATATATATATATATATATATATATATATATATATATATATTAAAAAAACACAAAAAAACTTAAATATATATACATATATAAACTTCCAGCAGAACAAAAACACGCACACATACATATATACACATACTGATATGAACAACACAGTATACGGATACCAACGCATACGCATATCAACAGGAGGACCATCAGGTGATAAAAATAATAACCTATTAAATTTACAATGACATATCATTATCATTGAAAGTATTACAACCCGTATAATAAATTAAATTTATAACGGTGTTTACAGTTAACTGTTAGTTCACATCTTTGATTTAAGAGATGGGTTTTACTTTTAAATCTAATTATTTTTAAATTTTTCATATAGGGAGTTACATGTCGGGCTTTCCTGATTAATTTTCATTTAACAGTAGGTGTTTTATTCTTTTCTTTTAGACTTCAAAAATACTTGGATAATGAAGCCATGTACTTATAATTACTGTTATTAAAAGATTGCATATGCCCCCGTCAACATTCCTTGAATTGATTCATGGTACTACTAATGTAGATTTCTTTTTATATATTTGGGTTTTCTAGTGTAGAGATTGTACTAAGATAAAGTACAGAACTATTCAAACAATTATTTTGTAGTGCACAATTATTTGGATTCCTACAATTGCACAAGTTGTTATACGTGTCATTATACTTAGTAGTGCTGCTTGCAACCTGGTGAGTAATCAAGCTTTTAGAGTCCCTATACTTGTTAAAGACTCTGTTCTTATATTTTCTCTGTTCTTTAAATATTTTCTCTAGATTATTCGCACAACAATAGCTTAATTTAAATAATTATGTATAATAATCTGATTGTGTTTGTATTGTCTTTCGCAAGATGTCATAATCCCATGTATACACTTGTATCTCATTAAGTTAAGGGCATTCCCATTTTTTTTATAATCGAGCTCACCTCAAGTGAGGCAGTAATGACCCTAAGACACAAGAGGTGTGTGAAAATTAGAAAACAGAAACTTTACTACGGAGCAAGACCAAAATAGAGTAATCACGAGGAGTGTAAAAAGCAATTGACATTGCATTTTACATTTTTTAAGATTTGACAATTACATATTTTACAAAATTCATCAACCAACACTTTAATCTATTAAGCTATTGGACAATTCTCTGTGGAAGAAATTGGAGCCTTCCTACCTGCTGATTAGTGATTATGCTTGAGTGTTCTCACTGAAGCTTTTTCTTTCGTTATGGCTGCTGCTACTGTTTTGGTTTGCTATATCCATGAAGAGACACACCCCTTGTTCAGTCATTAGAGCCTTCTTGTGTAGTTTCGATGAAAGGTCATTTGAATGAAGATGAATGAATTACAAGACACCAACTGAGGGAAATGTTCCAGTAAAAATATCTAGATTCCAGAAAATGTTCCAGAAAATACTTTTTCTTTTGTATTCCTGTATGAAAACATCTTTCTCCTAAATAAAAACCAAGATATTTGAGTAAAAACGAAACCGCACTCGTAGAAAATGAGAGCGGTTTGTGTTCAAATTGAATATATATTACTTGTAAAAGCAGAATCTATTTTAAAAACGTAAATTAATGAAAAATTAGACATCAGAAAATAATAAAATTTACTCATAATAAAATTAATATTTATAAATACAAAACAATGACATTTAAATTAATTTTAAAATACTTCAAATGTTTACAGAACATTATGCTCATATATGGAACATTATGCTTATATATCGAATATTAAACTAAACTAAAAAAAACCCTGAGGATTTTCGAGAAGGAGTTGCAAAGCTTTCGGTTCAATAAAAAAGTACTTGTAACAGTTTCGTAATTTTATTTCTCTCTCTCTCTCTCTTTATATCTCTCTCACTCTTTCTCTTATATACATATAAAAAGAGACGAAGGGAGAATAATCCGTACGAACTGTATATTGATTACTGGTCCGAAATTATCAGTTACAAATTGTTTTGTCGTCTTTGCAAGGATAAATTCTGGTAATACTTGGATAAGTGTTCAAATTCAAAAATGCAGGATTTTTATGCAATTCTTTATTAGGACACATTTTTTTCAATTGATAAATAAAAGTAGTTTCTTAACTACTCCCCCCCACGTTCACCAAAAGTAACATACAATGGTATCAGATAACACTGTCTAATAATGTCATCGGCTTTTTGTTGCAAATGTTTTAACGCATACACTTTTGTACTTTTGAAAAATTTCTATTGTTATTTTTTTTTCTGTAAGTTTTTTTGTATTTTTCTGACTCCGTTCAAAGTTTTAAATTAGAAAATGTGTTTATGTAAAAGAAAATTCTATATCTGTGATAAAAAAATAATTTGTAGCTAAGAAAAATATACATGGTAGCTATACATCGTACAAAACACAAGTTATCATTTGTAGTTCTGCACGTATAATTTTTTCTTTTAACACTAACACAAATGCTCTCACAAATATATTATACTTATGTGTGTGTACATATATGCATATATACTCATATATTATACACACACACACGCACACACACACACACATATATATATATATGCATATGGATACATAACTTTAAACACACACATATATATATATTCCTATAAATATGTATACACACAGACATATATATATTCATAAAGTATGTATATGTAAATACATAACATTAAGCATATATAACAGCGGGTGATAAAACGTTCTCCGCTCATGTAGGGATTTTTACATAAATTCTGACGTTTATTTTATTTTGAGGAGTGTTATTATCACAAAATTTTAGGCACGTTTTTTAGAAATAAATAAATATCAATAATGCATAAGAGATTATCGTACATTTAGTAGTACGTATATATATATATATATATATATATATATATATATATATATATATATATATATATATATTACGTACATTTAGTATATATATATATATATATATATATATATATATACATACATTTAGTATATATATATATATATATATATATATATATATATATATATATATATATATACACGCGAGCGTATGCAAGTATATAAGTGTTTGTAAACACGCAAATATTTGTGACATGTTTTGAAATATTACAATTCAAAAATATATGCACGTATTTATAGATTTACGTAAATATATTTATAAACCTGTCATACAAACGTGTATTTAAAAACAAGATAATTTCTGTGTATATTATATTTGTATGTACGTATGTGTGTGTGTGTATCCACACGCAAGCAGGTATATACAGGATTATATATATATATATATATATATATATATATATATATATATATATATATATATATATATATATATATAACGTGTGTCTCCTCTATTTTTCAGTATATGTTTGTCTGCCATGACATATGTCTATCAACCCTTTTTTTCTTTGTCGAAGGAAAAAAAAACATGCCTGTCAAAATGTAGAGTAAATGATGTGCAAGACAACTAAATAAAACATAAAAAAACGCAATGATTGTATTTGAAGTTTTTGTCCAGATAATGATTCTTATTTCCCCAACAAACTCATGTATGCCAACTGATTATTATTTTTTAAAACTTTTCTTCACATTTTATTATTATTTTCAAGCTTTTCCTTTTCGCTGCCTTCCTTCAGTATCTACTTTTGCCGTGTTTGTCTCTTGAAATTGGTTTGTCTGTTTTTTCTTCATTTCTTGTTTTTCTTCATCCGTTACTGACAACATGTTTTGCTTCGTCTGAAGGGAGTTTTTCTTTCTTTTTTTTCTTAACAACGACATCAGACGTAATTGTCAGTGCAAAGCCATGAGGAAAATTGGTTTGAAGCATTTGGTAAATGCTTTTCAGAAATTTTGATGATTCACACACTCGCACACACATCTCTCTATGTATTTCAGGATATATTGCACAGGTAAATATAACAAAAACATATGTCTTAAGTGTGAATACATATATCGTGCTACTAGGTAGTCTGGCGTATATGACGCCAGTGCTAACGGATGGGGTTCACATCTAAATATGTAACATTTCGAATGATGTTTTACAAAAAAGCAAAATGGCAAAATATTATATTCCATTTTCTGTTTCTTTTATTAGTATACATGCATTAATTAAATTTTATGAATATGGACAAATGATGAAATAAAGCTACCATAAAATCCCCGGCGTTAATCAGAACTTCGTACCATTCATGTACATGCCGCTCATGATACAACATACTACGAGTGACACAAGACAAATATTAGTTTGTAATACCAAAATATCATGCAGTATTCATTGCAAGAAAATACTCAAAATATGACGAAACAATTATTATAAACTCATTTTTGCCTTGTTTCAACGGCTGGTGATGATGCTTTAATCGCACTGGGAATATTGTACTGGCTTCCTTTCGAAATCTTGATGCCAATTCAGTTAAATGGTGGAGATTATATAGGTACTGCACTTAATTATGTGCCTCATTTTATGGCTACCACACACCATCTTCTGATAGCCACTACTAAAAGAATATCAACGTGTATTGTTAAACAAAATCAATAGTGGCACATTTGTTCATGGAATAAAGCAATGAGATTTCTCTATTTAAGTATCCTTCAAAATCATCAGACCTTTATGACATGGAGCTCCTTTCCTGTGGTGGAAAGTGAGATTCGAATCCTGGATGTGCAACTAACACATCTAGAATTATTGTGGGATACGAAAATGACAAAATAGATCTAATTTTTGAAAGAGTGCTTTAAGAATATCACAGTTTCAAGAGGATTCAACACTGCACTAATCCCAGACCTAATGACCGGTAACTGTACAAAGAAACAATCCATATTAATGGCATCTTGCAAAACCAAAACATCATTCAAAATTCAAGACATGTTCTTAAATATCCTCGTCAGATCGATACTTTCATATGGATGCCATGCACAGCGCCAGGCCAGTTCAGAAATATTTAAACTCTCAGCTGTATACAACTGCTTTCTAAGTCTTATGTCTTGTCAATGACCATACTTCTTTGAATATTGTGGACTAGCACTATAGAAGTACAAACAAAGAACTGTACCAAATAAGAGAAGTCACACCATTTAAGGACTTCCAACAGCATCAACATATGTACAGATTACGATGGATAATTTTTTTCTAAATTACACAAGAAATGAAAATAGCACAGACGTCTCATTTTCACAGATACATTTAACAAAATTACACAAAAATATCTTGAAATACTAAAGAGCAGATTTATTCAATAAAATCGCCATTGGCTTCAATCACGGCCTCCAGACAACTTGGGGATCTCTCCTGTGTATGTTGATAAATGCTGCCATAATTCTTGTGTTAAATTCATCTTTGGTGTTACAAGGAGTTTTGTTGGTACGTCGCTCAACTGTACTCCACTAATGAAAATCAAGGGAATTGCAGTCTGGGCACTTAGGTGGCCAGATGTAAGGGATGATGTGATTGCAGAAATTGTCTGACAGCAATGACTAGCTTCGCCTGCTTATGTTGCATGGTGCAGAGTCCTGTTGAAGACATAGGATCGTCTAGCAGCCACCCTCTTGACCTAGGGCAGCACTACCTCCTCAGGGCACTTTATGTAGACCTCTATGTTGAATGTGAGATCTTCATCAACAAATATGGGAGTTCTTATCAAAACGATCAGAGTGAGTTTTCCAAGCTGCCGTAGCTTCGTAATCCCCATTAGGCTTATCCAACTTTTCCCGGATTCTCTGCACTATCCTCAGATTAGTATCCAGACACGTGACTTGTATCATAAATTCATAGTGTATAGGATTTATGCAGAATTCATTTTGCTTGTGCATTTCCTCCTGAGATTATTCTTCTTAATATATATAAAAGTGGGTCGGATAAAAGATTTAAATGCCTGTTCGTATGGAACTAAAAACACATAAATCTGCATATGCTGCTGCTGCTGCTACTACTGCTGATGCTAATTCTGTAGTCTACACTGTATAGCATAGAGCTACAGCCTCTCCACATTAGATGTGTTGATGTTGCGGTTTCTCTAGCAAGTAGGTTTTTACTGGGTGGAGTTGCAAACTTTGCATCCAACTGGTTTTGAATTCAGAACTCTCCTTTTCTGGTTGTCGCCCAAGGATAGAGAGGCCATTCTGCCTATTTTATTAATCTCTATCTGGGGAGAGAAGAGATGGGTTAATATCCAAACTCGAGTATATTTATGTGAAAATGACACAACTGACTCGACACGCCTATCCCCCTAAGCAGCACACATATCCATCATCTATATAAGTGGGTGCTGAAGAGTTCTCAGCACGACATTCTCAAAGTTTGATTAATCTTATTTGAAAGTACATCTTCGTCGGTTTGAGTATTTTTCCATAATGTCTCATATGCACGAGTATATCTGTTTACCATTAGATTCAAATGAAGAGACATTTAAATCCACTTCTGCTTATATAAACACATTTTCCTATACTCATTTTCTGTTGTTATATAGAAAACTGGAGGCTTTTTACCTCTTTTAAAGGGTGACACGTGTAGATAAAATATCTTGAAATTGTACAAAAAGTGAATAATTCATGAATAAATTATATAAATGAGCCAAGTATTTGGAATTTCATTTTGATGAATGGTTCCTCTCGAAAGAAGCCTGAGAGGTGATTTGACACGGAAACGAATTCAAGCTTATAAGAAAAAAATAAATATATAAATGCACACAAATACAAACCCCTTACGCGAGTAGAAGGGTCGACATGTTTTCCTCTGACCTATTCAAATGGGATCTGATTAATTCTAGCCTTTGCACGGATCAATCAGAAATTCATGCAACGGTTCTACCTAAAATCAAAATAGTCTTTGGTGTTTATTTCCTAATATGTTTTGTTCATTTTTTCATGTCTTTATACTTTTTACAATAGATGTTTTTATTTACTATGCTCACCATTCAGTTTCAAAAATTCTTAATTTCTGTCTATCCTTCTTCCATTTTTTTTCTTTTTTCTTTCTGGTTCTTAAACTTTTCTTCCTCCTATTTCCTAAAGAAACTATATTTCCCTTTTCCATTCACCAATATTTCTTTTATTCTTCTGCACCGCAATATATTCTTTTTCTTTTCTCTCAACATGCTCTATTCTTTCTTACTCTATGCTCTAAAACTATGAATGTGATGGTTAAAGACAACTGACAAGGAACTTCTATTAAACTTAAGACAATAGAAGAACAAGGAATACAAAGCACATGTACTGGATTCATTTTATTCACTTTCATTGACGCTGCCTGTATGAGCACCAGCATTTTCGTGGCACAAAATTGATGCGGCGCCATATCCCGTGTGATATTTTACGAAACTTTGCTTTGTTGATATTTTCAAAGGTTCTCCGGACGGCGTCCTTCAACTGGTGGGTATTCTGGTATCGGTCATGTGAAACCCTCTTCTTCATAATACCTCACAGAGCGTTGAAAAAAAAAACTATATTATGTAGGAGTAACAAGACTTTCGAACCACCCTGCACTTTAACAACGAATGATATTACCTGACTACCTGTGATTTTTGTCACCACCAGATATCTTGCAAACTATCTCATTCCTATCATTACATGATGGTTGACTGAGGAGAGAATAGCTGAGTGGGTGTATGGAATAAAAGTTTCGCATAATTAAATTAAACAGTTGAAAGAAACTTATCTCCATTACACTGAGAAACAAAAGAATAACAGTTTATCTTTTACAGTTTATCTATTTTAAGAATCGGAATATCCCTAACACAGCAGATATTATAGTTATGCGCATAAAATATTTATATTAAACTAAATATTAGATTAATAATATATTTTGCACGAAATGTGTTAGATTCGGTCATAAATAATTTTCGTTTTCATTTATCAAGGATCTTTAATCCATTTGCTAAATGTATTTGGAACCCAAACACCCAGCTTTCCCTTCGTGTCAGCATATGGTAGATTTGTAAATTCCCGTGTACTAAGTCATGGATTGCTTTCCACTAATAATGTTAAAGACTGATTAACGCCTCTGTTTGGATTCATCTTCCAAATATATTTTTGCACAACGAATAGTTGAAATCAGTTTCGTAATTTCCGGTCAGTTATGCTTACTTAACCATAAGTTTCTAGATATCTACATAGGTTTATTCATTTGCTTAAACTCCCATAACATTGTGACATAAATGATTTTTCAATTCCTCTATTAGTGGGATTAAATCAATGTTTTATCCACTATGTAATCCAAATTTATTATTAACGAACACGTATAATTAATAGTAGGGTGATACATTCGTCATTAGAATAGCTATCCACAAACGGAAATTACTTATGGCTAAAAATAGTATATTTTTGTTCAAAGCGTATTCTAAGTTACTACGCTGTATTTACTAATTTACAATATGCATTATGCAGAATAAGAAAAATAAAGCAATTATGAAATACTCATTTTATTGCTGATATCTTCTGAAATGTTTGAGACACTTACTCCTGTGTGTTTCTCTATCGAGCCGGTATCACTTGCAGGAAACAGAAAAGACCGTATTTACACTGAATCTACCTTGATACAACGTTACCGTCTGAGATATATTTTGGTAAGACCTCCTTCGATGCTCATCGCTGGCGACACCGAGATCTGTTGAAAAAATTGATATGAGGAAATACAACGCAATTCATTTAGATATGGTGTTAGCATTTTATTAATTAAATAAGCATATTTTACTGAAGAAATTCAGAAACGTCTGTGCAACTAACACAAATGTGTTAGCTGTACAAATGGATGATAATATATATTTACGAAAACCTACCAAACTTCATCCGAAACATACTAGCAGAAAATACAAGTATAATAGCCTCAGGTACATGCAAAAAAAAAAAAAAAAAAAAGATTAAAAACAATGCAAGACCTAATAATAAAAAAGAAAAAGCCAATATTCAATAACATTAACTACGAACACGACAACAATAAGCTGACCGTGTTTGTAAAATAAAACATGCCTATCATTTCAGACACACATAAAATCCACACGTTCAGTTAAAAATAAAACTCGCCCTTGACAATGACGAAATGATTAGCCGAAAGCATTCGGAGAAGCAGAACTTTGTGTCCAGGAAAGAAAACACTTGTACGAACACAAGAGAAATAATATAAATAAAAAGTTTAATAGCAGTTTCTTGTCAGTTGTCTTTAACGAAACCTGTATAAAATAGGGATTTCTGCCTAAATGCACAGACACACCTACACACATATATATGCGATATACATACATAAAAAAACTGATCTATTGGGACAGACGTGAGAAGAGATCTAGAAATTGCGAACATGATTTACTTCAGTACAGCATCATTGAATGAGAGGCAGAAAATATTTTTATTTACCAAATAACAAACTATCCTGATATACTTGTAAAGATTCAAATTACTGATTCAGAATTACCATATGCAATTTAATCAAAAATACACGCTTTTGTTCCGTAGTAGCAAAAATATTGTAACAATATTATGAGGTTTATAACATTCATCATCTTTATAGAAGAGGGAAAGCTGAAAAATGAATGGTTCGATGTACATCCCAAAATCTGACCGAATGATTATATATATATATATATATGATTATATATATATATATATATATATATATAGTACGTTGCATTTTCTATACCAATGCTTGTCTATGGAGGTACTATCCAAAAAGTGCCGAAATTTTATACAGAGTTATATGAACTTTCCGGTGGGTAAGATTTCTGACTTTCCCAAATGATTTAGAAGTAGACAGAACGTGTTCAACATGAATTTGTACACGATTATAGAAGCTATTCTTCCACCCTGTTTTGTGCATGTATGTGGAGTTGCACCCATGTAACTGTTTATATACATACATACATACATACATATATATATATATATATATATATATATATGTGTGTGTGTGTGTGTGTGTGTGTGTGTGTGTGTGTGTGAGTGTGTGTAATAAACACAAAATGAAAAATTATCTTAGCGTTTCATTTTCTGAGGGACAAGATAAATCCCTTTTTTTCACATATATATCAAATCAAAATTTCCCTAAAATTTCAGACAAAACGACTGGCAAAATTCTTATTTTGACGCAAATTAATTCCCATATAATTGAAGGTATTGCTTTTCTTTATATAATCTATATTAATTCAATGTGGATAAATCGCTATGTTCCGATACTGAAACGTTCTTCTCCATAAATAAATAAATCCGCTTCTGTTTCATCTCCTGGAAATTAACTTCACGGAACTTCTCTTTCTTAATCGTATTTTGGAAACGAATAGATCTCACTAGATAATCCCTATATCTTTTCTTTTTCCTAAATAGTATTTGATGAAGACTTACAGGGACTTATTTTTTCCTCATGGTTCGCAGTGTTGCCGGTCAGAGTCGAGACCTCTAAAGACATCGTTTTCATGTTCGTCATCTTTGACGTAGCCCCATGAACGTTGATTAGAAACAGATTGGTTGTCCCTTTTCTTAGGGCAAACTACTGTAAGGTTGTATTGATTGAGTCTTCTAATTTCATCTATTTTGACTCGAGAAAAATATATTTTGGCATCGTCTTGTAAATACAGCCGCCCATTGGTGGACATTAATCTTTATCAAAAATAGATTTCCTTTATCTGTTATGATACTAATCCCGGCATCCCTTACTAGTTTTATTTTAGTCACTTTTTAACTTCTTACGTTTTATGTTTGTTCTAGTATTTCTTGTCTTTTTTCCCGTCAAATTTATATACTTGATCTTAAATTATTTTCCGATGTAATCATCGTTTTTCTCATGCATCTATTCGTCTTGTTTCATTTATCAAGTTGCACTTTTGCAGAAGTTTTTTCTTTCCCTATTTTCTTCTTCGTTTATAAATGTTTATACTAGTTCATTCCTTTTTTATTTCAACCATTTGCTTTTGTCGTTCATTGTAATGTTATTATCTATCTTTTGGGACATCCTTTTATTTCCTCCCAAATCTTTTCTCTTGATTATATTTCTCTTTTCTGTAACTTCCATTATTTTTGTGTTTCTTGTTTGTAGTTTCTTCGCTTTTACATTTGATTCGTCAATTATATATCATTGCCTTCTTTGCTGTAATCCGATCTTCCATTGTACTTTCCTATTTTCGAGTTCATTTGTTTCCACTCTTAATTTGCATATTATTCCTTTTCGTTTCCTTCCTTTAATTGTTAATTCTTTCTTTTCTAATGTTTCTTTCTCCTTCGCGTCTGCTCAGAACATTCAGTATTTCTCTATGTCTCTCGATTTCCTTTACCCAGTAAATAGTTTCCATTACTATATCTGCCTTTCTTTTGCTTTGTAGTTTTTATAAAATGACAGTGGGCGCCATGATAGTCGAAGTTTCCGAAGGGATTTAAAGAAATTTTATGTGTTTGAAAGATTAGTTGGCTGAATAAATGCAAAGAAAATGCGTAGAACTATTTCCAAGCTCTTTACACGTGTTTAAATTTAAAACAGAAAAAAACAACCAAATATTAGAAGTGGGTGATTGGATCTCTTTTCTGCTTGTTTAAGGTCTGCGCCTGGAATAATTAAATGACGAACGTAAGCCTAATTCTTTTATCTCGCTGTTTAATTCCTGTTTTGTATATTTTGTTACCTGTCACTTTTATTTTCGCTCGTTTTGTATCTTTATTTAAAATCCTTAGTTAAGAATAGCATCTGAGAAACACCTGCAAAGATGAGACTGATTGTTGTTCTCACTGTTCTCGATAATCTCGCCATATTTTCTCATTATTTTTAAACCCAGTATGACTGATTTCTTTCATTTTGTCATGGAACTTATTTTCTGTCTAGACACTTATAAATTATATATTTTTCTTTTTCATTACACTCTTCAATTCTCGTTTTAGGTTTTGCTTCAAATAGATTATTTACTAAACTTAATCTATTATAGCAGAAGTTCACATTGGTGGAGGTACCCAGTGGAAATAGAACTCATTGCAAGAACAAAGTGACAGCCTCGCTAACAGGCGTACTGTGTATAAGCCTAAAAGACAGGTGAATTTATAATTTAGTCTGGTACAATGCTGCATTAATATAATAAATGATTACACGGTCTATCCAGAACGTAAGCAATAAAGACCCTCCACAAGTTCTTTTATGATCTGTGAATTGACTTTCAGGTAAGGTAGTGATTTTCCGTGGAATTCAGTTTTCCTTCACATAGACCGGTTGATTCCCAATGCTAGAGAGTCCAGTTTACCATAGCTGGTGGAAGAAGGGATGGATTAATGCCTTTTACAAGGGCATTTGTGTGAAACTGACGGCAACAGACTAGCCAGGGTTTTGAACCCAGGTCTCCGATTTCTCTTTACACACCGATATTCATTACACGACTCACGCATCTCACCAGTGTAAGCCCGAATTGCAGTTTAATATATTGTTTGCTTATTCCTTGACAGACAACCAAGCTGTTGGAGGTATTTATTAAAATTAGAAAAAGTGATTCAAATAACCATGAAAGAAGTCAGTGACCAACCAAGAAAATTCCTCTATGAAATTAGTTGCGTAACCATAGCACCATGGCTCTTACGATTATTTTCTATTATTTCCTTTGAAACGACGTGTTTTTTTCTGCTCATGGCAAGATTCTGTTTATTACATTCGGTGTTTTTCCATTTCTTAGAATTTATTATGTCTTCCATTTTCCGTCATCGCGTTGTACACTTTGACTTGTTTACACAAATTTAATCCTTCTCTATTCCATCCTTTTCCATTTCAATTTGTGGGAAATTGAAAAAAAAAACAAACTATGTAACACTTTTCGTCTCATAAAAGGACGCCATCCAACTAAAAAACTGTTCTTATTGATTAATGGAATTAGACATAAGTAGGAGGGAGAGCAGAAATATAAACAAAAACGTCGGTTATAAATTAGAAACGAAGACGATGCAAGGAAGTTAAAATTTAAATTCTTTAAAGTAATAAGGAATAATATCCGATTAATATTTTTTAACTCCATTAATTCTCTAGAAATTATTTTATTTTTGTATCCAAAACGGAAACAAAGCACATTTGGACATTCAAGCAGAAATGGCCTTTCGAGAAAATCTGAACAAGATGTGCATTCCTAAAAATGATAATTAAACCTTTCTGGATTGTGAAGATCTGTCGCGATCTATGGCAAGTATGTTTCTCTGATATCTAACATATACCTTATTAAACTATGCTGAACAACTCCCAATGGATGAAAATTAATAACAGTATTTTATATTAAAATGGCATTATTAGAAAGTTGTGTAACTAGATCATTAAGTTGAAATAAAGCTTTCGTGCAAATATTCAGAAAAGTGAATGCCAAACTTATAAGTTAATTAACAGATACTCATTTTGAACATATCTTCCAGCTTCAAGAGAATTATGTTACAAGGAATATTTCGTTTTCTTTTAATTATCAAAGTTTTAGAATATCAATTAAACGAATACATTTTTCTAATGAAATCAAAATGAAAAAAAAAAGCATTAACACTATTTTCTATAAAAACGTAATTAAATAACCCCAGAAGTTGATAAATAACCGTAATAAAATAACAGCTACAAACCAACATTAAACAATTCTACATTAAACAACTTTACGATTATCAATGACTAAAGGAAAAAAAACATTCTGAAGCCACTTCAAATTCAATTAAAATAAATGATGTATGATGCTTGATTTCATTTTACTAAACACTCTAAATATTATAATAAAGTATTTGAATGTTTTTCAACTCGGCACAGTTGATATCTGTACATCTGATCTGACTTCCCCACCAAAATAATCACCAGTTAGATAATTGTCAGTTACCTAATTTTATGACTACATTACACGTACACATTCAAAACCACAAATAAGTATCATTTATGCTTTTTGTGCACTAACTAGCTACCATTTTGATACATTTAAAAGAAATTTTTTTTGTTTTTGACTCCGCGTGACATTAATTGTTAAATCATTATTTATAGTTTCATATCACCTATCAATAAAAACAAACTCATGAATTACTAAAAAAAACTAAGAAAAAAAACTAAGAAAAAAAAACTTTTTCTGAGGATCGTGATATTTTGGTTTAGATCTTTCGTTCTTAGCTCCAAATTTGAAACCAGTGATTTTTTATTTAGCTCTTATTTTCCTCTTGAGAATAAAACATATTTTCTCTTGACATACACATATTCCATCTTTAATGATAAAATATATGTACAGAATGATGTACTGCTTATTTATATTCAAATAGATATTTACTGCACTATTCGTATTTACTGTGTAACATAAAAACAGTGGTTATTAATTAAAATGGTTATGCATTCGAACTGAAATGTTTATGCAGACAAAGATTAATTAAAATGAGAAATAGAAGCGAAGCAGTGAATTTTTATAAAGTAAAGAAAGAAGATGAATGAGAAAAAAAAAGAAATCTTGGAAAGGCTTAGGAAATGACTGGAATAGTAGAAGAGGAAGTTTCGAATTAAACGGATTTAGAAAATACAAGAAAAATAAGGGGATGAAGAAAAATACAAGTTGCTCCACAAACTCTAAAAAAACTAGTCATTAATTGTTATATATATTTAACTAATTTTTACAATAGTTGAAAGATTTGTCAAAATGGTGTGTATTTTTTTGAAACTGTAAAATTGGCGGATTATTATTAATGGAATCTAAAATTGAAAAGGAATTAAAATAAAAAAATGTATTAGTAATATTATATATTCTTAATTTAAAGAATTGCAAAAATGCTAGATAAATGCAAGAGAACATTTTGCACTCATCATGAATAAGGTGCAGTAAAAGGATCGGACGTATCAAGATATATTTTTAAACATACGTTCTGAAAATTTCTCACTGAACAATGCGCGACGAGCACATCGACTAGTTGAAATTGATATTGCTCATAAAAATTACATGAAAATAATAAAAGTTATACAACACATGAGCAATAGCGTCAGATTACCAAAACCAATCTATTAAATAATTTGCGTCATCTAATTTACATACATTAAATCGTATTTTGACAAGCGATGAAAAGTGAATATGTTACAACTTTGAATGCAAGAGATCGTGGAGAAAGTTAAAGGAAGCACTGTTAACCATGAAATAAGCCGGCGAACATTAAAAGAAACACAGATGCTGTGCATATGGGAGTCTTCTACAAAGAAAACTTTTCAGAGAACCAAAAGTTTAATTTGAATCAGAACAGCTGTCTGTAAGGGCAAGTTGCAATCCGTAAAAAGCTTTGTTAATTATTTAAGTGCATTGGGGTAACAGATAAATCTAGACTGTATTTTTTAGGAGTACCGGTAAAATTATTACAGTTTGTCTGGGAGTTTTCCATTCATTCATCGCATTCACCTGATATTGCAACATTGGATTATATTTATTTTGCTCTTCAGAATTATCTGAGAGAAGAAAATGATGTTTTTCAATAAAAGGTAGGAAGCGTCAATCATTTCTTTGCTTCGAAAGAGAAAAAGTGAGATGAGAAATGTGAGTTGACTGCAAGATGGTTGTTTCTGAAAAAGCATTATATTTTTTTAATGATAAACTGAATGAATATTTCAGCAACTTTATGTAAGTAATTTGTTTTTATATTATTGAATATATGTAGGTTTGTGTACGAACAGCCATCATAGGTAATTGTTATTTTTTAAATAAATATTTGCTTTCTTCCATTGGAACAAACCTCAAAGTAAAGTGAATGCAATTATCGAACATGATTCTTAGTTCAAACGCGTTATGCTCTTCACCCAATCGTTTAAGGAAAGCCAGGAACGTACGGAATCAATTTTACAATGTTTTCTGCTCAAAATATTATACAGGTAAATGTATTGCAGCTATTCTTGTAAAATGCTTTATTCCATGAATAATACTCAGATTAATGCGATCGTTAAATTAAAGCAATGTAAAAAAATACACACTTCAGAATTTCATACTAATCTAATTCTAATGGTAAAATAATTTCCAAGAGATTTCTCCAAAAATACCACCGGTTTCTTTGTTTGTAAAACACTCTTATTTGAAGCAAAACTGGTTGATGATGGCACTCCATCAGGAGGGACTGCATTGCATGCGGATTATACTGTTTACTTATTGAACTTTGAGACCTATCAATGAATGAATTTGATTCCAATATAACTAATAGAGAACGAAGAAAAAATGGATCATTTTGCAAGTCAGTGCAATCGCCATAACGCAATTAAAGCCTCTTACATGAATGTCTGATTTTCATCTCTAATGATTTATAGTACCTCAGTTCAGTAGAACATACTTTATTATTTACATTGTTCGGACTGTTGTCGTCATATTTGTTGCCATAGGTCGTTAAAGACTCCGGCCTTCTTCAGGTGATTGGAATTTTGAACTGAACCCTTTATTTCGTCCACAGGGATAGATTGCAGTAACCCGGTATTGAACCCAAAACTCTTTGGGTTAAGTTATTGGATCCAACCAACGCTTTTATCCAATGGGTTATGTGTTTGTCGGCCACTATAGTGTAAATCCTACATGTTAAGTAATAGGGAATGGATTTTAGACAGCTTTTGGGGTGATGGCTCTTGAAATGAAGATATTGTTGGGTGTCTGTAGGTTTTTGGTAGATATCTGTAATAATATGATTATTTCTATTTCTGATGAGTATATCTAAGAATAGCTGTTTGTTAAAATTATGTTTTTGGGTGAATATGATTTCCTGGTGTAAGTTTTGATACAGATTGTGTAACTGGTTAATATCGCCCCATGAGGATTTTTAGAAGATGAAGAAATCATCTACGTATCGCTTCCATGATTTAGTGAAGTGGGTTTTTACATCTTCCTCATATATTTGCTCTATCTTTTCATAGAGGTTTTCCTCTAGGTGAGCTAAGGTAAGGGTGGCATATGTTGGTGAACTTTTCGTTCATATCGCGATAACTAGGGTTTGGATATAGTGTTTGTTGTCAAATTCAAAAGTGTTGTTGCTCAGGATTAAATCAATATTATCGACAGTGAATTCCTTGGTAAATCTGGGATGTAGTATTTCTGTGTGTTTTTTCAATCCAGAATGAGATTGCCTGTTTATCAAATTCATAGGGTATGTTGAAATATAGGCTACTAATGTCAAACGTTGCCATGAGTGTTCCTTGATCTACTTTTTATGGTATGGACCTAAGGAAGTTGATATCGTCTCTGGTGTAGCTCTTAATCTGTTTAGTAAATGGTTGTAGTATGGTGTCTATTAGGTTAATGAATCTGCTAGTTTGACAGTCTGGTTCTGCTAGTATGGATCTGAACGTAAGTTCACTGGGGTTTGGGATTATACATTCAACTTTTTGTGTTTGGATAGCTGCTTTTCTTTCACTAGATTTGTGAATTTTCGGCAGTCCGTAAAAATTGCTTGTTTTAGTGATGAAGTTTATTAGGAAGTCATTTTTTTTAGTTAATATCATATTATGTGTTGTGTAGAGATTTTAATTTTTGATATAATATTTTGTCTATGTTGGTTTCGATTAATTTATAGTTGTTCTTATTCCCTAGTGCCGTTAAAATTTTTGTTTTATCGTATGTTTAGTCAATGTTGACTATAGCGCTGCCTTTGTCTTCTTTCATAATTATGTTGCTATTTTTCTGAATGTTGTCTAACGCTAGTCTTTGTCTGTATGTGAGGTTATTGAATGATTTGGATTTTTCTTGTTGGTTTCCAGAGTTTTTCAAAAGTGCGCAAAATGGAACAAGTCATATATAGGTATCACCGAAGCAGTAAACAATAGAGTTTCCTTTCACAAAAGCAACATTAAATTACATGAAAATCTCTACGTCACAACACATCCGCAAATGCAACAAAGGTAAATTTAAAATTATGCCAATTTATCAAACAGACAATTACTCTCACCTACAAATACAAGAAAATATCTGCATAGACATAAACCAGTACTAAACAAATCATGACCCCACCACTTGCACATAAAACACACAACATACACACATAGTGGCAAAATACACTAGTCGAACCACACACACACACACATGCACACAAACACACAGACACGACATACAAAATACAACTAGTTACTGTATAATTTTTTCTAATAATATATAGTATATATGTATAGAGAACGAATATATACACACTGACAAAAACATACTAGACGGACCACACGCACAACTACACACACAAACAAACACACAAGAACCCTAAGCACCATATAAAGAGCGTGTCTCTATATATGCTATTTCTTTGTAATAAAACAATATATATATAGAGAAAGAATATGCATACTAACAAGCACACACACACACTACACAAAAATGGAGAAAGATTTAGAAAGCTACAGAAAAAAGACTCCATTCCTTCCCATTTCTCTGACCAATCCTAATTGTTTTATTACTCCTTAAACAAAGGAAATTTTTTTCAGTCACTCCATGAAGAATTTGGATTGCTACCACACAAGAAAGACAAAAGAAATCATTAGAAAAAATAATTCCTTTAAATAATATGTGATAATAATCATTTTTCGCATGATGAAGGTCAAAGACCCGAAACCTTTTTAGCAAAAATGTGGAAAGTTAAGTATAATATATTAAAAAATTCCACATTATAACCATATCTATATATCTACCTATACTCTCTCTCTCTTCATATATATATATATATATATATATATATATATATATAACCGAATGGATAAATATAGGTAGGTATACGAGCATGCGATCCTATACAAAGACATATAAATACTATATAGTATAAGGTAAACAGTATACATGTATTAAGAAATATACATAATACCTAACATTAACTGCACACTGCACAATTCCGAAGCAGTTGTCAAATGCTGAGATTATTATTTGTATTTTTATTTTGGGTTGAAACCGGTTTCTTTTTTTTTTGTGGTTCTCGCGAGATACTTTATTGTTGGGGTAGAAATTATTGTTGTTAAGATATTTAAATGAATTGTAGTTTAATTTTGAATTTATATTTAGGCCCGGATTAACATTTAAGAGTGAAAATATGGTTAGAAATAAGAAATATAAATTCTAATTTCGAGAGAGGCTGATGTTAAAAAAAGGAAACAAGAAGGGACTTTAGAAAATCAAGGGTGGTAACTCAAAACCAAAAGAATAATTAATAATATACCTAATATTAATATTACTAAACTAACGAAACCTAATGATATGAATAATCTTAAATAAGACAAAATTCTCATTACATCTTGTCTTCCTTTCTTTTCTTTTTTTTTAGGTTATATCTTGCGTCTTTCTGTCTTTTACTTTTGAGAAGATTGTATCTTATGTCTTTCATTATTCCTTTTTTCTCGAGGTGAAGAGATCTTTTATACGTAATAAAAACTGTTATAACCGTCACTTTATCAACGCCTGATGAGATGCTATAATGAGCTTCAAAACATTAATGCATTTATATAGCGGAAATGTGCATGTTCGAATGTAATAACATATAATAAAGAATTATCGTTCTCCTTTTGCATTGAGCTCTATTTTAAATTAATGTTATGAACGTTCGAATTTATATTTGATTCATTCTCATTGCATTTATATATATATATATATATATATATATATATATATATATATATATATATATATATAATTATTTAAAATATGATTCCAACACGCTACATAAGAGGTCTCATGTAGCGTGTTGGAATCATATTTTTAAATAAATAATTATATTTATGCTCTACTTTTGTATGGAGCACTATTTTTTTTAAAATAATAACAAAAATACTAAAGTACTTTGGATTAATTACCTAACGAGTTCTTTCCTATTTTCTATATATTTTCACACACACACACACACACACACACACACATGTATATATATATATATATATATATATATATATATATATATACTAGCAGCATGGCCCGGCGTTGCCCGTGCTTGATTCAAAAAAACGTACGGCTCATACAGCAATCGCTATCACTTGACTTATTACTTGACTTAAAGTATTTTGCCCTCCCTTGCCTTTAAAGGAGTGCCCTTTGCCGTGCTGATGTTGCTACATGCCTTACTTCTTGCCTATCTCTCACTTTTTAAGCTCTATACTAAACATTAAATCTGTTACGAAAAAAGAACTAAACAAAATGAACACAAAACGATCAGCTTTAAAAAAAGGACTCGTAACTGGAAATACCGAATGAAAAAAGAATGTTAATAACAAATACTTTTTCACACCCAACCCAGTTCTGTGGAATCAGAATCAACGTTTAAGCAAAGGAATGAGCCAATTGGAGTAAAGTGCCATGTAGATTTAAATTTTTCCCACTTGTGACGAATGCAGCCATCGATTTTTTCTTTGCATGGTAGCATGCTAGTTAACATTCGTGTCAGTCAGCTGTTGGCTCTCACGCTGGCCAACAGAATCTTCCTGCCTATTCGTGGCAGCCAGCTATTGGCTCTCACTCTGGCCAGTACAAAATGGCCGCAAACTACATGAAAACTGCCGTATAAACATGAAAAAATCAATTATTTCCACTATAGATGCGAGTTGGAAAATGCAAAGTCGGTCTTGGCCTTCCCGCTAACTTGGAGCATGTGCATGTAAATTTTGGTGCAAGTCCATCGAAAATTGCGGCTGTGCATTTGTTACACACACACACACACACACACACACACACACACACACACACACACATTATGCCTTATATATATATATATATATATATATATATATATATATATATATATATATATAAACAATAGATATATGCAACTCAAATAAACTTGACGTTCATTAGCAGAAGATTTCATGAAATAAAATCCTCACATCCATTCCTGTGCATTTTTTTTACTGTTATATCTATTTTTATTTCATGAAAATATGGATGTTTTAGGTGTTAGAACCGTTGTGTGGCTATATCTACCTAGCTACGCTCCAGACCTCTGGAGTTGTGACTTATATTTGTTGGGCATAGCTGCTGGGAATTAATATATAACGTATATATTGTATCTATTTTCGCAGCATGTTTTTATTGAGACATGTTTCATTGAATAATTTAGATAAATTTTGTCTACTCATTTTCTATTGGATCCTTTCATATCCACGGACAAACTTTTTGCTGTCATTATTAACGGAAGAGAGAAAATCACCGTGTTGATACATATTATTTTATTCTGATAACTTTAGACATATAACACAATGTCATCATCAGGTTGTTGATTATTTCGAGGCTAATATTATAGCGTTCATCATTTTCAAATAAAACATTACTGTACTTATCTGAAAGTTGAAATCTTTACCTGTGAAGAACGCTGAATACTGTGATTGGCTTGACTAACGTTTCAGCGGAGGTAACTAAGTTTGGTGTTGTGGGGAGATTTTAAGAAATAAATATTAAAAATATTAATACAAACCTCGATTCACTAATGTCACTGTTAGCGAAACTATTGATATTATTATGAGAAACATACACAATAATCCTTTTCTACCTCCACTTAAAAGTAGACCTAGTATATTACGGAAACTTCTGCTAACTTGCACTGCCGCTGTCCAATTCTATGATCGAAAAAAATATATACGACTGGATTGTGTCGCCATGGTTTCAGTTCTGAGTTCGACTTTTAGCATTTCTATATGTTTAATCTTGAAAATAACATATTTAACAATATTTAAAAAAACCTCCATCAACCTAAGATATGTCGATGATACCCTTATATTAGTCAAGAATACGGAAGAAATGCATCAACTACAAAACCAAAATAACTCAAAATACGAAATTAATAATAGCAATAAAATTCCGTTTCTATATATATTAATAACCACTACTAACAATAAATTCACTATGTCCCCATATAAAAAAAACCTACCAGCATAAATTCGTGTACGCTTAATTATGAGAGTCAGTGTACAAATTACTATAAAATAACAATTATAAGTAACCTAATAAACCGTACAAAATTAATTCATCCACAAAACAGATATTTTACAGTGAAATAAACAATATAAAACCAAATCTTATTAATAATAATTCCCTAATTATATTGTGATGAACAAATAAAATGTTAGAAACTTGAATACAAAGCAAATAGAATATAATACGTCTTCAACTAACCCCAAACATATTAATCTTTTATGTCGCAACCACCTGCATTCTAATTATAAACAAGACGAAAATATCCTAAAAAATTCATAAATACTAACATGTCTCACACAGACCCTAGTAAAAAAAATAAAATTAATTATATACTACACTAAATCTAATATTTCTAATTCAATCATTCGTAACAACTCTTTCCTACCAACTAACATGTTGCAGAAGACCAAGACTTTATAGATTTAAACGACCTCTGGGAGAATGTATCTCCAACGGAAAAATAATATTTATTTTGGCCACACTACGACTACATTTTCTCGGCGGCTGAGTTTTTAGTTGAATGATGCATCCAACATTTCTAAATATTTACACTAGCATACCTGTCTACATTCACAACTCAGAAAAATTATTTTTGAAAATACATCTATAAGTTCCATGAAAATAATAAGCATAAACTAAAAATCCTCGAAGCTAACTATATTAAAAAATTGAAACTAAACCATAATCAAATTAATTATTAATATTGCACAAATGTTTTAAAATGCATACAGTAGATAGTTTAAAATATCGAGGCTTGTGCTAATAGTTTTAATACTTATTTCTTAAAATACTATCGATAACACCATACTTAGTTACCTCCCCTATAGCGTGAGTCAAGCCAATCACAGTGCTCACTCAGCGTTTTTCACTTCACAAGTAAAGATTTTAACTTTCAGAGGAACACAACAATTCTGTCTTTGAAAATCATGAACACTATAATATTTGTCTGATGATGACATTGTGCTCTGTAAAAAGGACTCTTCCTTTAATAATGATGCTAAAAAGCTTGTTCGTGAATATAAAAGGATCCAACTGAAAATAAGAAGACAGAATTGTCTAAATTATTCAATAAACATGTCTCTCTGTCCCTCTCTCTCTATATGTATGTATATATATATATATATATATATATATATATATATATATATATATAAAACAGTCAAGTAATATATATGCATTTAGACAAAACAATTCGCGTATATCTCTCTACGCATATAAGCAGGATGGATGTGTATTCATATATTTATTTTAGAAATTAACTCTTAATTAAGATTTGTACGATCATTGCTTGAGAAAATGGATGTTTAACAACTTTTAATGTCAGAATCATCCAAATTATACCCAGAATTTACTGCTGTAAATGTTTATCGAATAATATTTGCTTGAAAAACATCCAGTATATATTAAGTTTGCACCTCAATATCTTGAAATAATTTCAGTCATAGTCATCTACAAAAAAGCCAAAAATATAAAATAATTTCATTATTTACTTACTAACACTCATATACAGAAAATTAAAAAGGCAAACAATGTGAGTTACAAATTTAGTTTCCATCATTTTCAAATTTTTGTACGGGAAAACTAGAATATTTTTATCAAAAATTCAAATATAAAATGGTAAATGTTTGAAAGATCTAAACCATTAATTAACTTTTTCAGAAAAAATAGCTGTATAAGAATTTTGATAGTCCTGAATAAATGTTATAAAAGTTTTATAATA
>CAHIKZ030001107.1:372500-695000 GCA_903632075.3 Acanthosepion pharaonis | reverse complement strand
AGTATATTTTATGTTAATATGGTTTTCTTTTTTCTTTACCTACATAGGCATTTGTATTTATATTTAATTTTCTCTATTTTACTTGTACATAAAAGAAATAATTACGTTTGGTCTTCGATATAAATATGCTTATGATTTTCCTTCTGCAAAATATTGTTTGCCTTTATGGCTGTTAAATACTCCAAAATGACTTTTTCTAATATTCTAATTTCATTGAAATTCTTCCGCGTCGTTTTCTGTCATTTTTATTGTTGAAACATGTCACCGGAACTCGCGATTGTCATGATCATTTAACGATTATTTTTAAGTCCCATTTAGCTGATTGAATACAATTATCGATGACTTTGTTAAATCTTCATTTCTGTCATAATAATAATTAAATAAATGGAATCTGTCAAGGATATTTATGAAGCTATCAGTTGGTCACTGCTATGTATGGGTAATTTAGTTAGATGGAATTTTCCAAGTTGGTTTTTTATCAAATATCTCGATTTGTATGTGACGATATGTTTAATCATGAATTTCGCTGATGGTGCAGAGCTCAGTAATTCATTGTCTCAAGATCATTAGTGCAAAGTGAAATAAGGCTAGAATCGGTTGCTTACCTGTATCTCGAGTTGATAACAGGCATGATGCTGGTTAATATTTAGCATGTTTTTGGCTAGCATCAGCAAAGATTTTACTATTTCAATCTAGGGATCAAAGGAATTATATTTCCTCTTGCTACAGTTTGGAAATTTCATCAGATTTTTCATTAAGCGTAGCTCACTCTGGCTCGAGATAAATTCCAGTCAAATACATACAGAGGAATTAGTTCAAGAGATGAAGTCACTACCCAGAAAACCATCTTAAACGCTCTAAGAAAAATAATTTTATATTTTTCACGTCATTATTGCATTTGAGTATTGTATTTATGTTGATATTGTTTTAGTATTGCATTTTCTTTCATCTCTAATTGAAAATGCAGATATTCTTTTGAAATGTCAAAACTAAATCCCCAATTTGTTTTGATTATTGATGGAGAATTAATAGTTTGTAAAAATTACTTTGTTAATCTCTAAAATAAGGTATTTAGTATTGTAAAGGAAAAGGCTTCTCGAAAAGTTTAATTCGAAAACAAATAGACGAATATGTTGATTTCTATATATTTGGTTAAACAAAGCGACTTAGTCAAAGCCAAAATTAATGGCAATTATTCCACATAAATTCACGCGCGTTCGCTTACGTTGTATGAAGGAGATATGCAGAAAAGATACCTTGTTTGATTGTTGAGAAAAAAATCACGTCTCTGAAAAAGATCAGAAAAATATCTCACTTTTTAAACATATCTATCCCACATTATTTATTTTAATCCATTGCTCATTTCCATACATAGCATGTTACTATTGAGTTCAGTTCAGTTTTAAAGTTTTTTTTTTTGCCTTTGGTAATTTACGAGCTTCTATAAATATGTGTCTCTGAAAACGGAAAGCAAAAGATATTTATTAAACCAGACAAGTTAAGACAAGTTGAAATGCCGAAAGCTTTGAAGGAATCTAACAACATTCGTTTAGAAATATTAACCACACACACACACATTATATATATATATATATATATATATATATATATATATATATATATATATATATATATATACGAATCTCTTTGTGTCTATGTATATGCACGTGTGTGTATAGAGACATAAAATAAATAACAAGATAAATGTATGTAAGTGTTTCCAGAAGGTTTGATAGGTATTAACACACATAGTGTGTGTGTGCGCACTCATTTTCATTCAGATATAATAACGCCCATGCTTTTCTTATTATTTAATAGTTTTGTGTGTTAATAATTAAAAATGTGCTATATAGTTTTGATGACCATAAAACATCTACATTTGCTCATGCAAACATCTACACACATATTGACATAGAAGAGAATGGAAAATTTAGTGCGTTGGTATTCGCTTTCTCTCTTGTTAAATAAAATGCTAAGTGTTGACCTCAGTATTCACTTTTATATTTACATACGCTCTGTCCATGATATTGAGCTCTTTAACCCAATATATATATATATATATATATATATATATATATATATATTAGCCGTAAGAATTCTTTCAAAATCTTATTAAATTGTCTCGGCCAGGTCTGTGTTTTTGTTTCATTTGTCAAGTTTGAATATGAATTGCCGCACATAAAATTAAAATTTGCAAAGAAACTATTCAAAAAACAATGCCTAACTATTATTTTTAAGAAACTTATTTCCTTGTTTTTTTTTCCGTATTTCTTGTTACATCTCTATATAGTATTTTAAGTACAAAATATGTAGAAAATATTGGCTTAATATGTTCTTTGATTTAATTTATCTTTTCAAATTTAAGTAATATATTTTTATTGCATATTAAGCTATATTTGTTCGAAACACATTTATGAAATCCAGTGTGTAATATACAATGTGGTATTTAAAATTTCCCGAATTAGACATGAGAACCTTTCAAAACATTTGATGTTTAGGTTTCGGGGAATTGAACGGTTGAATAATATTTTGCACTCGATTAAATATAGATTTTAATGTGTGTGTATGAATATGTACTCATGAATATGCTAGAGACAAACGTCCACATTTGCCAGTTCGCATTTATTCGCTTGTTAGATTCAACTATTTTCAGTCTTATAAAAAAATTAATAGGATTCCTCGTAGGATAAATATCGGAAAATTAGTGTTTGTTATCGCCCAATGATTAAGATATTTTTGTTTTATTTTATAGACATCCAAAATAGGCGCTTTGCTTTAGATATAATCTCTTTCGATAAATGGTCGTTCATTATCCAGCATATTTTATTAATAGGATACAAACCATTATCATTTTTCGTTATTTCTTTTCTTGACCTTCATGATTTACATTGTTTTTGATTTCTTCGAAGGAAATTGATTAGCCGAATACTTTTCACGCTCTCTTCGTGAAGTCGTGGACAGACATTTCTATTTGGAAAAGTACTTCTGTGTATACGTTAGTATTGATAATTAAAGTCTTACTGGATAAATATCCAAGAGAATGAGAGATAAAAAGAAACAATGGAAAAACAAAGAACACGAATTACATCTTTTCGTATATAATTTGAAGAGATGCTCGGTGTTTTCTGTGTATTAGATTAAAATGACTCCAGTAATTTACAAATTTATGACGGACGATATATTTGCAGTTTAGTTTTTTAGTACAATATATTTAAATAGTAATTTTCCAAGCGTAGCTCAGATGCGGCACAAAGTAGGGGGCACCAAGTAAGGACCGAACTCTCTACTCAGTCGTAATTGTTCTAGCGAAACAAGTTTGCTAACCATAACACCACTTCGAGGTGCCCTACGATATATTTTAATATAATGTACATTGTGACATTAATAAACACATTCAGGATAAAAAAGACAAAAAGCAGTCACGTGACCTGACGAGACGAGGCGACAAAATCAATCCTTATCTTTTGATCCGTGAAGTTACAGTAACAATACACAATGTTATGCTCGTGACAACCAAACACATGAATACATCATACACATTGTTTTTGGCACACAGACTTTTGCAAATAGTTACATGCTAACTTTGTATTAAAAATATACATATATATATATATATATATATATATATATATATATATATATATATATATATATATATATGCGCGTGATTTATACGAAGAGTTTCGTGTTTTGTTTGAACTTTTCATATATTTTTATTGTCGTATGTTTCATTCAATTTAAAGGCGATCGATGCTTCATATCTCCGCATTACATATTGTTATGGTTCGGTTCCTTGTACCACGGTGATAGTCCAAGGTAGAACCAATAAAGAAGAAATCGAACACAGATATGGAATAACACAGATATATTACAAACAGGAATATATACAGAGAAGTAGAAAGTGTTTATACGAACAATCAGGTTTAGTAGTAATTGTCTGAACGCGACTCTGTTTTGGACTGCCTCTGACTCGACTGACTGATTCGCTCGCTCTGACTGACTCCTAACGGACTTCACTCCAGACTGAACATTATTTAGTCACCCCCCCCACACACGAGGGCATCATGTGGCACAAGGCCGGTTTAACGTGGGATCTCCGAGCCCGTGGGCTTTCCAAAAATATGTCCTTTGAACCCGTATAAACGGGTTCAGGATCGGTTTACCTCCTCGGAAGAGACTCCGCCCTTCGGCGTAGCCTCGTTCGGGTTCCTCCCCGCCCGAAGGCAGAGAGTTCAACTGATCAGCCGGTCTGCCGGTCGTCTGACTTCAGACTAAACGGTATTCAGTCACCCCCCCCCGCCACGAGGGCATCATGTGGCACAAGGCCGGTTTAACGTGGGATCTCCGAGCCCGTAGGCTCGGCCAAAAATATGCCCTTTGAACCCGTATAAACGTGTTCAAGGTCGGTTTACCTTCACGAAAGAGACACCGCCCTTCGGCGTAGCCTCATTCGGGTTCCTCTCCGTCCGAAGGCAGAGAGTTCAACCGATCAGCCGGTCAGCCGGTCGCCCGACTTCGGACTCAACTCCCTGCTTCCTCTTGAGGCGCAGTATTTATTACGTATGGAATAGTCCAATAACACATATATTTTAATGTTTTCATTTTATTTCTCAGTGTAATATTTTATCATTATTTATGTAAAAATAGTTGTGAAACGTTGGATTTACGTATATTAATTATTAGAAAACTAATGGTTTAAAGTTTAGTTCTTTATATTTTTTACAAAATCTAAAAATCCTTTATTAAACAAGAAAATAGAGAATGTTCTACAATTCATTCATTAACATTGTCACTAGTTATTTAATAATGACGTCGGATTTTAAATGGAAACACTAAAATATCCGCACGTTCTTCTACATTTTTAGTATTTCATATTTTAAAATATCTTACAGAAAGATTATAGAAATAAATCCTTTACCAAATCCTGCATTTGAACTTGTTGAATGAGAACAAACATTGTTTTAAAAGTGTAACTATTCAACTTTTGCTGTTTGAGGCAAACAGATACACACTGATTAATACTATTTAATATACAATAATATAATAAAGATAATAATAATAACATTATACAACAATTAGTATGAAAATATTATATTAATACAACGTATTAATATACATGGCTCTGACATTTAATTTTCTAATATCTTGTTCATTCGATCAGAAATCACTAGTATTCCAAGCCAGAATTACACTTTCTCATGCAAGAAATATATTCTACTTCTATAGGATTTTATATGCTAAAAACCCTACTAAAAATTACTTAAAAAATGTTTGAGATAACATGGGTGCACAACAAATACAGACGACAGGAGCTGATATTTAAAACAGAGAATAAATTTACTGTTAACACACAAAATAATGAATGAATTACACAAATTAAGTGCATTGTGTACAAAATGATGGCCAATGACATGTATGTAAATTATCAATGAAAATGAAATATGCCTTTTTAAAATAAAAATGATAATGCTGCATAAGGAAAGTAGATAAAATAAAGAAAAGAGAAAATACTAGTTTGATGTTCCTTTCAATTCTTGTTTGGTGATTATGTTATTTCATCTGTGTTGTTTTTCTTTTGGGATCTGATCAAATTGGGTTCCTGCAGCAGCAAGAACAACTCCGAAAATTAAATCCAAGCCCACACCCACTACAGGTAGTCTCCATATATACTTTTTGGAATTTGGATGGAAACCCTTTTATTGGTTTTGAATGAAAAATAAACGTAGCTGTTTTTCCACAAATCCAAAATTACCAAAAATATTTTCAAAATTCAAAAATTGAGCAAGAGCCCAAAGCAGCGTCTGCTTTCTCACTGAAAAAGCAGACTTTAATATTACTCAACTCTGACATGTAACACGTATATGGATTACTCAGTCAGTAATGATAAAATCACTGTCAGTTTTATGTTGTTTATAAATATCATTGTAAATATAAAGTCTTTAATAAATAAAATAGCGTAGCGCTAATCATGACGCTATTTTAGGCATTCTAAACTTAGTTCAGTAAAGAGATTTTTAAATAATGGCGTACAATAAATAATGTTGAAATAGTAATTCATCGATGTTCAGATGAACTACATTAATTGGTTCCAACAGTCCCAAACCCTTCATGCCACGTACAACGAGTCGACTCATCCTCATTCCCTTTATATTCCATTAGTGAGGAGGAAGTTTAAATGAAGCAGCTTCGTCTCCAGAACTGTTGCCATGCAGAACAGACTCCCGAGGGGATGTTTCTCTAATCACTACAATCTTAACCTCTTGTAGTAGAGGGCCAACCGTTATCTATCCTACATATCTTCATAATAGGCAACCCTTGCTCTCTCCTTATACGCTATTACAATACCTTAATTCAGTGACCTTCTACCTTGAGTGGCAGGTCTATTGCATGGACAATAGTAAAAACAATCCATTAATGTTTGAATTCCTTTTCCACACCGGTCTGCCAATAGGCATTATTTATGAAATGAAAAATCTAAACTATGACTTTTTGAATTGCATTTTTCACCTTATTTGTGTTGAATTTTTATCGCAATGTTCAAACGGTCATTTTATCCTCCCTCGCAGAGTGGCCGGGAAAAATCTATCAAGTGATATTCGAGAGTTGTGATAAAAAAAAAAACAAAAACATAAATTTTTGGTCTTTTATAAATTAACAAGTATATATGATTAGTCATGAGCTTCTGTAAGCAGAAGGTGTTCGTAGACAAAGCAGAAAATCAATGCCCCACCTCCAGCGAATAAAGCTATTCGAGAATAAATGGATAAGAGTTCGAATATTTGTAGTGGCTTATTCTTTACTTAAGCTCTGCACTAATTATTAACAATAATTACAATTAGTACAATTTCAGTTTAGGTGTAACAAAAAAAATCTCAAGAGTAGTAAAATAAAATATATACTAATCACAATAATAATGATACAGCCAATCATCGCTTAACAACTTACCTTTTTAACGACTAAGCTATAAATCTCAAAATAATTTTAAAAAAAATCCAACCAGCCAGTATAGTACGTTGTAAGAAAACTTTAATTGTGGTGATTTTTTTTTCTTTCTTCAAAATGAATCAAATGAACAAATTGAAAAAAGAATAAAAATGCACTTGTACGGCTACTTTGACGTAGTGTAATGTTTAGCAAGCTTGTCCCCACAGGTTCAATTTCGACTGAGTAGCGCGTTTGCTTCCCATTAGGTGCTCTATACTTGCAGCTTTGGGCAAATAAAATTTTACTTGTACTGTATTTAGAGCATACAAACCAAAGTAATATACAGAATTTTATTTATTATATTTACTGTTCAAACTGTTCTACTGTGTGAACATTTTGAAAAAAAACTAAGTGTTACAAATGGTCTAAAACACGTTGCAAACATAATATGCCTGAAATAGAAAGAATGTTAGAACATAAACCGACCGTTAATAGAGAAGTCGGTGTATTTAACTTTATTAGATATACAGCAAAATTAATAGAAACATTCATTAAAATCGAACTAAATACCTGATCTGTATGTTCAGCACATCTGCATTTCAAGAGTTTTTAGTTAGTACCGAAATTTATTTTCCCAACGCAATTTATGTAATAATCCAAATCTTTAAGATAGCCTTCTAAGACGAACAGAAGCAAACTAAATAATAAATCCATGAAAAAAAAAAAAACAACAAAAAAAAAAAAACAACAAAAAAAACTTTGGTTCGCGTGGATAAGAAACAGACTTCCAAGAGAAGCTGCAAGCCAAGCTAGAAGCTGACAGTTGAGAAAAGTAAACTTTTCCCTTGAGGCCCTCTGGAAACATATAAAAGCCGCTATTCGATAGACATCGGAAAATGTTTTCGGCGTATCCGCAAGGAAAAATTGCAACTGGTTCGACAAGAACAATCTCAAAATTCAGAAATTCCTCACTAGTAATCCGCCTAACAGTCAGATCTTCACAACTATCATGACAGGATATATATATATATATGAGAGAGAGATAGATAGAGAGAGAGAGAGAGAGAGAGAGACTGACTTTTGTTTCCTACATGCCAGAATCTCCAATTAAATTTCGGCAACATACGAAATGAGCAAATGAGACAAGACCACAGAATGCGATTGAGTCCTGCGCTGATATCGCGTACTCAGTGCTTTTTAGCAACTTCGCAGCGTGTACGCCAACGAAAATATAATTTTGAACGGCTAGTCTAAATAATTCAACACATTCAAAATTAAAATTACCCCTCTCCTTTTATGAAAAAAAGTCTTTATATTAATTCATAAAATAGCAGAAAGCATTAATAAAAATAAATATTAATTGTCAGTACTAATAATACTCGTGAAATTTTCACGGTTTTTCTATTTGAATTTTCTTATGAATTCTTATTCTTAAGTTAATGATTCACAATAAACTCATGGAGAGTCTACGACAGTTCTATCGCAGAAACCCCCGTATCGTTAAGAATTTGAGCTTAACAATTTTAACAAAATATTGCAATAACGATCAAACAATAGAGGATAAAAATAAAAAGATTTGAAAATGACTTTTCCATTTCACTGAAACAATCATTAAACACATGATAATGTTAACGTCTTTTCTATTTTTTATAGTGAAATTAAGTAGCGTCTGATATGCTTTTTACATCTTTTCACGAGATCAAAACGGGATAGTCTGTTATTTAGTTATTGGCAGGGTGTAACCATTGTTGTAAGTAACTAAAGGACAAACAACATTATAATATGACTTGCAAGACCCGAGTAAATCACATGGATTTATAATAAATTTTGTAATGCTGCACTTTTCAACCCCCGTAAAATTCCCAGAAAAAAGTGACAATCTTTCTTAAAATACTGACATGACGCACAGCTTCACTAATAATATGAAATAATTTTAGATAAAAGTGGATGGAAGAAATATAAATTATATACATTCTTGCCACATGAAAAGTAACAGTAGAATTACTTGTTTTAATTTTTCTCAAATGTGGCATGGATCATGTGTAATCTGGAGGTATATGTGCGCATTAGTTACTGTAATAAAATGATTTGCGATGCATCTAGTTTTATTTCAAAGACTGTTGCATTATTAATGTTCTTATAAAAATTTTAACAATTAAAATTATTTTTAGAATATAAGTGAGGTCAAAGAAACACACTAAAATTATATCAATTTATACATGAAGATAGAAACATGAAATTGCGATCAAGTTACTCGCAAAAAATATATTTTAATGTTTGCCCAAAATACATATATATATATATATATACACATACATGCTTAGGTTACATGAGAACATAGGTAAAAGAATGTAATTCTTAATAAGGTCATGAGAGAAACAATGATAGAAGTTACTGCACCAATAGTACTCTCTACTAATGGGATACAGAAATAAACACGGATCTTGCTTCCAAGTCTATGAAAGACTCTGAAAACGTAGAACTAAGCAAGTTTCACCTAATGCGGCTATAGAACCAGTTAATTGGTATCACATTATTTCGTTGTCCACGATACAAACGGCGTATATCATATACGAAGAAAAAGGCTGACGTAGGGGCTTAAATAAACCTTTTATTCACAATAACGTCAATTTGTGTCCCAAAAATGTGTAAAACCGTAGAAAGATCTATTTCAGTCAAGTAGTTCACGATTTACAATTACAATTTGGTGCAATAGAAATTGTAAATCGATTGCCCATCATGGAATAAAAAAAAACGACCTGTTTATTTATTTGTTTCTTTAGGGACGATTTGAAAACAAATACGTCATATTACTGTCGATTACCCACTCTTATATCATGATAATCAAAAAATATTGTTCCGGCTTCTTAATAATATTAAAAAATAATTAGTAGTACTTGTGAAAATTTCACCGCCCCCCTCTTTGATTTGTTTTTCTTTCTTTCCTTTTCTCACTGAAAGCAGGTACCGTCTCTGATATGTTCTTTCTGTCTTTTCGCGAGATCAAAACGTAACAGTTCATTATTTATGATGTACTGGCAACGTGTACCGTATGTGCTAAGTAACTGACGGAGGGACAAGCAGAATTATTATAAGATTATTATATGTCATATACAATTTCGATAATGTTTTTGTATATTTAATCAGCTTACCTTAGTCCCACACAACGACAAATCTACAGAGGCTGTAGAAAACGTATCTTTTTTAAATTAATCATTCGAAAGTCCGCGGTATTCGTCGAAGTGCGGCAGAACATTTATTTATTAAATGTTCGGATAATAAATACACTGACATGCAAAAGTTTTGGAAAAACTACATAAAATGATTATTCACCTTTAATTTACGATTGTTTAACAGCTTGATATTATCAGTAGTGTGTGTGAACATTGGAGATTGGAAAATAAGTCGTTACATTTTCATAGGTTCCGTCTTCTAAAAGATGCATCGCTTTAAGCGGCTTGAAACTCGAAAACGGTCATGTAAATTATGCTAATGAATGATTTGTGATTATAAGGTCATGATAATACGCTAATATCTAAGTATGAATTGTTCCATTTTATTAACATAAGGTATTTACAAAGTTTTGTATTTACAAATTAGAATGATTTTTACACAAAAATCATGGCTAAAATATCTGCTGAAACAAGGATGAAGTTTGTAATTTTGAAAGGGCCGCTGATTCAGGGAGAAATATATAGGTGACTGGGAATTTCCAGAAACATTGTTCAAACCACGCAAATGACCTTTGCTATTACTGGAGATGTTTAAGTGCAAATAAAACCGGAACACCCACAAAAGATTAACAAGAGAGATAAAAGAAAAACTGTGAGAGTCTCGGTAGGTAATCCAAAATTAATAGCCAGACAAGGAAGGAGTAAAAAAGATATTTAACAATGAGGTTTCACTTGATATAGTACGCAAAGTATAGCGAATAAAATAACTTGAATGGGCGTATAACAGCGAAAAACCATTATTAACCAAAAGGTATCAAAATAGAAGTTTGAAGTGGTAAAAAGAGCATCTAATAAGGGATGATGGAAAGTGACAAAAAATAATTTTTAATGACGAATGCGAGAGAGTTACCTTCTAATGCTAGAGGATATGTGAGAAAACCAACAGAGGAAGGAAACAATGCAAGATAAAACACAAAGAGGGTAACATTCTGTGGTGCAAACGTATTGATATGGGGTTGAATCAAAAGCGATAACATGGAAGTTGATACAAGATGATGGAAACCTAAACACCGAAAACTATATTATTTTCCTACGATCTAATTTTCTGTCAGACTATGAAGATGTAGATATTTTCGACATGGTGTTGCGCCTTGCCACACATAACGTGCAACAAAAAGTTTTATTATGGACGAACATATTCAACTTTCGAAGACTGATCAGCATACTGACCTGATCTAAATATAATTGAACCATTGAGGTTAGAAATGAAGAAACCCGTGCTCTAACGAAAAACACGCAGTTTAGTAGTCTTTTAGCATGACTGCCAAGAGGAAAGTTACTAAGTCCATACTCTGACGTTTTCTACTTTCGCTAGTAATAAAGATCACTCGTTGCAAAAAAAAAATCTTTTTAACTTACGTAAAGAGCTGAATTGTGAAACATTTGCTGGATGCCCAGTATTTTTGTATAGCCTTTTTTCAGTCCCATTATGCTTAAGATCCGCTATCATTCACTATACAATATTAACAAAAGTGCAGTAACTTGTTTTCTGACCCTCAAAATCATAAAATATAGTGAGAAATACACACTGCTAATCACTCTTGATTTTGGAGTAAAATTACCAAAAGTTCCCCAAGAATTTTGCACATTAGTATAATATATTTTTTTTTTTAGCTGTGATCGAACACAGAGATTTCACTGCACAACTCACTCAGCCACGTAGCATTCCTCGCTTTAGAAATTTAGTCTTGAAAAAATTTACAAGAATTTCAAGGGACTTCTTGAATGACACATAATTTGATCTTGTGTCAAATCTTGGCTTAGATTTATGAATTTCTATAAATACTATAACAAGGCGTAAAATAATTATAGACTTTCTACAATCATATCCAATTCCATATATCTTGAATATTTGTACAAAGACTATTCCGGAAAGTGACAACTGATATATTATTAATTCATTATTTATTACTTTTTCCTTTCATTACATTAATTTTAACTTCCTTCATACATAAATAGAGAAAGGCTGTCCACACACGATTTTCGAAACTTAAACTTGCGTGAGTTCAAGCCATAAAGGAATTGAAGCCTTTAAAAATGCAAATTTCTCGTTTGGAAATAATGTTGTTTGGCGAACGTACCGGATTTAGTTTTCAAAGCTTTTCAAGTGGAGAAATTTTATTTAGAAATTGGATCAAATTCAAAACATTTGTGATAAAGATGTGATGAATATGAGGCATACAGGTTTTAGGAAAATACTTTGCAGTTTATAATAAGTTGTTTTTTTTGACTCTCATGATTGATATTTTCTAGCTGAAATCTCATACCCTAGATGTAATTTTAAGGCAGAAATTGAGTCTTTTCATCCGAATAGAGAATGATAAATTTGAACTATGTTTTATTTAAGCTAATTTTAAAATGATAAGTTTTTTTTAAGCTTATCTCAAAATTCATTACTATCAGGAAACCATGGATATATTTTATAATTTAATTTATCCACGGGGATTTTAGATAAAATACATGCTTTTAGTAACGGATTTTGATCATATTTTATTGCAAAACAAAACTGTTATTATACTGAACAATTTCGGGGAGGACTTGTAATTTAAGAAATGTCGGCGTGCTGTCCATAAAGTCTTCTGATGAAAATTGCTCGTATTTCAAATGTATATCCAGAAACACTATTTTTATGTCTTCTTGTTTGGTAACAAAACATGAACTTCTAAAAAAGCGGTTCCTAATTTTTGATTGAAACTATCAGCTTGGCGTTTGTCTCAATTGGTTAAACAAAATCTTTCAGTCTAACTGATCTCATTGACAAAAATAAGAGCCGAACTTATCCTCATAATTTTATAGGAAATCAAATCTCTCAATAATACGGTCAAGAGTTTGATAACTTTCAAAATCTAATCCACTAACAACATGCTCCAGAACAGATTAGTAACTGCAGGAAATACTCCTGCTATAGATCTAGCCGTCCATGAAGTGTTTGATGAGAGGCATTTGGTGGGCTTTAGTAATAAGTGTTAATTCTACATTATAATCTGATCCCAAACAGCATTACATTTGTTGGAAAAATTAAGATGTCACATTAAATATTTGTATGTGAATGTTACAATTTGGAATATAAAAAAGTAATATCCATCTAACATATTTATCAAATTAAAAAAAATGTAGACTGTATTGGAAAAATAATACCGATATCCCTGTTGAATACCTGATAATCATAATTCTGTCGAGTTTCTGTCTTTTTTTTATATACACACTGTTAAAGTGGTATATTCGATTCGTACTCTCCGCTTTCTGCTCATGAGTCCTTGTGCTAGGCTTATCTAAGTTTAGTAAATGCTAGTTAGAGCGATTGGAATCGATACTAATCGATTAATGGTCTTTAACTGAAGGTACGAAATATAAGGCTATGGACGGTTGTTTTAAACACCTTAAAAATGAGTTTCGTTTGTTATCCTTACTTGTCGGGTAAAATGAACGGCGTGCCATTTTGATAACAAGAGAAAGTAGAAAATAACTGGCGCAATAACTGGATGTGAATAAGAAAGTAAATAACAGTAAATAAGAAAATTGCTGGGATGCATCAAAGATTCCAATGAAAGTTTACTAAGATTAAAGCAATTTAATATAACTTTCTTTAAAGTTACACAGGCTTACTGTCCTTGTTAACAAATTCGAACTTGCATTAAACTACAAGAAAACAGGACCATTTTGCTAAATAGAAATTATATTCCTTTTTGATATGAAAGCATGTTGAGAAAATAAGGTTGCAAGGTTTATTTGAATAATTGTATGATATATATATATATATATATATATATATATATATATAACGCTCTGCCTATTCACCGATTCTTTCTTCTACAGATTAACAATGCCGTTTCCTTACAGGCAAGAACAATAATGATCAGTTCAGAGAAACCTTTAAATCAGTTCTTTGAATGAAGAAATCTTTCAATATTGAATTAAAAACTTGTCGTCTAGAGAAAAGCCATATAAAGAGGCAGAGAAAGAATATATTGATTAACCAAAAAGGTGTTTCTTGGGGTTTTATAAAACTTATTTGGTTTGGAGAATTCAGAACTTTATTCTGAACAATTTGCTATCTGATTTGGTTGTAATAAGTGCGGTTTCAAAATGGGAGTAACGATATAAAGCAGCTTTTTAAGAACGATTTAATTTACACTTGAAATAAAGTGTGCGCTGGTGCTTCAACAACGTGCGGTTTGTAAATATAGAAAATAGGTTTCTGCATTAAATGTTTGAAAGAAAACATTGACATATAATCTGGCAAGCTTCCGAAGTAATTTGCGTTCTACTTTCGTCTCATCACATATATATATATATATATATATATATATATATATATATATATATATATATATATATATATTAGCTCTCACAATAGCAAAATTTTAAGTGAATTTCATAATAATCAACTACAAAAGATCTTAATGCAAATCAAAAGAACAAATCTACCTGTAATTGCAGGAAGGATCCGTTTGTCCAGTAGAATATGCATGGCAGAAACGTAATATACGAAGCTAGAATTTTCCCCAAGGAAGATATTAAACAGAAGAAGATATACATAGGAATATCGGCAGGTAATTTGAACCAACGTTTTTATAACCATCGCCAATCCTTCACAAATAAATCCAAGAAGCACCAAACGGCACTATCAAAACATTATTGGGATTTGTTGGAAAGCAACTTAACCCCACAAGTAAAATGGAAAATCGTCTCGAGGGCTAGAACTCCAATAAACTTTAGAGACCGATGTAACTTGTGCATAAAAGAGAAAATCCCAATAATAAGGCATAAAGATCCGAACATATTACTGAACAAACATAACGAGTTGGTTTTTAAATGCGGACATAAAAGCCACCTCAATTTAACTAAATATATTTAGCAATAACTATATAAAAAGGGAAAATATTACTTTTGTTTTTGAATTGAATGTATAAACACATGGATGCTGTGTTTGTTCGTATATACACAAAAACGTAGATGAACATTTATATGTGATTTTATATATGTATGTATGGGCATTTTAGATAAGGATGTTTATATGCATATATGTGCTTGTATGAATTATAGACGCATATATATATATATATATATATATATATATATATATATATATATATATATATATATATACACACACACACATATATATATATATATATATATATATATATATATATGAGTATGAATAGGTGAAAGCGTAGTTCTTGGCTAGGTATTTTTGTATATATATGTGTATATGTATTTTGCATGTATGTATGTATATATATGTATGTGTGCGTGTGTATGGATGTGTATGTATATGTATATATATATATATATATATATATATATATATATTATTTTGATATGAAATTGCATGTAGTCTATGTATGTATGTATGTATGTATGTGTATATAGATGTAAATATTTGAGAGTTAATTGTAATATGTGTGAATATATGTATAACATAGTAATATAAATACATATGCATATGTGGATGTTTATGGGTATAGTTCTTTTTATATGCTTGTTTATGTATATATATGTGTGCGTGTATGTAGGTGTATGTGTATGTATATGTGTATATACGTATATGTATGCATATGTATATATATATATGTATGTTTATATGTATATGTGTGTATGTATATGTATATATATATATATATATATGTGTGTGTGTGTGGGTGTGGGTGTTTGTGTGTATAGAATGTATTCCAATTGAAGGACATAAGGTCATTTTAATGTAGTTTTAAAATTACTCTTATTAATATTTAATCTCACTTTCTCTTTTTATATTCTATAATTAGAATTATGAGAGTGTATATTTATCATCTGGAGGTATTTTCATTTTAAATTGATAATTTAACTTAAATTTAAATATACCAATCTTTAACTATCAATATTGATAGTAAAATATTAAATTAATTTTTGGGGGATAATTAAACACTTGAGAAGTCACCTAACGTTAAACATTAACTATGAAATTAAACAAAAATCTAAATGAATTCAAATATAAAAATATATGTAATTATTTATAAATTTATGTAATTTATGTATGGATAAGTATAGGTTCCTGTGTATATCGCTACATGTGTGTCTATGTGTGTATTTGCGCATGTAAATAAACGTATGTATATATGGGATTTACATGAATATGTATGTGATATATATAAGAAGAAAGCAAAATCTTTAATATTACCCTCAAATATTATTCCATAATTAAACCTAAATTTTAAGTAAGTATGATTACCCATATAAAAATAATGACAAATTGCATTCATAAATTAGATTAAAAGTAAAACCTATAAAGATGTTACCGTAACTATTTTTTACAATATTAAAAAAGTACGATTGGTCGAGAAAACAAACTATTATAATTTTAAATATTTTTTAATATGTTATCTAAATGTGTTAATAAATATAGTATTTAAATTATATTAAATCCCTAAACTATTTGTTTAAAAAAATTAAATATTTAAATTGATAGCAAACATCAAATTAATTTTTTTAGACATCTAAATTTCTATCAAGCATTAAAATCTATGCTTTACATAAATTGCTAAAACCCAATTACAGCCTCTTTCTCTTTACTTCCCTCTCCCTCTTCTTTCTTTTCCATTTTCTTTTCTCCCTACTCCCCTCCCATTTCAATATATCACTTCCGTTAAGTTAACCGTCTAAATAGGTCAAGATGTGTTTACTCCTCCTCCCCCAATATAAAGTATACTTGAGAGAGATATGAAATTAATCCCTCCTTATACGCTACCATGTCTCTTTAACTATCCCTTTTACACTCTCTGTTAAATTACAAAAAACTTATACTACCCATCAATTTTAATTTCATTTTTCGTTTCATTTCATTTTTGGAAGTGCTATCTGATGATCCGGCGTCCTTTAAAAGGACTCTGGTGAAATAAATTATTATAATGGTACCTTAAAGTGGTCTGTTTTTTTTTTTATATATATATATATATATATATATATATATATATATATATATATATATATATTGTGTGTGTGTATTTAGGCAGCATTTTCTCATTCATACATGTTTCATTAAATAATATAGACAAGTGTTGTCTATTTATTTTATATAAATTCTTTTTCATAACGTCTGATAAGCTTAATAACATTATCATTAAACGAAAAAAGAAAATCACAATATTGATCAATATTTTTTAATCCAATCTAAACTATCGGCTTACATAAGCCATTATCAAAGATGTCAATTACTGTACAACATATTAAGCAACATACGGACAAGACAATGGTGATAGTCTGTTATTGTTTACATGAATGATTTACAAGCAACGATAAATACGTGCATATAAGACACTGGAAGCGAAAATCGCACCGCAGCTCATGACATCACACATGACAACGCGGGAGTGAATTCGAGAAGTATTAAGCATGGGAAGCCGTTGGTATATCATCACTGTCTTAGAGATAGAGAGATATATATATATATATATATATATATATATATATATATATAAGGAAGAGGTTATAGTAGTTCCAACGAGAGAGAAGTGTGCAAATGCCAATCTCAAAACCTAAAACACATATTAACCTCATCCAAATTTAAGCCACACACAATACAGGAGTCACAAAATGCAACAAAAAAAAGATATGGGGTTTGTGACATCATTATAGAAGGAAACTCCTTCACTTTTGAAAACCTGAAAACGACATTCATAATAAATAAAAACTGAAACTGAGACTCCCAAAATGTGATTTATGTATTCAAATGCACAAAACGCAAGAAGTCATGTATAGGTAACAGTCGACAACTGAATAACACGGTCTCCCTACACAAAAGCAACATAAAATTGCCAGACAAGAGAAAACTTTTTGTATTACACACATCTTCAAGGAAAATTTCAAATTATGCCAATATATCAAACAGACAAATATTTTTACCTACAAATACAAGAAAAAAAACTTCATAAGCAAATTTAAACCAGAACTAAATAGATCATAACCCCACACGCAAAAGTACACAAAATTCACACAAGGTGACCAAATACAGTGATCAAACCACACACGTACATACACGCACGTTCAAATGTTTGTGGGGCACGTATGTATATATATATATATATATATATATATATATATATATATATATATATATATATATATACATATATTGACAAAAGCAGAACTACTCACAGGCACGCCCATACATCCCACACAAATTAGAAAGTATGTGTGTATGTGTGTACATATATATGTGTGTATGTATACTGATTTCATGTAACTTGGAAAGTATGTGTATGTATGTATATACTGATTCCTTGTAATGGGACGGTATATGTGTGTGTTTGCGTATGTGTGTGTATGTGTGCGGGTGTACAGATGTGTCCACTGATTCTTCGTAGTGAGACAGTGTGTATGTATGGAGAGGGGATATACACATATATACACGCATGCTGACAAAAGCACACGAAAATGGAAATAGATCTAAGAACACACAAGCGTCATTAAAAGATAAGCATGCCGATAACTACTTCATCATTTCTCGAATCAATCTTCACGCAGAAATTTTCACTGCCAGCTCAAGAAAAACGTTTGGATCACTAACACAAAATAGAGAATGTCTCATATCGAGAATATTTAAAATCGAAAAACATAAAGAAAAAAATAATTATTTTTAATAATATGTGGAAATGTTCACCCTTTGCCTGATGACGGTCGCGAGGCCGGAAACGCGTGTAGAAAAATTATGGAAAATAAAACATAATAATTTAAAATAAAATCCACATTACAACCAAAAACGTTTTGCGGTTTCTCTCTTCTTTTTTACACACACACACACACACACACATATATATATATATATATATATATATATATATATATATATATATATATATATATATATTATATATTCAAGCATGTTTGGTTAACTAATTTAGACATATTATATCTATTTATTTTAGTTTTAATCTTTTCAAGTCCACGAATTAATTTCTTGGTGGCTGTAGGAAAAATTCCAAATAATTTTTGTTTTTCCAAGTACTTTCAATCTCATCTGAGACCATCTTCAGGGCTTCCATATCTATGTATGCATTATGCTTTAACGCCGTAAATTAAAAATACGTTTTATCTGTATGCTAGGAAGTTAACATTTGATTTGTAATGAGATTTTTTAATTGTAGTATTTTAATTTAGCATTTTTCATATAAAACTTTGCTGCTACAAACATTTAAGAACTTTGTTGCTATACTCGTAGTTGACTCTGTTTTGCCCGCAATATGAATGATAATATTCTGCCTAAATGTAAGCACAGAGACGAACACACAAACATATATATATATATATATATATATATATATATATATATATATATATATATATATATATATATATATATATATACTCATATATATCATAGGTAATTATATAATCTTGTTTACAATTGATTGTCCAAACTGAAATGTGTCAAAATTTATCCGTTTCGTTCAATCTTATGAGAATTTATTAAGAAATTGGTCAGAATTTTACTAACTCAGATCACATTTATTTTCACTTCCCTCGGGATGTAATGTATGTCTTTTTCATTTTGTGACTCACTGCCATAGTGTCTTTTTTTATTTGAATTGATGTGTTAAATTGTGATCACAACAATAAAGTCGACGATCTGTTCATATGAATCATATGGAATTTTTAATCTGCCTTTTCAACATTATCACCACAACAGAACTGATATTTCAATGAGTTTCGATTAGCATAATATTTAATAAATATCTTCTTAGCATTGACAGAATATTTCCATGTTAAAAGAGAATTAACAATATATAAAGTCCTACAGATACGATTATTTTTTTTATTTTCAGCATTCAGTTACCAGATTTCTCATAAACCTATCTATCTCCTGTTATCCATGTCGACAAACCTTTTTATTTTCTTGGTAAACAGAATTTCACTGAAGCTATACATAAAATCTAATGGAAACGTATCCTTTATATCATACACTAAACTAAATAAAAATAAACAGATTTTCATGTATATAAGATGCATAAATTTACGATGCGATAAATTCACGAGATGCATATACCTACTTATTCAAAATTATATATAAATACCCTAAAAAGTGTAACGGTTAACGGCTCGGTAAGAGAAGTCTGCTCTCCGAGTTCGAATTCCAACCGAATTCGTTATGTCTATTTTCACCCATATACTCTTAAGAAATCTATGATAACATCTATTTCCTCAAAGCCAAGAATTAATTAGCAGCTAAGAATGTGTTCTCTATTCTTTGACTGCTGCCATCTCTACCACAGTGAACGATGTAGTAGCATTATTGTTTAACTTTGAACTTCCCTTTCCACAATGATTTCAATAGATTTAGATAAAGTGCAAAGAGGATCTATGAAGTAATTCATTCCCAAACTAGGATGAATACAAAAGACGTGGTTCCACTGCGTTCTAGAAAACCCCGAATTTCTCAATACAGGCAAAACATCAGCGCCAATTATCAAAAATGACCCCGAGGTTATTTCATCCTCTTATGACAAGGAAAATTTCTTTGTAATAAACTTCTACATTAGATGATGAGGTCCATCCTTTAATTCTCTCGGTCCCCTTCTCACAATGAACACAGAACTTATAATATTACTATCTTGGTGCGATAAGTTTTCAGACTGATCAGAAGCAATGACTCTATCAAGGCTACGGGTCTTGATAAAATCCCAATGGTTGCTCTTAAGGACATCACTCTCTAGTTATCTCCTATCTTGGCAAAACTGTTTAACTACTATCTGAAAGAGAGATGTCTCCAAATTCTATAATGTCAACTGTGTGCTCTGTTTTTAAGAATGACGCGTATTGACTATCTATCTATCTATCTATCTATCTATCTATCTATCTATCTATCTAAAATAAGAGGACTACAAAATTTAGTTGACTGAATATATAGAGGACCTGGTGGCTGTTTCCTTAATTTGACATTTAAACATGTAAGGTAAGTAGCACTGACTTAAATGAATGTACTCTTTAATATCTGTGAGGTGTATCATTCACACAAGTATTGTCCATGAGTCTATCTATCTATCTATCTCTCTCTCTCTCTCTCTCTCTATATATATATATATATATATATATATATATATATATATATAAGAATGAAAGAGAAATAGTATGCGTACCGTAATGGAGAACGAATTTATAATATAAAGAAAGTCAGTGGAAAGAATGAAAATCTACTGAAAAGCTTTTGTACTCATGTTCACCTTGGACAATCGAGGTGTTTATTCAATAAAGACAAAAGCTTCAAGCATGAAGATTGCGACTTGATGTCGGAATCGGCTTCATTTTTATATATGCAAACCACGTAAGGGAGGCTTCTGGTTAATATCCATGATGACGTCATTCTGAAATAGTAGGTTAAGGGTCCCAATGTTGTAGGTGATGACATCATGTCAAAGTTTTCGGTCAACTACTACTACTTTCGTCATGACCCTTATGAAACACAAACGAATTCAACTGGACCACACACTGGGTCCATGGCTTTTCGATTTAGACGGTGTTATTTAGCGTCTTCAGGCCTCTTCTTGGCGTTTACAATCGTCCTTTCCTATGGTCACGTGTGTGTGTGTGTGTGTGCGTGCGCGCGTGTGTGTGTGTGTATGTGTGTAGTAATTATAAAGGAATTAATGAATTTTAAAGTCACTACTTTTTATAAATGTAAACAATTTTTAATCCATGGGTACACACGTATATAAGCAGATATTGCTTTTTTGAAGCCTAGAGCTCTAAAGCCCTACAAAGAAAATGTTCCTCCCAACAATAATCAAAAGCTTATTTACTCTTTCAATCAGGGAAACTAATTTTAAGCTAAGTGTTCCTTGTCATTAACCCATAGGAATCCATCACAGCAAAGCAAGTCAAAGATTAATTACTCTTTTAGATTATTTAAATAGCCTTAGCTGTAGACTTCGAAATGTTTCTACGAATAGAGTAATATCATATTCCTACCTAAGATTGAGTTTTTTTCCATAATCCCATGTAGAAGGAATGTATTTAGCAGTCAATTAGTATTAGAGTCCAAAAATTATGGTGTATCATACACTGAAGATCTTGAATCCAACGAACACTTGGAGATTGTTATAAACTTTTACAAACGATGATTAGCAAAACGTTCTTTTGTTTAAGGAGTTATATGTATTTTATCATAATTTTGTGGCATATACTTTATCAGAATTTAATTTTATAACCAAGATTCCGAGCCATTACAAGTTAATTATTACGATCTTACTATGTCCCTCATGAAAATTACAAACGAGTATAGTTATAAATATAATAAGAATATATGGTATATATCTTGATAGATAGATATGAACAGACTGAGAGAGAGAATAAAATTAAGATGATAGATAGATAGATAGATAGATAGATAGATAGATAGATAAATAATGAGAAAATGTAAATGATGAGTGTTACAAAAGTACAAATTACAGAAAGCAGTTTCTCAAGGATATGAAACGACAAAGGAAAAAAATTCATTCTCAAAGTCAATAATATCTTCTTATGGAGTTGTAAAGAAAGGTTGATTCCTTTCCAGATATAATAAAAAAGGGGTTCGTTTAAAAAATGTATCACTATATTACAGATGCCCCAGTGTCGAATTAGAATCAAAAGATCATGAAATCATCAGAAATAAAAAAAATAAAAAAATGCGTCGTGGAAGCCGTAATTTAAAACGTAATTGGTATTAACAGAAAGTAAGACGGTGAATAGGTAATTTGAGCAAAAAATATTGAACCGCTTGATTAAGGCTGCCATAGAAAATCTCGAAGACTTTATAAAAAGAAGTTGAGAAAAATGGTAAATGTCTTGGAAACATTTGCAGGTGCTTCATATAAAAAATATCCACTGTAACATTAAAAACAAATAACAAATCTATTTACTCGTTTCATACCAGTATGTTTCAAATTTTATATACATAAGCACGAATATATATATATATATATATATATATATATATATATATATTGATGTGTGTATTTTGATTGTATCTGCCTAAAATCAATTTATCTATGTTCGTATCTGCGTTACTATACATTTTACTCTTTCTATTTATCTATGTTTCTGTCTGAATGTATGTATTATCCAATGCTGGCGTATATGCTCTCTGCAAGTGATACTTATAAAACGTGATCTAGAGGAGTGACGTTATATCTTTGTTCTATTGGAAATATCGATACGAGGCGTAATGTAGTAAGCACTTGCTAATGATTAAAATAAATTTATTATTGTCAGAGATAGGTCCGTCTCAGCCCGTGCCCCATGGTCTCTATGCATAAAAATTCAAATGTTTCTCGATTTGAAAAATTAGAAAAAATCTATATTGTTTCATATGCATGCAGAAATTTCTTCGAGACTGTGATGCCTTCAAGAAAGAACAAAAATCATCTTTGCAGTCCTTTCCATAATTTTAGAACGTTGGAATAAGAACTGATTTTAACGAGAACAGATTTAACAAAATTGGCTTCACATACCTGCCATAATGTTAGTGATTCGAGATTATTTCCCGAGATGTTAATGTTTCTCTTCTAGGTATTCCAATAAATTTAATCCATTCACAGGTGAAATTCCATGTCATATCTGACCGAATCTGCTATGTCTAAAATTATAACCCAAATAATTCAGATAAATTTTTTCTAACACAAATACTTATTTCCATTTACTGTAAGGTAGAAAAAACAAATTTCATATTACTGGTAAAATTATTTTGTGAAAAACATTATAAAATAGATATGCGTATAAATATATAGTTACTTAAAACGTACTATTACCCAATGATTCTCACTTTGTTTGGATTTTCGTTTCTCAGCGGAGCAGTAATACTTTCTACAGTATTATTCAAGCTTGTAGGTATTAAATCACAAGAGGACATCGTATGCCTTTGCTGTCTGTGCTGATTTGACAGAGTAGTCAATCTCAATTTACGACGAACGATGAATTTTACAGGATACTGAAAATGCCAAATTTTCTAGAATCACCTAATACCAAAAGGGAATTACACCTAAACCATGACACATGCAAACCTCATTGGACTGACCGCAGAACAATTTGTTATAGCCTTGTGATATTACCAAGACTGCTCAAGAGGCTGGAGACAATACAGAGGAAAAACTAACTGACTTGCATGACCAGGATGAACTATGTCATGATGTCAAGCAAATCGGGGCAACCTCGTCATGATGAATACTCATTAATCTTATTCATTCCTTTTGTTGCTTCTTCCAAACCAAAGTGTATGATTATTCAGCACTACCAGATATGCGCTTTGAACTTTAATCCACTGGATCCACATATTGCACAGGTCAGTGTTTTAGCGTTGGAACCTGGAACGTCATGAATTTGTTTGATAAAATGTACGGATCAAAATACCGAAAAGATTGCCGAGTAAGACGAAAATAGATCATCGATTATAACCAATAAAACTTTGTGAGTAAAAAAAAACCCCAAAAAACTCAGAAGATCATCCCCTAAAAGTAATGCCTGTGGAACATTGAAAGCTGTAATTTAGGGTTAGACAATGAAATCAGGTCCGGCTGATCCTGCCTAGAAGGAAAAGTGTGGTTACAAATAATTGTTAAGGTTAACTATGTTAAAATCTGAAGATGTCTATTAATAGTTTAATTATGCTCTTGAAAATATTGAATATGACAATCTCAACAAATCATGTATCATACTCACCAATATAAAAATAGCTTAGAACAATTTTACAAGAGAGGAAAAATTCAGTTTCAGTGTATACCTAATATGGGACAATCGAAGAAGCCGATAAAGCAATATTGGGGATGCATCAAAAGAAATATACATTTAACCTAACAAGATTTTACAAGATTCTCGCCATAACTTGTAGCTTTATTTAAAATTTATTAAATTTACGTATTTTCTTCACACACACACACACACACAGCGAGAGAGAGAGAGAGAGAGAGAGAGAGAGAGAATTAAAAAAAAGCTGATAGCCACAAGAATGTAAGCCATAATCTGCCAGCTTTTGACAAACATTTGTTGAATTCGGTAATGCCTCATTTTGCGTGGATTATCCTGTTTATTACTTCATTACTTTCGAATGTTCATAATATTAATTTTCTCTTTGTTTGCATTCGCAACAGCACTTTCTAAAATATTCTGTCAGATCAGTTCATGTTCCTTATTATTCTTTTAATCTGTAACAAGTATGTTTTGCGATACTCTTAAAGCCTTTACTTAAAACTTGTCAATGTTTTCGGTTTATTTATTAAATGTTCTGGGATATCTGTTCAAGATTTTCGTCATTTCCAAAGTGTTTTCCCCAACATTCAATAACTTTACAATATCTTATTTCCCTTTCATCTATAATTTGATTCCCTTACGATCATTAAATATATGAATTTAATAATTCAATAATTATCATATATATTTTCCGCAATATCATGAAAAACACTTGAATTACAAAATCCAATATAAAGATGTTGTAAATAATGTATTTCTAATAAAAGCAGATATTATGAAGTGAAATTCACATAGTTATAAAAACACATTACGAAAATTGTACCAACATCAGTTGGTTAATATCAGTCCTACCGTACAAAAAATAGTGTAAGTTATAGCGAATAGTCATGGTCAAATACTCATAGTGTATACATACATATACAAAATGAATAAATACAATATCGACACGCAGTTGATAGTTCTGTGAGAGTAATATTAATAGGTAAATTAACCCCAGTGACAAACAAGGATTTTATGTTGAGAAGTAAATATAAAACTAAGTTCAAGTGATGAATCGGATGAATTTTCTTAATTTATTGAACATATATATATATATATATATATATATATATATATATATATATATATATATATATATATATATATATATATAGTGTGTCTGTGTATGTGTGTATGTATGTATGTATAAAGCATTCTGCTATAATTGTAATAATTGATTAGAAGTTTTCCTGTAATTTACCGCCAAGTAATATTGATAATTTGAAAACTGATAATTCTAAACTCATTTCATCACACAATTTTCAGAGACTTCAGTTCATTAAAAAATTATCTCTCGGTAATCATCTGGCACAGAAAGTAAACATAAACATATTTAAATTCGGCGATAAAGCAATTCGGTGTCAGCGAACATTATGTAGTAATATGTAAACGAGTACCTTGGCAGCACTGCCTTTCTGAAGACTTTCATTATTAATATATTCACCTTTCATTGCTCATTACTTGTAACTACTGATTTTCATATTAATTCGTTCTAGAAGATTCACCGTACTGACTCATTGTTTAATATATGAATTGTTGGGGTGTTGCTTATGGAGAGCTGTAGGAAAACGTAAACTTTTTTTTTAAAAAACATTAACTGATTGCGTCGAAGTAATGAAGAGAAAATGTCAAAATATTCTATTTCTTTTGTATCAAGGTTCAGAAATTAATTATACCTCAATGGAGGGACAAAGCTTTGTATGTGTGTAGATAGCTAGTCGCAATATTAGTAGACCAGGTATGGATCTTTCTGGCAGAATAATACATGCACCCACACGCTGGTAGAATAAGTGCCGAAGCCCCTTTGCTATCAGTTTTGACGAGAGGACGAGACAATAATTTTCGGTTGCTTTAAGAGCTACATGTTTTAACATATACATATTTTCAAATGTCTTGACGAGCATTCCGATCTGTGAGTTGCTCTCAGAAGAGACGCCTTCTCTGAAACTTAATAACTGATTCCTTTTCCATACTTCTTTTCTGTTCATAAGCTTTTCAGAAGATAAAATATTTGTCTTATTTATCAAAGTCCGCGACTAACACAACTAGAATTGGATCGCCAATGTTTATAATATGACATATAAGAATTCTTACTTACTAACAGAAGTTAATCTCCCAGGCTGTTTAAGCTTTACATTTTTGGCCACGTTACTGCATTGTGAGAGATTATGGTATGTTCTATCCTGTTTTGTATATATCCATAGCTAGCCGGCTAATATCATCCAGCATTAGTCAGTGAAAACAGTCATTAAATATGTTCCTTTACGAGACTGAAATGACTTTAGTCAAATAATTACGAGAAAGCTTTTCGTATCACACTGGTTAGTGGCTGTCAAATGTGTACGAACAGTGTTTTGCGTGTCCATTCGTTTTACCAATGCTCAGACGATGGAATCGAGAAACTCAATGATTTTATGAATAAAACGCTTATTTTCCTTGGATTATAACTGATAAAGATAACAGTAGAAAATATAAATCTGTTTATATACCTAAAATAATTCACACACATACGGGTGCGGCAAAAATATCTATCAATTGCTTAAACAAAACATTTACTCATTGTTTATACATAAATTGAAACATCTATTCGTAAAAATAATTTCAAATTTTGCATAAGTTTTTTCTAACATAGATGTGTTTTATTGTTTGCAGACTAAGTAAATATGGCGGTTCAAACAGAATGTGATCAAATTATTACATTGAAAGTAACTGGTTTGAAGAATTCTAAGGTGATAAAACAGTTGAAGGCTTGCAGAAGAAAAAAAAAACTGTTTTTAATGTGTGGAAAATATTAAAGAGGAGGAAACAACCTTACCAAATCCAATTATTGGAAGAAACCATTTAGTTCGTTTGACGAGAAATCATTGAAGCCGCCAAGAATAGAAATCTACTAAGAAGCATGAGGAATATGGCAGAAGAGCTGGATATTTCGGATAGGTCGCTAAAGAGGATTGTGAAAGGGGATTTAGCGCGAAACCATGAATATTCAACGATGAGAACGGTTCTCAGTGCCTCCGAGTAAAAATGTCTTGGCAAAATAAAACATTGGAGACAATTTTTTCGTTTGGCCGGACGAAAAATGTCAGTTACCAAAACGATAGGATTTATGCAACTTCACCAGAAAATATTCCCGAAGGTCTCAGAATACAGTGACAGAAACCAACTGGTAACCTGATTTGAACTTCTTTTGCTTTTGAATGTTCTTCTTGGTGCTAATTGAAGGAGTGAAAGCAAATAGCAGGGTTTACCAGAAAAACATTGAAAAGAGATGTGTCGCAGTGGTTGTCAGCCAAACTAAGAAGTTGATGAGTCTTCATTTAAGACTTAGCTCACACAAACACGACTAATTTGACGCATAACTGCTACAGGAGACATTTCCGTGAATTTTTTTGATAATTCAATTTTTCATCAATCAAGCCTGGCATTAATCCTAGCTTTCCGATATGATCCACAGTAGGGAACGATGTTTCACGTATTTCATACTCAAGTGTGTTAGACCTGGTACAATTTGAGCAAAAAAAGTGAAGAAATCAAGCACATCAGTTAAGAACAGATTAAGGGCTATGGTGAAAAAAGTGTTAACTATTTTGAATTATAAATATATGTAAATTATTGTCAGTGTATATAACAAGCAAATCTGTAAGTAGGCCAAAACTCAAAGCATCCTATGATGAAATGACAATGTATTACTGCTACAGAGACATTTAATCATATTTGTTTAGGATGTTGGGATGGGGTAAAGGATCGTTCATATCTGTTGTGGTTTAAAAGACAATGACGATTTTGACGTATAGAAAAAGCTACGCCCTGGAAGACGATTCAATATGAATGACGAACATTTGAAAGAGGATAGTAACAGGAATGCCAACATTTCAATTTTGCATTTCATTGTTACTGGTGATGTAAAATAGGATTTGCAAGTCGATAAAAAACGAAAAACACAAAAATGTTATCAGAAAATGAGAAACAATTGGTAACACCAAAATCAGATCTACATCCACATATGTTCTGATGGAATATGAAAGGTGTGGCCTACTACGAGAACTATGGTATTGAAACTGAACTTTTGAAAATAACATTCTTCCCGAATTCAATAAAAAATCTCTTAGTTTTATGATGGAAGTCTGGAATCAAAAACTTATTCCCAAAATGTGAAGTTTATCACGCATTAATGTACTATGGGAAGGAAAAGTTGTCCTCAAAGACTGTCACCCATACAGAGATATTACAATTGGATTCATTATGGTCAAAATATTAATGAACATTGTATTAACTTGGTTCTTACCGTTTTATGAAAGTTAATTCCTCACAGCCCAGTTTGTTTTCGATCTAGTAAAGGATGTAATAATATCATATGTTATCAACAACTCCAAGAAATTTCATACTTCCCTAATAGGAAATTGTATTCTGGCTATGTCAACCCCAAAGAAGCCTATGACAATGCTAATATGCTCTGAATCCAATAAAAGCATGGCTCTACTAAAGGAACTATATCGGCTCAAAAGCGAGGTTTCAAGACGGAAACACAAAATCTCATCAGAAGCAAGAAAAGGACGAAATTAGAGATCCAGTCAATTTAATTTTTTCCTAGACTATATACAATCACAAATGTGAAGAGGTATGCACTGATCATTTAAGCATTCCATTCAACATTCTAAACGATTCTACTAATATAAGACAGCGATCCTGAATTCCCTCCCGAGGTAACGTCCTTAATGATGGGGGCTATGCTGACGACATAGATATTCATAATTGGGATAAGAATGAACTTGCAGAGAAAATCAGCATCCTCTATGTTCCAAGTGTTCCAAGAAATAGGATTAAAGATAAACCTTTCTAAAACAGAAAATCTATTCTGAAATTGGAAAGAAAGCAATGATGACACATACCCGGAATTCTTCATAAAAACAATCAGGCTGAGGAATTAGTAAATAGTAAACACTTCAAATATCTCGGTGTATGGATTAGTCATAAGCCATTTAGTAAAGGAGATAAAGAAATTGAACATAGATTACAGGGGGCCGACACTATTTTTGGGACACTTTGAAAAGTGTGCGTAAAGGTGATTTTGCTGCCGAGAGCTTTTGTGTTGATGAGTAGGTAGTTCAGCAGTAATTGTTCATTAATGGTATGAACATTGATTGATTTGTTTGTCTTTGGTTTTTTTATTTTACGGACACTATTTTTCGGACATGACACAAATTCCAGGTTTTTAATGTTTTAGTCGTCGAACGTCTACAATATGCAAATTTTCTGCAGGTAAATTGTACCCTGACCATTACATTTGAGTATCTTTACCATTCACTGCGAAAACGTATTAAAATACTGAAGAAGAAAGCATATAAAGAAGTCATAAGTTTGGTCCAAAAGAAGAGAGAAGACGGGCTCAGCATCCGAAAGATCGCCGCTGAGATGAAGCTACCAAAGTCAATAGTTGAATAGATGCTAAGTACAGACTATGAGCGGAAGAAGAAGAAGAGAAGACGGAAAAAAAAAAAATTTTGTTACCATCTGGAGAAAAGGTGACAGCGAAGAAAGTAAAGGAAAAGTGTGAACTTGACGTCAGTGTTTGAACTGTACAAAGAAAGCTACACGAAATTTGACTTAAGTATGCTAAAATTAAGAAAAGAATTACACTAACGAGAAAACACAAGGAGGCAAGACTGGGAAGCGCCGAAAGATGGATAACAAACCATGTCGATTTCAAGAAGGTGATATTTACTGATGAAAAACGTTTTAAGTTCGATGTACATGACGGGTGGTGTACATAGTCGAAAAAATGTGGACCTGTTATTCTCAACAAGAGACAGATGGGAGGAGGAGGAGGAGTCATGGTTTGGGGTATGGTATTTCCGAATGGTTAAAAGGACGTCAAAATAGCTTGAGCTACAGAGAACTTTTGGAAAAGAGATCCCTACCACTCATAGAAAAAGAAATGGGAAGTAATTTTATTTTGCAGCAAGATAACTGCAGCATCCATTGGCCAAATCAGTAAAAAATTGGATGTGTGAAGCAAATATGACTACTCTGGAATGGCCTGCAAGAAGTCCAGACTTAAATTTAATTGAAAACGTATGGGAAATGCTTGCAGAGCTTGTTTACGACGGGCCAGAATTAACCAGAGAGGCTGAACTGTGGCAGCGCATACAAGATGCTAAAAATAGATTGCTAGAAACACGAAGAGGCGTTATTATCAATATGTACGAACATTATGAAGATAGACTGATAGAAGTCATTGAAAAAAAGGTTGCTGCCATAAACTATTAGCATTGTTTCTGCAATGTCCGAAAAATACTGTCGCCTGTGTAATGTGAAAATTCGTAAAAAAATAAAAATACTTCTAATTTAAATTCTGCTTTTCCATTTGTAGTATTGAAACAGTTTTTAAATGTTATTGCCATTACACTAAAACAGTAGAAGCTGCCTGTGCTATCTAAAACTTGAAAAAATAAGGTGTCTGAAAAATAGTGTCGGTCCTCTATATTAGTAAATACTAAGCTCATAACATAACCCGGCGTATGGATCAGTTATAACAAATTTAGTATGAGGAAATTAAATGTAGAATAGGCTACAGCGAAAATTACTACACAACGAAAACATTAACATAAAAACTTGAGTGGTGTACTTAAATTGTTTCATCAGATCGAGACGTTCATCTGGAAGTTATGCATGGCGCCAAACACGTTCAGAAATATCTAAACTGTCAGCTGTATTAAACCGATTTCAAAGATCAATGGTTAAAAATGGCTTTGAGCGAATGAAGTCTATGACTCTTGGTAAAGAGCGCACTTCTTCGAATCTAGTAGACTGTCGCTAAAGAATCACAAAGAAAGAATTTTACCAAATAACTGAAAGCACATCACTTGAGAACTTTCAACAGAACCAACAGCTAAGAAAGATATAACATGTAACTCAATTAAAAAAATGATGACATAAGCAACACAATTTCTAATATAATATTAGGAAAGAACCTCATCCCCATCAATAATGGAAACTGCTATTGGATTTGCAAAACTTATTTTCCTGAAAAATTGGTTACAGGGAAAGATTTTATAAATTTCAACCGAGAGTAATACTAGCTGCTCGGTCAATGAATGCCGAAAGTTTTCTCATAAGGAAACGGCTAACATTACCAATAACATTACGCAATAAAATTAATAAAAAAATAATTAGTTCCTACCAGACTACCGACATATCGATCGAGTTTGAGCAATATAGCTGATTTCAGCTGCTTATTACACTGTTGGAGGGAAACCTTTGGTCTGTCCATTAAATAATAATAAAGAGTGCATGCACTTGAGCATTATGATAAACTAGCAGCATGACCTGGCGTCGCCCGTGCTTGATTCAAAAAACTGTACGACACATACAGCAATCGTTTAATCATTTGACCTAAAAAGTATTTTCCCCTCCTTGCCTTTGAAAACGAATGCCCTCTCTTTGCTTTGCTGATGTTGCTCTCTGCCTATCTCATACTGCGAATTTTTATATATATATACTAAACATTAAATCTATTATAATTTTTAACTACACAAATGAACACAAAACGATCAGATTTAAAAAAGGAATCGAACTGAAAAATCGAATGAAAAAAACAATGTTAACAACAAATTTTTTAAAATACCAACCCAGTTTTTCGGAATCAGAATCAACTTTGAGATTAAGAAGTTGTTAATTTGCCAATTGGGTAAAGTGCCATGCAGATTTAAATTTTTTCCACTTGTGACGAGTGCAGCTATCGAGTTTTTTTGGAGGCTAGAATGCTAGTTAACATTCAGCTGTCGGCTATTACGTCGCCAATAAAATTAATTTCCTGCCTTTCGGAAAACAAGAAATTTATTTTTTTGAAATGATATCAATTGAATTAAAAGAGCGATTGTACTAAGTACCATAATAATGCTAATAATATATTCTTAAACGGTTATCGGAACGTTAGAAATGGTTCATCCTACTTCTCAAAATAACGGAGGAGATTGAATAGTATTTAGCACCAAAGAAACCGACTCTAGTCATTTACAAACAATTAATAATAACATTCATACATCATAATTTGCTTTAAAATTGAATTTCCATGCAACTTCTTACTGGCATAATGAGTTGCTTTACAGTTGAAGAAAAGTTCAGCTGAAAAATTCTTCAAATCGCAAAAATTGAAATTCTGCAAAAAATTTGGTGTTTAGATTTACTGGTGTGAATTTTATCAGTAAGTTAATCCATTTTACTTAACGGTTTTTTATTTTCGACGCTGTGAATTTTTTTTACCATTTTAAAACAAGGATCCGTTTTCACTTGAAACATTTCATTTTTTTTGAGACATATGTATATATGTACATAAATGTATCCATGTACATGCATTCAAGACTACCAGACGTGTCCCACTTAAAACATTGTGTTCTTAAAAAAAATCAAGAATTGTGTTCTTTAATAAAATAATAAATAATGACCAATCAATTTTCTCGTTCGTTTTGGGATGAGGATAAAGTATTCTTCACATTGGAATGTCCGATATGCATGGATGTAATCATATATATAATGTTTATTTTGGTTTCAAGATTTTTGTGAGTTAATATATAACTCAACAAGACCTTTATTTAATCAGAACACTAAACAGTTCACCTGATAAGGTCAAAACGTTTGATAACAGCAACAAAAGATTTCACGATTATTGCAAATTAAACTTCCAATTCCAATAACTATCATATAAATTTATTATTTTGGCTATAAAATTGGAGATCAGGACAATTTTTGTACCCCACACATCTGATGTAAATCCTGTTTGCCATACAATTAATAAATTATGGTTTCATGGAAAGTATATGTACATATTCATCTCTGTTATGAAAATTGACATTTCATAGGAAACTGTCTTTTGTCTGTGAAATCCGATGTTTTCCCTCGTTGCCCACATATCAGAAATTTTTCTTAGTTGTCAGTTATCTCCTGTTAATTTCATCTCTCTATGGTTTTAGATAATAAATTTTTTTGAACATAATAATGATTAACTGATATATCCATCTAACTGCCTGTTGATGGATGGAGAAAAAAAGATTCATGAAATTTTATAATGTATTTGGAATGGATACAAAATATAACGAACTCAAGTGGAATTAGCAGAAAATTAAAACAATTGAAACACATGGAATTAAATACTGAACACATCGTTATTGAAGATCTAAAGTCCATGAAAAATAGTGTAATAATTGTGTATACGTGCAAAAGACTGTATGCATTGTAATATATTCATCAAGACTATCAGCTAAAGAAAATACGGATGCCACAAGTTAACTCAGAAAGATAATAAAAATACACATGACTGGAACTCTGGGATGTATGTAAGAGATTACTAGTCGATATATATATCAACTAATGTCGTAGTCACAAAACACTACTTATCTTACAGAATGAAAAACAAAATTCTGTGTATTTAAATGTATTCTCTATTCTAGTCTAGAATCTCAACACTAGGTGTTGTGAATATGGTAAAATATAAAAAGAGCCAGATATTCAATTTTGCAGTTGCAGAAGACCACCGAAGAAATTTAAAGTAAATGTAAATTTGAATAAATATCAACTCTACTGCAGGGAACTGAAGATATTTTGGAATTGGATGTTGAGAGTAGTGCCAATTGTTCCTGGCGAAAACGATTACACTGCCACAACGTTTCTGCATATATGATATATTTCTTATATAATGATTGAAGAGTAAGGTTATATTAACAAAACAATGCATAATAAATTCCATCAAGATAGTAGAACATGCATTCTTGATTTAAATTTTTGCTTCCCAATTAAGAATGCGTAAATAAACTTTATACTTCCTGTTGTTAAGGAAGTGAAACGTATTATGATGATATAATTGAGCAGAAGGAATATTTCAGCTACGTAAACATGTGGTGTGGTCTAATCGATATCAGGTCAGAATGACGGAAGACGAGTTCGAGTTCAATACATTTACTTACGCTCAAAGTTTTCAAAAAGATTATTATGATGATGAAGGTGATGATCATCATCACTTTCACTGTTAAAATTCTTATTTCTTCAAAACTGTTATTATTTCTTTTTTTATTCCTTTTTTCGCCTCTTCCATGTCTCATTCTGGTTCTTGCTTCTTGACTCATTGTTCTTTCCATTTCATTTTATCCTACTTTTTGATTATCACGTTTTTTCTTACTATTTTCTTTTTCTTACTATTTTCACAGTTCTTCTTCTTCTTCTTCTAATCTTCGCATTCATCACATCATGATTCGCGTCAACGAATACAAAATTTGCGCCAATCCTCACTATCATATGTTAAAATGTTAACAATGCAACCAGCATAATCAGCAACATAATTTTGTAGATAACTCCAAATCACGCAAACATCACACCTTCAACCATTCATCATAACCTAAATATTGATCACAATTAATAGCAAAACCACCGCTTCCCTTCCGACGCCACTCAACATATTCGAATTATTCCGTCCCTTATTAAGTTCACACCGTTATTATAAACCTATGGATGAAAATATTAAATTTAAGTAAACTTTACGTGAATATGTCCATCAGAACGTAAATATCATAGGATGTCAAAATATCCTGTTTAAAGCCAACGCTCTTAATAAATTTTATTTTTTTCATTTATTATATAAATATCTTTCTGCCATCCGTTTTCGTAAGTTCATCGAAGACGTTAATTATCGTTGTTTTATATATTCTATATATTACGGAAAATCTGTCCTGTGTGTATCAGATTTTCCAAGCAACCTTCCTCATTATATACCCCAGAAATTTCAACTGTCTGTTCATGTTAAGTATAAGTTTCCTTTTTGTCTCCATTTACTCTAAAACTTATCATTGCTCATATGGTCGGACAATGGTATTCTCAGCATCGTTCTGTAGAACCACATTTCTGTTGTCTCAAGTCTCTTCATATTTGAGATCGTCCATCATTCACTGACATATAGGAAGACAGATATCACGTAACACTTCAGTACTCTTTGTTTTTAACGAAGATTTTCTGTCTCTTATCACTCTGCTAAGCTTTGGGAATGCATCCTTGGATATCCCAGTATGTCTTCGGATTTCAGTGTCGCCGTTTCCATCCACTGTTAGAACATTTCCAAGATATTTAAATTATTGAAATTGTTTCATTTTGATATTTTCGATTGGTAATTTGCATTTTTTATAAAAAAAAAAACAAGGATTCTGTTTTCTCAAAGTTGATGGTTTTTCTTCTTGCTTTCCTTCATTAACTTCTGTTGGAGCTTTTGTAGGTTTCTTTCCGTAGATGTTATCAACACTGTGTCATATGCATATCTTACGTTATTATGATTGTAGCTGCAAATAATGAATTATGGTAGGACACCTAATTAGCTAAGGAATGTCTCGCTGTATAGGTTGAATAAGTTTATATATATATATATATATATATATATATATATATATATATATATATATATATATATATATATATATATATATATATATATAAATATATATACATATATATATATAAATATATAATATATATATATAAATATATATACATATATATATATAAATATATATATATATATATATATAAATATATATATATATATATATATATATATATATATATATATATATATATATATATATATATATATATATACATATATATATATATATATATATATATATATATATATATATATATATATATATATATATATATATATATATATATATATATATATATATATATATATATATATATATATATATATATATATACACATATATATATATATATATATATATATATATATATATATATATATATATATATATATATATATATATATATATAAATATATATATATATATATATATATATATATATATATATATATATATATATATATATGCCTTTATACTAAAGAGCTTCATAACCATATATACATTAACAAAGAATACAACCACACACATGGAATCCTAAATAACTTGCACAAATATGTACACTACCGATTCTCAAATAACTCCAGCATCAAAATTATATTTCACAAATATAAAACTAAATATGTAGATTCACTAATTAATAGTAAGCACAAAGTTAGACTAGAATACATTCCAGGCACTAGTAAGAATACAAATAATAAATGCATGAATAGAAAACGCAACATAATTTAACACCTTTTAACAATAATGTCAAAATCAACATCTGTAGGATTTTTCTAAATTTAATACACAGAGATTTCAGCCATAAGCCTTTACTCAACAGAATCTTTAATAATAACAATATTAAAATTACTTACAGCTGCATTAGAAACCTTGAGCAATATATAGCACATCATAATAACATAACTTTAAACAAATATTTACTCACAACCAATAACAATATTAACACAGATAAAAAGTGTAATTATCGAAAAGGCATGAACTGCCCGATGAACAATAAATGTATGTATAAAGTCGTCATTTAAAAGGCTAGCATTAAACATAATGGCGAAAACAATATTTCGGTTCCACAGCAAATAACTGGAAAACGAGATTTTACAATAAAAATGACATTAAAAGATTAGCAATATACAAATGCCAAAGCAGTCTCAAAATTTTACTGGGATATTAGATCAGATTACTACAAACCGGTAGTAAATTGGGATTTCGTCGCCAAAACTACACCCTTTTCCGGTTGCGGAGATCGATGAAACCTGTGCTTACTGTAAAAAAGATTCATCCTCAAAAATATTAATGACCGAAATCTATTTAACTAAACGAAATGAACTCATGTTAGGAAAAAAAATTCTCTAAAAGTTTTTCATTCTGGATGAATATATTATCCAAATATCCTACGCACTCACCATATTTTAGGTTACATATTGATTACCTTCCTTTAACCATTTTAACGTCTATTATTACTTAACGATTTAACCAGAATCCCTGTTTTAAACTTTCAGATTGCTTTTTCTTCATATGCTTTATTTTCTGTATTTAAACCCCAATATTACATTTAGTTGATTTTAAATTTGAGCTGTGAATATGCGTTTTAATTTAGCGTTCCGCCCATGAGACCTAGTATCATTTTTAAATCAAAACTAATAATTCTTGCCTGATGAGGTGGTAGAACAACGAAACTTAAGCTGCACTTCGATCTATATTTATTAATACATACTTCTTAGCTCTGTCTAAACACAATGAACACTGTTTTGCTTACGCCATAAATTAAATTGAGTAAATATTTATTCGCTTACCTAAGTATGCAAGCTAACGCACGTATATACGGTTGCTAATATATAGTCATTTGATTTACCCACTTCAGTACCTACCTATCTATCTATATATATATATATATATATATATATATATATATATATATATATATATATATATATATATTTGGTTTGGATTGATGTGAGTTTGTGACCCTGGGTTTCACGCTTTTGCGATCGTCCGTGAAACCCAAGGTCACAAACTCACATCAATCCAACCAAATATGTTAGCTCTATCTCTGATATTGAGCGCTTTCTAATAAATACCGCGCATATAATATATAAATAATTATATATATATATATATATACATTTTCACACACACACACACACACACACACACATATATATATATATATATATATATATATATATATATATATATATATATATACTGGGTGCAATAGTTTCAATTTCACGCATGTACATTGTTTTTATTTTGTTGACTGGACAGTATAGTAGGGTCAGCAGGTTACCGTCTGTGAGAAAAAGAGCACTATGTCGTAATTCACTCCGCCTGATATTTGGAAACGGTATATTGTATTGCTTGGCATCCGCGCCTGAAGCTCCAGTACGAACATGGGTGTCAATCTGAGGACAGCGCAGATGATTCGGAAAGAGGTGGTGAGTCTAATGGTGATTACGAAAGCACGGCAGCATAGGACGCTTGAAGTTTTTGGTGAGGCCCTCAGACCCAACGTGGAAGTCTACATCAATTGTCTTGAGGAAGGAGTGCTGATCTAGGTCAAGAGGATGTCTGCTGGAAGGCCCTATGTCTTGCCACACAAGCCATAGAATCCAGTCGTGGCTGTCAGAGAAATTCTGCGACCGCATAACCCCTTACATCTAACCAACTAGCTCCACAGACTGCAACCCCATTGATTATTATGTGTTGGAGAATAACAATACTCCTTGTAACACCAAAGATGAACTGAAGTCAAGGATTATAACAACATTCACTCGCTTAAACAAGGAGACCGTCCAGGATAGTTGCAGGAGATTCCGAGGTCATCTGGAGGCTGTTGGTGTAATCAATGGCGATTTATTGAATAAATTTGCTCTTTGGTATTTCAACATATTTTGTTTATGTAATTTTTGTGTATATATCTGCTAAAATGAGATATCTGAGTTATTTTCATTTTAACTTAATTTAGACGACAATTTATCCATCGCACCTAGTATATACATACATATATGCATATACAAAAAATGAGTTAAAGATCAAATATGGATCGGAATCCGATAGGATGATAAAATAAAGAACAAATAGGAAACGTATATCAATCCAACGTTTCCCTTTCATTAAATCTTCGTCAGTTTGAGAAAAGAGTTCTGAGATAAATTCGTATGATTAGTCCTTTGGTTGTGGTGGCAACAGATACATACATACATACCTACCTACACACACACACACACACACACACACACACACACACACACACACACACACACACACATATATATATATATATATATATATATATATATATATATAACACACACACACATATATATATATATATACATATTTACGTATAAATATTTACATATATAAATATATATATATGTATATGCATATACATAAGTATATATATACCCGATATATATATATATATATATATATATACACACACAGACTTTCATTTAATCTTCGTCAGTTTCAGAAAATAGACAAAAAGAAAGAAACTCTGGTATTTTCAGTGTTGTTTGGGTCAGTTTTCATTCGTCAGACACATGTCACGTACATTAGAACCATAGATAATTCTAAATGCATGTAAGTGTTTGAAGATTCTTGTAGGTCTAAGTGAATTCGATGGTAAAGTGTTCGTAATTGTTTACGTGTACCCGTCTCGTGGGAGTTTTAATGCCTTAAAATTTGTGCTGTCAAGCCAGCGCTGCGCAATGTCACATCATTTTAATTTGTGGCTGACCTTTTTAAACTTGATTTCTTTGTATTAGACAGATATAAAATGGATTCTTTAAGAATGGATTCAAGGAAAAGTTGCGATGTAATGTAATGTTTTAGGGGTGGGTTTATAGTTGGTAATAATGTTATTATTAAATTTTCTATGTATTTTGTTCTTAAATAATTCTTTTTTAATTAGGGTGGCATTAGTTAAATCAAAGTTATGTCCAGCGTAAAACGAGAGAGTTAGATCGCGTGTCTACGCCCAAGTCTCTCTTGTGTTCGATAATGCGACGTTTAGCTTAACTAATGTCTCTCCAACTTAAACATTTTTGCATTAAAGAAAAATTACTTGACACATCCGGGCATTTGAATTGGTGTTGTGTTTATTTTCTTCCGAAATATATATCCGTTTGTCTTGGGGGTTGTCGTAAGGATCCTAGAATTAAGGATAACTAATTTGTTTGCGAGTTTAGTAGAAACAGTGTTGGATGAATTAAGAATTTCGTGTAATTTTTGTAAGAATTTTTCGGTTTTTGTTGATTTTGTTTTTTTTTAGTGTTGAGGACGAAATAATGTGTAGAAGTTTGAATATTTTCTCAGCATTCTACGCTTCTTCATTCAGGTATTCCTAAGAGTTCTGAGATAAATTCGTATGATTAGTCCTTTGGTTGTGGTGGTAATAGATACATATATACATACATGCATACATAAACACACACACACACATATATATATATATATATATAAATATATAAACACACACACATATATATATATATATACATATTTACGTATAAATATTTACACACACACACATATATATATATAAATATATAAACACACACACATATATATATACATATTTACGTATAAATATTTACATATATAAATATATGTCTATATACATATACATAAGTATATATATATACACCCATATATATATATATATATATATATATACACACATATGTATATATATATATATATATACAGATACGTATAACATATATATATATACATATGTGTGTATATATATATATATATATATATATATATATATATATATATATATACAGATATAGACATATATATATATATATATATACAAGCAAATATATATATATATATATATATATATATATATATATGTATGTATAAGTGAACATAGAAGTCAACACTTAGAGGCGACAATCTGTTTCATGCTATATGCAATCGTCAGGCCACGTGCGCTGTTATTTTTCTCGGCTATTTATACATATACGGGTCAGTGGTGCATTGTGGGTAGTCTACTATGGCGGTTATTTTACCGGAAGTCGTTTGTTTATTTATTTATTTGGGTTAAATTATTTCGCTTGTTTTTATTTAATTTTATTTTTTGTTTCTTATTTTATTTATTTATTTATTTATTTATTTTTTAATCGGTGATTTTATTAACGTAGTAAAAATTTGTTTATACCACTTATTTAATAGTTTTGTTTAGGTTTGAGAATTTAATTAAAGTTATTTATTCGGTTTTGGGGTTGGTAGTTGTAGTTTATTCTAACTATTATTTTGGCAGGAACAGTTTTTAATTTGTGTTTATTTGGGTTGTTTTTTCTAACGGTAAATTTATCGGGATTGGTTTGTTTATTTATTTACTTGGATGAATTTAGGTCAATTTATTTTGCTTGTATATTTTCTCTTTTCGGTTTTCGGTTTTTAAGTAACGTAGTATTTATTTATTTATTTTTATTTTATTTTTTATTTTATTCTATTTTATTTATTTATTTTTTCGTTATATAACAGTTACAGCTATTTTTTTCGTCCGATTTTTTGGTTTGAATTTTTAGTCTAACTAATATTTTGGTCATAATGGTTTGCTACTTTGTTTATTATTTACTCTATTTATTTGGGTTCGTTGTTTTTTGTTTTGTTTTTTGTTATTATTATTATTATTATTATTATTATTTTCGTCTGTTCTACCAGGTGTGATTTGGTAATTTGTTTGGATTAATTATTTTTGCTTATTTTATTGTTATTTTGTTTACTTGTTTATTTATTTGTTTTTATTTTATTTTTTCCGTTTTCAATTTTTAAATAACGTAGTAAAAATTTGTTTTCATGTCTGCATTTTGAGATGAGCACGGATCTTTTATTTAATAATTTATTTGGTCTGGGAAAGTAATGATAGATATTTTTTCCTCCAAGCACAGTTTGCAAGTTTTTGATTGGTTGTTGTAGGCTGATGATCTTTTCCTTATTTTCCAAGATATTTTTGGCGTGATGTGCGTTTTGTTTTAAATTTTCCAGATATACTTAGAAAGCATTGTACTGTTCGCATTTTACTATTTGTGAAAGATGTTTTGTGTGTATAATTTCTTTGTTTCCAGGGTCCTTCAGTTTCTCCTATGTATACTTTTTCTTCATTATCTGGTGATTTTATCGTGGCTTGGTATATTACGTTGTTTTGTAAACAATTTCCGTTTAAGGGACATTCGTTTTTATTCTACAGTTGCACGTGAGTTTAATTTGTTCGTGTGGTTTGTTGATAATTTTCCTGTTGTGCTGAAGTGTTACATGATATCTGTCTTCCTATATGTCAGTGAATGATGGACGATCTCAAATATGAAGAGACTTGAGACAACAGAAATGTGGTTCTACAGAACGATGCTGAGAATACCATTGTCCGACCATATGAGCAATGATAAGTTTTACATCTGTTAACCCCCCTTAATTAATTTTATGAAAACTTTAAAACTGTTTAACTCTGTAATTTTTAATTTAATGAAGAAGGCTTTGAGGAATATAAATTATCATTTTATTTTTTTTTTTAATTATGAATTGTAAATTGATAAAATTGATAATTGTTTTAAAATTAAATTTGAGACTGAAATGATCTTATGAATAAGGTCTATTTTTACAGATCATAGACTAGAAAGCTTATTAAAATCTATTACATGCATCTATTTTTAAAATAATTTTTTATTATGGCAAAAAATGTATTACAATCGTCTCCGACAAAACTACGGATGCATATTTCTGAGTTATCATCCCTGATTGCATTTCATTGAAAATTAGCACACATTTTGACACTTCTGTACTACCATCCGATAAATTCCCCTGACGTAAGTTGTTGATATATTGATGTACGTAAATTCACACATCTCAAAACTCACCACTACTGTTGGACATGTCGCTCTTAAAAAAAATTTCTGCTAAAAAGTAATATTTCTTTCAAATTACATTAAGTATAGCTTTTTCTAATTTTCCTAAAATAACTTTTGGAAAAATATAATTAAATTTTACAAGATTTTTAAACGGGGAATTTCACTTTTGTTTATAAAACTGTCAGTAATTGAATACATGACTGATTTTATGCCAATTTTGTCGACTCAAAAAACAAAAAACCAAAGAACAATTTTTTAGTTAAAATGACGTGCTAGAAAGGATTAAAATAATTTTTTTAAATACTCAAAGAATACTTTAGTCTTCCTCTTAATAATGACATAAACAATTAAATACAATTTTTTTAATCAATGTTGGGATATTTTCATCAGGGTTTGCTCCTTTTTTAGCGAATTTTTGGACATTCTTAGTTTTGAAGAAATTAATACTATTCCTCTACAACACAGTACAAAAAACAAAACTATACTAACAACAAACCGCTTGGAAATGACAAAAGATTTAACCAAAGTAACTACGGACAGTTTCTGCACCGTTGCCCTCTTAAAAGAAATACTTGTAAATCAATAGAAAAAACTTAAAAAAAAAAAAACTTACAGAATGTTCATTATCCATCACACATGCATATGCATACATATATCCTGTATAAACGTTTTTATACGTATATGTATCTATATCTTTTTACCTATATATATATATATATATAATTTTTGTGAAGGAACAGTTACCGATCCAGATTACCATCTTCTAATTTTAAGTCCTTACCATGTTTTATTTTTATTTTTGAGCATTTTATTTCGTTGTAGGGTCTTGCAGTGCTTCTCTCAAGCCAACCCTAGCATTGTTTTGCAATCGAACGTGAGTGCAGAGATTCGTGTAATTGAATTGGTGAAAGCAGACGATACATACCACGATTTGGCGCCAGAATATATGTCTCACTTTCTTTCCCACAACCGGTAATAAAATAAATGATCCTTGTTTGGGTTATTCATTTTTTGTTCACTTTGGCAAACATACCCCCCACCATTTAGTTATCAGATTTATGTATACTTCCGTCGTCTTCATTTTTACAAGTAGCAATTCTTGTCTCCATCAGCTGACTTTCTTTCTCTCTTTTATCATTAGCGCCATTGGCTCAGAAAGTTGATCATTTAATCAATTCACCGTTTTACTAAATTTAGAATTGTTTTTGTTTTCTTTAATTGATTTGGAAAACTTGTCAAAATTCTCTTATATTCCTCAATAACATTGATAGAAGAATTGAAGCATATGATTTATATACACAATTAACTAATGTATTTCTTTTAAATCAAGCCACAGAGAAGGTCGAAACAGTTCACAAAGTTATATCTTTAATCAGTTTCTTTATATATTTTAACTCATTCCATAGAATATCTGCAAATTATAAACAGAGAAATTGTGACGTGAAACATATCTTTCTTGAGAGTTACCGAATAAACGCTTATAAACATGCCACTTCTTAAACTGATAGTCAGAAATAGGGTTTATATTAAAATAATTAAACTACTAAAAGGTACAGAAACTTTGGCTTTTTCATGATTATTTTTACACTGTACAGTCAGACGATTCTATGATACCAGGTTCAACCAGGTTTTATTGTCGGCGGCATTTAACAATTATACATAATAGGCAGGTGACACATGACCGACGATTTTGAAGAACAACTAAAAGAACGATTAGAAAATGTAGACAAGGAAAGTGAAAAGAAAATCTGACTATTAATTGTAAGGAAACGTGGTATATAGGGGTTAGAAAATGGGCAATTAAATATGTGAATTACATATCAGGGACGTCAAAATTAAACAAGCATGAATATTTAACTATATTGGATGGAAAATATGAAATCAGAATTTGAAAGGGGATAGTAATATCGAAAAAAATTTCAGAAATTAAGTAAGGTAATAAGGAATCGCAAAATAACATTGGAAAGATAGTTCTAAGATGCTATGTGATGCCTACATTCCTATTTTATTTAAGCGTTTCACCCCCAAGCAAGGCGGGAAGCCACTAGGACGCAAGGGATTACAGAAGATTTGGAGCAATATCAGATAGGAGTGATAGAGGAACGGATGAGGAGAAGGATAGTGGATAGATCAAGGCAACTGGAGATATCGATTGACATTACATTTGAATAGTTAGAGATTATAGCTCTCAGAGAAACAGGAATAGGGAAGGGAATTCCACAGGCGAGAGGTGCGAGATATGAAGCTATTGGAATAGAAGAGATGGCTACATTTAATAGTTTCAACAGTGAAAGGGGGAATTCATGAAGCCTGTGAACCAGCGAATGCAGCTCCTCGGAGCAAATACCATGAAACTATTTGTAAAAAAGACAGAGAGAGGCGAAGGCGCGTCTGTGAGAGAGCGACTGTAGACGAGATGCCAGATCAGGGCCGATTATATTGTATATCCACCTCTGGATCTTATCAAGAACCCCGAGGCAAACAGAAGGGGCTCCAGACCATATATGACAGCAATACTCCATGCAAGGGTGAATTGTTGATTTGTAGATCTGAAGGATCGATTCCGGTGAGAAAATTTTCCTGACGCAGCACAGGGAGCCAACTTTCCTTGCGGTGGACGAAGCAATGACTCAATGCATTTGTTCCATCTCAGGTCAGCAGTCAACGTGAGACCGAGCAGCCGCAGAGAGGTGCTCTCGAGAAGTTGACCCTCAGACATTCTAATGGGGTCAGGGAAGGATCTCTGTGGTGATTAATAGAGAGCAGTTTTGTTTTTGAGGCATTAAAGTTGACCAGCCAATTTTGCCCCAGTTAACAAGCGATTAGAGGTCCTTTTCGAGACGCATGGCCAGGTTAGTTTTGTCAGCGACACTAGATTTGTTTTTGAGGCAGGAGTAAATTGTAGTGTCATCCGCGTAGATTCCAACTTGGGAATCTATGGCGTCAGGAAGGACGTTTATGAAGATAAGGAATAGCGTAGGGCCCAGGATGGAGCCTTGAGAAACACCTGCGTTCGTGGGATAGGAACTGGAGGAGAATCTGTTGAGAACGACCTTCAATTCACGGTTTGACAGGAATGATTGTATTAAGTCAAACAATCGACCTGCAATACCATAACCCAGGAGCTTGCGAAGAAGGCCGGCATGCCAAACCCTATCAAACGCTTTGGAGATATCTAGGGCGACGGAACGAGCTTCTCTGTTATTTTGAAGAGCTTGGTAGACAGTTTCAGTGATGGCCGTAAGCACATCGGCTGTAGATCGGGCAAAGCGGAAACCATATTGCTTGTCTGAGAGCAGATCATGGGATGTAAGGTGGTTAACCACTTCGGCGTTGATTAGGGCTTCGAAGACTTTGTCGAAGAGGTGTAGGAGACTGATAGGACGGTAATTAGAGTTCTTAAAGACAGGAATAATCGATGAGAACTTCCAGCAGTCAGGAAAACAAGATTTCTTGAGGCAGTAGTTATATAGTTTAGAGGGGGTGGGCGCCAGTTCAAGCGCGCATTTCTTCAAGACAATGGCTGGTATCCCATCCCCGCCTTGTTGGTGTCTAAATTAGAGATAATGCCCAATACCAAAGACGGGGTTATGTGTAACCCGCTCAATAGTGCCTCAGTTCTAAGAGGGAAGTCGGGTATGGGTACCCCGGAAGAGTCGAGCGTTGAGTTGAATGAAAATTTCCGAGCAAAGCTTTCAACGTTGTCGGCAGAGGAGGTCAGGGCGTCGAACTGGTTGAACAAAGGAGGTATAGCGGGTTTGCTATTGTTCAGTACGTTCTCGCACAGACGCCAGTAATCTTTGGAGCCACATTTGCGAGATGCAATACGATCCTTCATCCGAGCAGCAATTATTGACTTAACTTCGTTGAGGACACGCTTACACTCGTTACGGGCGGAGGCAAAGTGACGCCTATTGCAGTCCGACATATCGCTACGAAATAGGTGAAAGAAGTGGTTCCTATGGGCAATGGCGGCTGAGCAAGCAGCGGAAAACCAGGGGAAGGATCCCGGCTTGACCCTATATTTCCTTGAGGGGATGAAAGCGTCGATTCCAGCTTTAACCCAGGATGAGACCTCAGAAGCACATTCTTGGACGGGGAGCAAAAGACAACATCCCAGGGGACATCGCGGAGGAAATCACGGAACGAGTCCCAGTCAGCACGTTGATAGTAGAACGAAGTTCTAGTGGTAGGAGGTTCTTTGCAGGGGGTGGAGTTGAAGGAGATGTTAACAGATACTACAGCATGATCGGAGTTACCAGGAGGGAAGAGTTGCGTGGTGCTACAAGACTCGGGAATGGAGGTAAAACACAGATCGAGAAGAGAGGCCTTACCTTCCCGGTTGTAGAGAAAACGAGTGGGGAAGTTAACTATCTGCGTGAGGAATTGAGAAACTGAACTGTTTGAATGCCTGCGTAGTCAGTAGTTGCATTCTTAAGCCACTTGGTATGATGGGTGTTAATGTCGCCAAACACAAATATGTGAACAAACGGATGGAGGGAGAGAGCCTTGTCTTTGTTGTCAGAAATGCTATCGAGTATCCCACAGTCTTGAGAGGATGGAGAGCGATAAAGGAAGAAGAGATAGCTTACAGCATTGAGAAGAGATAGTCGGAGACACGTGTACGACTGGTCTGGCGGTTCGAGAGACAACTCTCTGGCCAGAGGGAGATGGTCCTTGACGTAGACACCAAGGCCGTGCATGTGGGTTAGAGAGTCTTTTCTGAGGAGAGGAAGTTAGCCGGGGATCTAGAGATCAGAGGAGGGGATAAATGAGACAAGGGTGGTCTGACAGAGAGCCAGTATATCCGGGCAGTTTGCGGTGAGGAAAGATTCCATACTGCAGAAGTTTGTTCTAATGCCACGGATGTTGGAGAACGAAATGTTGAGGGGTTTAAATGATTTTTGAGGTGCTGGTTTAGGATTACTTTTTCGGTCTTGTTAAGTCATCATGTGGAATTATGGTTTGAAGATGAGAAGGCCTGAAGTAAAAGAAGCAGACGGTTATCGACCGTGACGTGGACAGAGAGGAGTTGACACAGCCTGCATCATAATGTGGCCTCAGGGTTGCCCACCGGAGGTGGCTGCAGGGACACCTTTCCATGCGAGACATGGCACTACAAACACCCCGGCATTATACAACTGTTGATCAGAGCGGCCGCTCACGACGCTACGCAAGTGTTAGGGCTCCTAACTACCAGTCGGAAACAGCAACCAGAGAACTGTCAACCGTGTACCCTCAGAATGAAGAGGTGATGCCACAGACTGCACACATCACGGGAGAAAAACATCAGCACTAGTACAGAGGCCAGAGAGAGAGAGAGAGAGAGAGAGAGAGTCATTTCCGGAAACCCCTTCCTAAACAAGAAACAAAATGTGAGCCTCTATTCATGTCCAATAGAAGGGGGAGGACTGTTGACCGGGCGGTAGGAAAGCCTACCTATTCCTATTACATATAACACATACAAGAACGACAACACCAAAGAGAAGGATAAGTGGAGGAGGTAGTTGGCAAAGTGACCAGGCTGACACTTGTGAAGTTTTAACTTAGTATATGTCCCATTGTCCTATTCTAAAAAGAGAAATTTAAAAATGGCAGTGAAACTTCGCTTCATTACAGATAAATAAATTACATCAACATACGTAGTTCTATCGTTAAATGTTGAGTATACCCTGCAAAGAGCATTCTATAAATTCTTAAGATTTGGAAATGAAATGCTACCATTCAGATACAGCTGAAATATGATGAATGCATAAAAGTAGGCGTATAAAATATAAAACTAATAGGTAATATCGAAGTCTAAGGAAACGCATTTTGAAGGAAAACTGTACACAGGTTGATGAAGATAATTTCAAGCACTGTAAATGATTTTGATGATAGTAAAGATTATTGACGACAAAGAAAGAATTATTTAAAATAGTTTTATGTACATCTAATGATGTAGGAATTTTGATTACATTCTGTATTGCAGATTCCAATGTTATTTTCGACATTAGTTAAATATAAAGTCTTTCTGTGTCGGGGTGGAAATTAATGAGCACTTTTGGTTTATTTTATGGCGGCATATCAACCCATTGGATCATTTACTGTTGGAATTCAATGTTTTTTGTTTGTTTAAAACATTTTATTTTAAATAGTATGACTATTGTTTGCTATTGTTATATACATGTTATTTAAATTATATTTTTGAAATCAATTTAATTTATTTTAGGAACTGAAATATGTAAAAAGAATCAGTATTTTGAAAAAGTTCTTTAAAGTTTCTTACTTGGGAGTAAGCGGTTTGAATTAAAACTGCTACAGTTTATCATTATAGCGGAGGATGTTCCTTTTTTGGGATATACGAATGGGTTATGGTAGTATATCCAATATGGAACCTGAACATAATCACTTTTCTTCTAGATTAGCTTTTTTGATGCCATTCTCCTATAATTGGTTAAATTTTAAACAATTTATAGTTTGGGCAGGAGTTAATTAGTACATATATATGTTTTTAAAACAGAGATCTATAAACATTGCTGCCTGCAAATATTAAATTCGAAATTTTCAGAAAAAAAGAAAAATTAATTTTGAAATCTTACAAAGAATTATAAATAAATCATAGAAAAATAATTGAAATATTCAGGTGAATTCAGGTGGATTTTTAATTTGACATTATGCCTTATTACTATAAACGAATTGTTTATGGGTAACAGATTTCGGCTGGATAACCTTGAAATTTTAAACAGTGAGAGTGATAGGTCCTAATAAAGAAACTATGCTTCCCGAAAGGAATCGAACCTTTATAAATCATGGTTCAATTACTTATTCAATAAAAAAACACCATCTCTCGTTGGTGTATTCCGAAGTCTATATATTTTACTGTTATTTTGGTACTTGTTTTATCGTGATGATTTATTGGCGGCCAAATTGGCAAGTCATGCTTAAAAGTGTTTTCCCTGATGTACATGTAATATAGGTTCGATTCCTACTGGAAAGTACATTTTATTTAGTGGGACTTCTCAATGTAGGGCCGGTTGACATTAATTTCACTGTTTAAAATAACTTAGATCTCAAATCCAACATATGTACCTACTAAATATAACGTTTATAGCTGTAAAAAATATATATATATATATATATATATATATATATATATATATATATATATATATATATATATATGGTGCTGGTGTTAATAGAACGGTCCTCGATGTCACATAAAAACATTGAATATTCCGGAAGTGAAATGGAATATATTAAGAAAAGCATTTTATTTATCATTTAATTTCGGAGCTATATGTATTTGTATGTATTAAAATTTAAACCCATGGGGTTTTAAATTATTACTGATGATCATCTCAACGAAAAACAGTAAGTCGCAGTTTTCTTTCTTAATTTTTAAATTCTCATTGTGTTTTATTTTTTATGTAAGCAGAACAGTATACCTGTTTCTTGGCTAATGTTGTCCGCGGATTAGTCCGACCAATGGACGAAGCTTCTTCGATATTAATTCCAAGAACGCAATAAATGTAAAATGCATTTATACGTTCTGTATGTACATACATATACATACGAACAAACGTAATAGCACATTTTGTATATATATGTAATGAGGTCTAACCGTGTGCACAGACTTTCGAAGGTGATTACATCCGCATAGAAATATGTAGGCAAATAATCCTACATCTAATGACCTATCTTGATAAGAATGAAAAAGATGTTACTGAATCTACACAAAAATAGTACGCACAAATGAACAAACATACATACGTCTACATCTCCGTATGTGATTTCCCATGCATGCTCAAATAGGTATATGATATAAATAGTCACCACTACTTTGCTAAATATCTTATATTTAAAACAAGAGAATATCCTTGATACATCCTCAATTTACTCGAGAGGATTAAGCCAATATTAATTTCGAATACATCGTATTACATTATTTCATTACATGTTCAGGTGCCGAAATGGCACGTGAAACTAACGATATATCTCTCTCGCTCATATATATATATATATATATATATATATATATATATATATATATATATATATATATATAATGTGTGTGTGTATTTCTAACGTAAAAGGATGGATTTGTATTTATGTTACGACATATTTTATTATCTAAAAGTTATTTTTAATGCATACTCGCATTTCAGTAGACGCTTCGTTTATTTATTAAGCAGTATGTTTATATATTTTCGTCTACCGACCTGGATATTCGACATGTCAAATCTAATGACATTTTCCCTTAGACGGACGCAAGTTCGAATATTGTCGCAGAATAAGTAAAATTGAATTGAGTTCTATGAGATGCTGCCGTGTTTCGTATAGAAAAAGACGTTAAAATTCCAGCCCTTCTCTGCGACGATGGCTTATAGGTAAGAGTTTTGACTGATTTCAAATCAGTCGGGTTTCTTTCCTGGCTTGTTTGAAGGTCGCGTGAGTGCAAAACTCGGTTTACAACTAGAGCTATACTTTAATAGGATTCTACGTTTGTAAGTGATTTTTCTCGGTCTGGACAATCTAGGCTTCTATTTGCCTTAGGCCGTTTCACTCGTTCCTTTTTCAGTATTGTCGTTTATATTCGAGGATGAATCTGGATAAGTGTTTAGGTTTTGGCAAGCTGTCTCATCAACGTCTTTTTTGTTTTACTTTAATATATATATATATATATATATATATATATATATATATATATATATATATATATGACTGAAGATAGATTATTTATGGATATTCAATTTAGTTCTTTTTTATCTGACGTTATGGGATGAGGAGATATTATTTACATTATTACATTCGGTCTGCTATCTTTATCTTTGTTGTTAGTATAACAATATAACAATTTTTTAGGGAATTGTACCAGCAACATTCTAAATGTGTCTGTCGAACTTACTCCTTTATTTAATTTACGGGGACATATTTTGCCTGCTTACATGTCTATATCTAGTTTTGTTCTTTTGTTAATGCTATTGAGTTGTTGCTTGTCCTATCTCCACTTCAGTGACTCTGTACTTTTCGGGCCAGATATTACACTGACACAAAATTCACAGCCGAAATAACTACAACAAACATTTGATGTTTATCTGAAAGCAAATATTGTAAAACATTCTGAAATTCAGACAGAAAAATCTAAATTTGGTCATAATATATCTTACAATATCTTATGAATTTGCTATCATTTTTAGTATCATTCTTACAAGGTTGTTTCCGATTTTTCTACGATGGCCCTATATAGTTTTCCCGATCTTAAATTTAAATGAAGAGCACATTGTCAACGTGCTTAAAAAAAACAAACTAATAAGGCATGATTAGTGGGTTACGATAGAAGCTTACTTTGTATCAGTGCCAATTAATCATATTCTATCCCTAGTAAAAGCTAAGGCGTACTGTTAATATTTCCATTAAGCAAGAAGTCTCCTCTTGGGATACTGCTATAATGTAGCACAGCATCACCATGCCTTTGTCTTACAGGGCCTGTAGGAGGTAATCTTTTAGCTCAACCTTGCACTTGGCTTCAATGATTGCTATTAATTGCTAATATTAACATAGCCCTATCAGCATTCAATATTGATCATGCGAATTCAAATAATTACGGAATGAAGTTTCTTGAGTTTTTCAGTATTCATTTCTCTAGCCTCATCTGTTATTTAGTTATTCTGATGTCAGAATCAAATTTTCAACTTAGCACAATATATGTAAATTCTTTTAAAATTCGTGTGTATAGAATCGTGCAATACGTAGATACTGTTTTTACGATAGATATTCTAATGCTGCAAAATGCAGAGAGAACAAATGCTAAAAAATGTGACACCAGATATCAGCTAAAATACATGCAGCGAAAAAATAAATAGATAAATAAAGTTCTTCTTGACTGTCTTCGCAAATGTTAGTTAGAATTCCTGTGTGGCAAATATTACTTTCTATACTGAGAACTGCTATGGCAGTGAAGTGAAAAAAGACATTCTTCTTCAAAAGAAAACCTGACCAAAAATGATTTCTAGTAATATTCCAATTGATGTTTGATTTCTTTCTGCAAATGCGCTGTCTATAGGTAATGAAAACTTTTTTCTTTTCTTATTTTTATAACTCATGACTGAAACAGTGAACAATCAAAATTAGTCAAGACTTATATGAACCAAAATATTCTCCGTGGAGAAATAGATTACATTATGTTAAATAATTTTATGCAATTGAACGTTTTCACAATAACATTAATAGTATTAAGCAACTGATAATAATAAAATCTACATACAGTGGGGGAAACAAATATTCGTACATATACAAGTTTTTAATTTATTGTATTTCCAACTAATGAATAAACACTTTTTATATAATTAACTCTAAACTGATGGATAATAACTAAATATGCGTAGAAAACAGAAAAATTGATCTAATAGAAATAAATCCAATTTATGCATTTTTAATGGGTGAAATAGTATTGATTTAATACTCTAGATTATTCAAATGGAATATTCTAGAATGTTCCATTTATGATATCAGTAGTTATTTGTAGCCTAAAAAATACCAATAAAACATTCTGTAATTGATATTCGTGCAAGAAGGTTTTCATCATGGTAAGAGGTCAGGAATTGATAAATTCGCAAAAAAAGAACTTATTGCTAAGCTCTGGGAAGAAGGAAAATGTTACAGGAAAATATCAGACAACCTGAATATTTAATTTGCTACAATTAGTTCATTCATTGCAAGGCATAAAAAACTCAAAACTGTTGAAAAACAATGAAAAGCAGGTGATCCACGGAAGATTTCTTCAAGATCTTCGAGAAACTTAATACGTCAAATTAAATAAATTCCAATGGTTACTTGTCAGGATGATTTGATTTTCGTTATAGGATGTTTAGCTTTCATCAGGAATCTGTGTCACTAAACGCAATAAGCAAAATCCATAGGAACAATCCCCTTGGAAAACTTCACAGCTATTAAAAAGACATGGAGATGCCAGGTTGAAATTCGTGAACATAAGGATAAGGAATAATCCTATTGAGGAACAGTATTATGGACAGACGAAACCAAAATTGAGTTGTTTGGACATAATTCTAGAAAGCATGTATAGAGGAAATATGGCGATGCCTTCAAACAAAAGAATAATGTTCCAACAGTGAAAATCATGGTTTTGGAATGTTTTTCTTCAAAAAGTAATGGAAACATATCAGTAATAGATGCTGCATCATATCAACCTATTTTGGAAGTCAATGTAATTATTTCGGCTGAAAATCTTGAACTTCCTCCTGATTGGATCTTCCAACAAGATAATGATCCTAAGCACAATGCAAAATCTACGAAGAAATGACTTGCTGAAAAATGATGTAAATAACCTGAAATAGCCAAGTCAGCCCCCTGATTTAGAACCCAATCGAGAATCTGTAGCGTTATTTGAAAAGTCAAATCCAATCAAGATCTCCAACAAACAACTCGGATCTGAAGACCATATGCGATGAAGAATGGAACAAAGTACCAACTAAAATTTGCAAATCATTAACTGGGAACTAACCGAACAGTTTGGTTGTTATGGTGAATAACGGCTATTCTAAAAAGTATTAAATTAATACATTTTCAAACATTAAAATGGATAAATGGGATTTATTTCAATTGAATCAAGTTTTATTCTGTTTTATATGCATATTTAGTTATTATGCATCTGGGTACAGTTAATTATATGAAAAATATGTTTATTCATTAGTTGGAAATACAATAAATTAATAAAATTGCATGAATATTTGTTATCCCCTAATGTATATGAATACATTATATAGTGTGAGTTTCATCTTTCAAGAAAACATTTGAAATATTTCTAGTATTAACGAATATGTCCTTTCCTTCAATATAATTTCTGAAATCATCAAGTATTTCGGGATTTGTAAGCGGGATTCTTAATATGGACCAAAAAAAAATCTAGGTGCGTGTGGTGTTAGGGAACATTTCTGTCAAATCATTGTTTCTGCTCTACGGTCACATCGATTTTGTGATTTTCCACCCAAAAAATCTTTGACATCAAATGAGTAATATACACTAGCGCCATCCTGCTGACATTTCATTGAGTTCACAGACCTTACTGAGTGTCGTCGAGAAAAACATGTCTCACAGGTTCAAATAGTTTTCACTTGTAATATTTCTGTCAATAAAGCAACGTCTCTACATTCTTCCTAACGACAACCCCATTACATTTGAGATTGAGTCATTTATTAGTCTTTTAAAACTTATTCATTATTGATTTATTAGTTAAAATATATTATCTCATTTTGATTTTCTTCTTTTGATTTTCCATATGTAAATTAAATATTCAGGTTGTCTGAGATTTTCCGGTAGCTTTTATTTTTTTTCCAGAGCTTAGCAATCAGTTCTTTTTTGCGAATTTGTCAATTCTTTACCTTTTGTACATATACTAGTGTGGTTACAAGTATTTATATTTGTTTCAAATATATAAAGGTTACCCTAAGTTATAAGAAAGGTTATTAAAAGGAAATATTTTTATTGTGAAATAATTGGCTGAAAGAACACAAAGTTAGGATTTACGAGAAAGGTTAACAGAAATCACAGAAAAATAATCTGGAAATATTAGCAAAATAAAAATAGAAAATGTCTTTAAGTATATCACAAAACAAAACCCAAGAAAAAATACATTATAATAAGAAAAGAAAGTGGACTGAACAGCAATATCTGAAGTTGTAATCGTTGATATATGGAGAAAAAATTACAGAATATGGAAGCCATCATCTAATTATTTGTAACATTTAATTAAACATTAGTTTTGGCAAAAATTACACGGAAATAAATTTCATCACTTGATGATTAATACAGAGATATATGAGAGGAATCTAACGGTTGTACTCCTCATAGAAATAATCAGCCAACACAAATTTATAATATAATAGCTAGGTAGTAAAATTAAATGTATCGTTAAAGCTGATGATAGTCCAATCTATAATGCGTGATAATTTGTGGTCGAAATATTGTGGCACAAGACACAAAGAGAAAACTTGAAGTTAAAATGAATATTCATCATGCAACATGATGTACCTTCATATTCTGCAAAATTGACTGTTGTTCACCTTGCGAAAAACATTCAAATCGAGCGGTCGTCTGTGAGTTCAGATATTACACTAAAGACAACTTAGTGGCTTAATTTTAATATCGTTGGATATGAGAATTCTAGACAATATTCAAGTAAAGTACAAGGAAAGAATAAAACCTGTTACAAGTAATACTCAATTCAAACGAATAGAAACGCTAACAGATTCAAGTAAATAATGCCTGGTGAAGGTAATATCACTGAGACGATATAAACATATCAGATAATTAATTATTTTATTCGTGTATAAGGAAGTCGGAGTTAATCAAATATATTTTTCGCTTGTATATTTTGAACTTAATTATAAATAAATTTTTACATTGGACTTGAATGTTTGAATTATAAACATTCGACATCTGTAAAACAATACTGAATTAATTTTAATAAGTACAGACATAAGTTGAAATTGACACGACATATATTGTTCATACAAATATATAACTCTCCTGAATACGTTAGCAACATTCATTCATTTATACAAGTTCAACTGTGAAAAATGTCTTGCTTAATAAAATCCAGGGTATATCTGCAGACTGAGGTTCGAGCCTGCTTATCGCATTTCAAAAAAGTCATTTAAAGTAAGCAGTTCTTGGTTGACATGGTTGAAAATACAATTTTTTGCTGTTTCAGTTGCTTTATCGCAAACTAGAAATGCGAATTTATTTGGTCAGATTTAGAAAGCAATTGAAGGCAATCATTTTAGGGACCATTCCAAAGAATATGATTCCACAAAAGATACACACTTGAAATAATGTGTGTATTTAGTATCACCGAGTTAACGATACTGTATTTGTGCTTATATAATAGTACATGATACTTAATAGAAAAGCTAAGCATCAATAGAGAAAATCCTCTAAAATTATAAGTACCATTTTAGACAGAATAGTAATTTTGTTTTCTACTTCCATGGTTTGATTCAAGGGAACATTTAATATTTCGTGTATTGTATTGATTAGATTGATAGAGTCAACATTTCTCATACCAAGCTTAAATAGTATCCAGTATTTATGACTTGTTTAATAATTTCTATGCTATATTTTTAGGTTTTTAATGCGAAGAGAATCACAGAACTGACTATAAAACATAAACAAGTTATTTTAATAACATCAAATACGAATACGAACTACAGGCAACAAGAATAAAGATAATAGTCTGAAAATTATAAAATTAAAAAAAAATTCATTTCAAAACTTCAAAAAATTGCTTGTTGCTAAACATTTTTGATCTTATTTAAAGCGAACTCTGATAGACATTATTGCCCTTTCTCTCTTTCTCACAAACCACACGATTTGGTACATATATATATATATATATATATATATATATATATATATATATATATATATATATATATATATGGTTATACATATATGTATTGTCTGAAATTGCAGCAATTTATAGCTCAGGGAGGAACGAGAAAAGAATCAAAGAGAATCTCCAAAACTTAATGAAAAAAAATAAAAATAATCCTTTGATCAATATGAAGCGGAATAAAAGTACAATATTTTTTGTAGACGCTTTCAAAACATGAACTGCGTTTCTTAGTAAGACATCATTTTATTTCATCGTGTCTACCATACATTTAGAACTTCATATCCTAGCAGCCACACTTGTTCATGCATCGTCCAAATATAGCTTTATTTCATGAAATTTTCTTTTTGATTTTATAATTTAATTCATTTCTATTTAAAAATGATGTGATATCATGGATAGTGATTTTTAGGCAAAAGCATCAAAACTTATTTTTTGTGAGGATCTGTGTCATACTTGTAAGGAAAATTGGATCATTTAGATTTATGTTCTACTTCCCCAAGCTGAACCTTATGCATTTTCTATCATAAGAAAGGTTTTTAGTATTAAAGAAAAAAATGATATTTAAGTACATTTACAATTTCTAACGAATTTTCTGGCGGAGTATTTACATTAGCAATAAGAAATAACTTCAAGAATAATATATTAATGACAAAATAATGCTATTATTTAACGATAAGACAAAACTCTGTTTAAAAAAAAATTCAACGGTAGCTGAGAACACAATCTGGTACTGAGTAGTTAAATTTAACGTGTTAAATGTATCAGCTATATGAAAAATTGATTGATTTTGTTAAATTATACATTGTTATAGAGGGAATAGTACTTCAGAGAATGTCTGAAATAGCATGGCGTGTTGATAGCTCAGGTTTAGTTGAGGAATGCTCAAAAAACGAAAAGGTATTGGATGGCCAAGACATAGTTCCACCAGTGGAAACCTTCACAGCTACCATGTTACTTCCACGCAATCAAATCATACTCATTTTATCCGTATTCCAAATCTAATTCAATTCAATATTGATTTCAACGTTTTAATGTATTTTTCCCAAGATGTTACATAAAGAATAAAATGGTTTGTATTGTTTTATTGTATTATATAGCAAACTCAAAAATTATTTTCTAGGTGATAACTTGAATGAATATTTATTGTATTCTTATCGTATTCGTCATAGTTTTTTTTAATTTAAAACATTTCAATATAAATTATGTAGATTTACACAATATATTTGTACGTACAATTTTGTCAGATATTCAGATTCTAGTATTAAAATAGGTAAACCAAGAAACACATGGGAATAAAATAGTATTTTTCATGGAATTATAAAATATTCTAACATTGTTTAAAATAGGAAAAAAGGCTTTTTATAGGATACCTAACGTATATTTCTTATTATCTTTGTGCTTGTCTAGTAAAGTTCGATCGGAGTACAAATTACATTTTTTCTTGTATTTATATCAGTGATTTATTTTCAAAAAAAGAAAATGAAAAATGATAGTCAATGAGAAATTGGCGAAAATACAAACATAAAAAAATATGCAGTTCATGATAGATGCTATAAATTATTTAAGACACTCACCAGATGAATCCATTATTCCTATCTTTTTTATTTCCTCATCACACAACTCATTTACTTCCAATCTTGCTGCGTTTTTGCTGAACTGTCTACAGATATATTTATTTAGTATCTGTTTAATAAACATTATCTGTTTTCTTAATTACGCAAGTCGTATACATTAGTTACGTTTTATCACTTTTGTATCAATATTGTAAGTGATTTGCATAAACATATCGTCTTAATCTGGCATCAACCAGACCGTATTTGTTCACTTAAGCACAATTCTGATTATGACACAAATCACATTTTTAATATATAATATTTTAACATATATTCACTTCATTCCCGTTTTATTTTTCTTGTTTTACTAGTTTTTGTATTTTCAAATTTAGTCAACCGGTATGAATGAAGAAATATTATTTCATATTGAATTTTTTAAAGGAACTGCTGTATTTTGAAGGCGAATGTTGTACGTTATGATTGAAGGAATCGATATTTCAAAAATCTGTATAATACTAAAAGTTTTGGTAGGTGTCGTCCGTCCGGAGGATATTTATTTAAGTTAATCTAAGATGAGTGAATAAGATTTGAAATACGAGTTGTTTATACAGTAAGTATTTTATGTTAACTTTCTTCAAACAAACAATTTTTTAATTAAAATATTTTAAATTTGAAAACAGACACAAAGAGATCCTGCTTTGCGGTTTCGTCTTGTGCTTTATAGAGTAATTATTTATATTTCAGCTTTCTTTGAACAAACAAGATTTTAAATATTTAAGAAAAAGTATATTTTTTCCACATTTAAAAATATTTTTCAAGTAAATATTACTTAAAAATATTTTTAGCGTTTTAAAAAATATTTTTCAAGTCAATCTGATTTAAAAAAAATATTTTTTCAAGTGAATAAGATTTAAAAATATGAGTTGTTTATACGGTATTTTTATTTCAACTTTCTTCAGACAGACATTTTTTTAATGTTGAAATCCACTTCAATGTTTTATAACTTGAACCATCAGTGACTCAACGGGTAGTCTAGATTGTTTATAAATTTCAGATGATTTGCATCATATAAAACTGAATATTAGCGCAACCTACTCCCTAAATTTAGAATTCTGATGTCACAGGCACGCGAGATATCTAGTGTTTTGAAAAGGATCAGACACTTCATGTTGTAGGTTAGGAACTAAATTGAGGCCTCTGGTAGGATCTGGTTATCGGTGCCTAAATGATTATGTTCAGGTCCTCATCCGTTCAGTGAGAGCCATCATCCCTCAAGGTTAGGTGCTCCAGAAAGATTCTACTCCTTATCACATTGTCCATATGAATAAAGAGAATTTGCCATAGAATTCACACGATCATTTTATTCCGAACGTGCGGCCTTGAATCCACTGGACCTCCACGTTCCAAATTTGAATGAGAAATAGATAGATAGATAGATAGATAGATAGATAGATAGATAGATAGTGAGAGAGAGAGAGAGAGAGAGAGAGAAAGAGAGAGAGAGAGAGAAAGAGAGAGAAAACGAAAGTAAGGAAAAGAGCACTCTCACACTATCGAGGATTCGTCGGAAGTTTCCATTATGGTTTATATGAACGAGATTAGGCTTGTAGTTTTCAGAATGACACCGATACCGAGAGGATTGTTATTGAATAAATGTATAAAAATTCTATTTTTAATAGTTTTTCTACTGATATTTTCGCTTTTCTTTATATTTTTCTCAGTTACCTGCATTAGACTAATGTGCTAATGTGTGCGTGTCTTAATGTACGTATGTCTTCTTTTGGGTATGTTAATGTGTTGAATGCATAGATACTATATATTTCTATTTGAATTTCGGTACACGATTTGCAATTGGTATAAAAACCTCTTGTGTGTTCATTTCTTTTGATTAATTAATTTCTTTGGATTACTTGAATTGTAATATCTGATAGCGATAAGTTAATCTACGTATAAGGTAGTAAAAATCATATCCTCTTGATTAGGGCTAATAGAAAAGTTGCATGAAAAGGACACATTAATTTTGAATGATTAGCTTTTATGAAATGAATGTTAGACATTTTCATGACGGTCGTCTTCGAGTATAGAATCCAGAGGTTGGCAGTGAATATTTCGGAGACAGTAGGAAAGCGTAGTGCAGGTTCGCAGTGGATATCGCAGCAAAGTAGCAGAGCGTAGTTCTTCCGTCTGTCATGTTCGCCGGACAAGTTGCCTCTGGTCCTTCCGATAGGAGAAACAAAGATGGCCGCCTTTATACACGACGAATACAGTGTTGTGCGGCTTCTGATTGGTGAACCTTCTATTGGTCGACTATAAAGGGAAATAAGTCATTCTGACTCGCTCACTAGTTATATACATATATACACAAAAAAACCGTAACATCCCTCCTTATTTTGGGTATATTATGGAATCTTCCTTCAAAATATTAGTAAAGTTAATAAATACTTTAATTCCAAAAATTATATTTTTTCTTTTTTTTCTTTTTAAAGTTAATATTAATATGTAACAAATACTTTAGTATTCCAAATTTTTATTTATTTTTTTTTTATATATTATTTTTATTTTTCTTGAAAATTAATATCCATAAAAATTAGTCATATCACTTTGTTCACAGTTAAGTACTTCGGGTTAATAAAACATGAATAACAATATTATAAGTTTAGATTGCGATCACAACAAAAAGTGGAAAGAATTGTTACTTTACCCATAGCTGGGACCCATTAAAACAGTTACTATCACTCCGGGTCAGAGTGATCCAGAGAATCATTTAGAAGAGGATTGGGCTCAAAAGTAGAACCATTTACTTTTATACCCCGAAACTAAGGACTTACATTCATACCAAAAACTGAACTGAAGTTTCTTAGGACAGTAACTAATGGATGCAGTTTTACGTCCTACCCAGGACCTAATAAGGACCTTACAGCGACTTAACGGGTGCAGTTTTACGTCTTACCCAGGACCTAATAGGGCCTTAATGGATGCAGTTTTACGTCTTGCCCAGGACCAATAAAGACCTAAGAAGTCAGCACCAAACATTGCAGAAGCAAAAAGCCTGCAGTTTCAATTTCATAATCGGTTTTTACAAATAAATCCGCCATATCACTTCCCGCTTGAACATATTCAATTTGTACTGTTTTCTTTTGTACTTGGTCCCTCGCAAATTGATATTTGATATCGATATGCTTTGATCTTTGATGTAATATTGAATTTCAAGCCCATTCAATACTGCTCTGATCGCCGAGTAAATAATTATTGGCTCAGTTTTTGCCAGTATTGTAATTGCTTTTATTAGCAATTTAAGGAAAATAACCTCTTGTATTCCTTTTCACCCACAGCTTCACAAGTAAAAAGTGTAATCTTTCGCTGTTTCTTAATTCCTGCTGATTATTGGGTTACCATCTGCTAGCTTAAAGCAATAGCCTGTTATATTCTTACGGTCTGGTGAATTGGCCCAATCAGCATCACAAAATCCTTCCAATTTTAATACTTTATTGGATTGAAAAATACTAGGCATCGACTGTTAGTCCACTTCAGATAACGTAATACTTGCTTAAAAATTGTTAAATGTACAGTCCCCGGTTTATTTAAGTTTTGGGACAACTTAGTAACCGTATAGCAGATATCTTGCCTAGTTTATATCATCATGCAAATAAGACTTCCGTATGTTCTGTATTCATTTTCACACCCCGCTATACCATCTTCCTTATTCATAATTATGTTTCAATCCATTTCACATGGAATAATTCTTATTTTATAATTTTGTATGTTAAATTTTGATAAAAGCCTTTCCATGTATCTCGATTAATTCATTGAAATAGTGTTGCCTTTAAATTTTTACTGTATGCCAAGAAAAAAGATGATAGTCGACCCAAATTGGTCATTTTAAAACTCATTTTTAGAGAACTCTTGATGCAATTAACATATTTTCGACCCAAATAACAAGAATTACTAATATTTCATTATTAAATGTCTGTGTACAGACATGGGTCAACTTGAAATTATTGTCTCATTAAATAACAATGGATTTAAATTATTCCATGTTTTTCCACTCATTTTGAGTCCAAATAGTGACTTTTTTTTTTAAGTTTCCATACATAATTATCACCTTTCTTCAAAACCTTCTGGTGGTTCCATATATATTTCATAGTCGATGGTAGCATTCAGAAATAAGCTCTTTTAACATCCATATGGTGTAAATCATAATGGGCATCCATTTGCATCAAAACTCTAATTAAGACTTAATGTTTCTACATAAGTCATCTGCCCTATATATCTATAAAAATCCGTTAGCTACAAAACGAACATTCCACACTGGCGATCCATCCTCAGTTCGCTTTACAGTGTATACCCAACGGCTACCGATGATATTTCTATCATCAATTAAGACTTAAGTTTTCTACATATGTCGTCCCCCCCCTTATATCTATGAAAATCCGTTAGCTATAAAACGAACATCGCACACTGGCGATCCATTCTCAGTTCGCTTTACAGTACGGCTGCCGATGATATTTCTATCATCCAGGGTGTTATGGATTCAAAATCAATGTCCCTTAATACTAAAGATTTAATTTCTTCATTTTCCTTTTATTTTTGGATTAAATTTCTTCATTTTTTAAAAATTTTTGGCTTAAATTTCATTTGTCTTTTGAAGGCTTAAATTTCTCCATTTGTCTTTTATTTTCGGCTTAAATTTTTTCATTTTACTTTTGAAGGCATGGCCGCTATGGTCTTGACAGAATGTATGGCTTCTTGGTAGTTCTTTGAGATACCTTGATTCATTTCAAAATTATCTGGCTTTCCTCCATTTTTGTCGGAATTTGCACCTGATTTTTTCTCGTATACATCATCTGGTATAATACCTTCCTCTGCTTGTGGACTCTGAACGGGTTTTCTACCCATAATTAGGCCATACTAATTCGGGTTGGACTAGTTCCTCCCAATTAATATACTTTTTTTGTTTTTTTTTCTTCGGGTTCCTCACCTCGCACAAAAGAATCTGTAAATCTGACGCATCTAATCTTCCTCATCGTTTTAGTTTGTGGAAAATAAATCATATAGGCTGGACTTGGCTTTTCATATCCAATAAATATCCCTTTCACTTATTGGATTTAGTTCCACCCTGTGTATAGCAAATTGTACCAAAAATATGCATATCACTCACATTGGGCTCTCATGGAGTTTAGTTTCTTTCTTAATGCATAAAACCACAGATTTTTGGGTAAGTTAGATTCTATTAACAAATATCTAGCCATTTAAAAAAGTGTCCTCCAACTTCGTTCAGCGACTCCGTTCTTATGCGGAGAATAAGAACAGGTTTTCTCATGTTTTAATGCCTTCATTTATTTAATTTATTAGGAGGTTTTTGTAAGCATCAGAAGTAAATTCTCCACCATTATCTGTCCGAATTATTTTTAATTTTCCATGCGGGGAGTTCTCGGATAAATAGGTTTTTGTAGATTGCAGATTATCAAATTTATTTTCAGAAAGTAAATCATAAGCCCTGAATATTCGGCAACAAAGTTTAAGTCATTTTCCCTTTAATACACGTGTCACAATATTTTAAATCATTTGGAAGTGTAATTTTCATTCCAGTGACATGTTCTTGCAATCTTTTAACATCAGAATTATTACAGTGGCCTAATATTTTATGCCAAGTTCTCAAGTCATGTGTGGCCATCTTCTCAGACTTAATACTTTTCAAATAATACAAACGTCCATATTTTTTTTTAAATAAACATTCTATATATTTCCTCTAGTATTTCGCAGATAAATACAGGCGCCACCTCTTTTTGAAACTAAATTATTAGCTCTGGTGCCGTCCACTAACTCGATAAAATGTTAGTCGAGCTCAAAACTCGGGTCAAAATTAATAAATTTTGTTTCATTTGCAATTACATGATTTGTTGCACCCGAATTGACCAGGTACGAATCACAACTAGTGTACACAGTACTCAATCCAAACAAAAAGGCATATGCACGTCCATTCGAAAAAGTTTTTTTTTTGTTTGTTTTTTTTTTACATTTTTACAAAAGTCATTCCGTGTATAAAATTTACATTTCGCACGGACATGGCCGACATTATTACCACAACGAAAACAAACATTTTTTTTTAAGTGGTTTTTCATTTATAATTCTTGCAATAATTGCCTTTAAAGCCCTTGTTTTTAATATCATAATTCCTAGTCTGATCGGTTTGAGGAACTGATTTCTGAATTTTTAAAATGATGTTCTCATTTGCATTACGTTATTGCCTTGATTTTGGGGGGTACACATTTTTCCGTTTCTTCATAGCTCCGTAACGCCATTTTAAGCTCAGTGAAAGTTACTTGTTTATCTTTTTGAGTTATAACTGTCGTGAATGGTTTGAATGAAGGTGGCAAACCCTTCAAGACCATGGCTATTAGCAGCCCATCCGAGATAGTCTCACCTGCAATTTTTAAAGCATTTGTGACATTCTCTGCTAGAATAATAGGTTACTGATTCATTTTCTTTTCTCTTTAACGCGGTTAGTTCAGTATATAAAGCAATAATTTTAGGCTTACCTTTTGACAAATAGTATTCACTTAAATTTGTGTAGAGCTCGGCTTCCATTGTCCTTTGCCTCTCTCATTATTAAAGACGAACCACTGTCGTTCAGGAATTGTATTAATTCAGCGAACACGGTCGCATTCTTTTTAAATCATCATGCCCCCCATCCTGGTCGACTTTGCAAAGGATGATGCTATGGAGTTTTTGTATTCAGAGATAGCCCCAAAACTTCGTCTCCCATAATTTATATCTCGATTCATTTCCGTCAAAATAAATCGTGATCTGGGCTTATGTTAGACATTTTCATGACGGTCGTCTTCGAGTATAGAAACCAGAGGTTGGCAGTGAATATTTCGGAGATATTATGAAAGCGTAGTGCAGGTTCGCAGTGGATATCGCAGCAAAGTAGCAGAGCGTAGTTCTTCCGTCTGTCATGTTCGCCGGACAAGTTGCCTCTGGTCATTCCGGTAGGAGAAACAAAGATGGCCGCCTTTAGACACGACGGATACAGTGTTGTGCGGCTTCTGATTGGTGAACCTTCTATTGGTAGAATATAAAGGGAAATAAGTCATTTTGACTCGCTCAATAGTTATATATGTACACTCGTGTGTATCTTTGTGTTTTCTAGTGCGTGTGGTCCAGTGAACTGTTGCTGAACGAAGTCAGTTTATAGTTACCTTTATTTATTTTGCACCCTCTTGAACACTTATTTTCATTTTCAGCCTGATTTTGCGTTTGTGTATTTTAAGTTTTTTTTTCTTTACCCTCCCCTTCTTTCATTTGTTTCATTTCATTTCGTTTGTTTTTATTTGTTTGTTTGTTTTGTTTACCCCGGATTTCGGTCTGGTTCTTCTTTCTTTGATTTCTGTTTGAATATTATCTGTTGAATATTTTTGTTTGATTTCTGTTTTGTCAAAAAAAAAAACTGTAAAAAGAAAAACAGCATAACCAACGGGTTCTCCGTCGTAATAGTATACATTACTATTATGGCGGAGTCGACTCAAATTCCGGACGCTCAACCGCCGGTGTCAACGGAAAATGTATCTCCCAAAAAATCGGCCTGGGTAAAAGCCGGCCCAAAAAAAAATGCAGTGTACTACGACGAGTTAAGGCACAAATATAAGGAATTCACCAATGGAAACGAACTCCTAACTATTAAGGAAGTCTTTGATGCGGTGAATGTCAAGACTATTTCCCTGCTGACGTCCGACATTAAAAATCGGAGTTTAACTGGTGTCAGCAGGGAAACTATGGAAGAGGCCCTTAAAAGCCTCAACATAGCGCCGAAAATTCTGGCAAGGAGAACAAGAGCACTGTGGGATCTGTTGATGGCAACAGAGGAAGACGCAAAGAAGCTAGCCGGGAATGTTTTCACGGCAAAAAACCTTAAGCTACAAACGGAGTATATGGGCACCCGTAGAACAAACGTGACAGTACATGGCGTGCCCATAGACATCACCGAAGACCGGCTGGGAGCTTTTTTCGCCCAGTACGGGAAAGTCGAGAAAGTAGCAGCAATCATGAGCAAGACAGGCATTGCGACGGAGATGTTTCCTAGAAATTACGTTAGACCAGGAGAATTTCAAAGACATACCCAACACAATCTTATGCAGAAAGCGGCGGATGTTGGTGGTGGTGGAGGGACGTAAACCTTACTGTTGGGCATGTGGAATACTGGGACACATGGCCAAGGCGTGTCCTGGCAAAAAAGTGACCCCGCAACCAACAGCAGTAGTAGCCACAACATCCCCAAAAGCAACTGAACCCAGCAAAGCTCAGGATGACGGGTGGAAGGAAGTGGTGGCAAAGGGACGTAAGCAAAAAAGGCCCCTCACCCTCGCAGAAGGAGGAGCCAGTCAAAAGCTACAGCCACCCAAGCAGAAACCAGCCCAACAACCAGCACAACAAACTGTACAACAACCCAAGGATAAGCAACAGAATCAACAGAAACAAAAACAGCAGCAACCCAAAGATCAACAGAGACCAAAGAGTCCGGAAAAAGAAAACAACACAATGGAAGTGGAGGAAAGTGCTCCCAAACGGTCCGCCTCCTTGAAAAGGAACCGGGAGGAAGATGAGGAAGAAGAAGAGGAAGAAGTGAAAGAGATTCACAGACTTATTGGACAAAAATTAGGGGGGAGGGGCAGAGAAATAACTAGAAGTATATCCACCCCACTTCACCAGCGAAAAAGAAAGGAAACCCGCCAGCAGATAGGAGCCTCCTCCTTCCCTGTCTCGATTTCCACCCCTCCTACCACCCCCCCTCTCCGCACACCTACTACCCTACTGCTTTAGATCCTTCAACACCCCAACCATCCCTCTCTACTCCGACCCCTTCATCCACTCCCACCCCACCACCCCCAGATAGGGGGAAAAAAAAAAAATTTTTCGGAAAGTCGAAGAAATTTGCAAGGTGGACAAGGGGAGATCGATAAAAACCTTTCCGCCCGCAAAGATCTCTATTAGGACCTCTACTTAAGCTGTCCTCTGTCGATGGCAAGTCAGAAATTTTCCTTGTGCCCCGGGGGTTATTGGTCTTATCCGGGACACAGGAAAACATATGAAAGTATGGACCCATCTCTTTGAGGCCAGAGAGGCCTTCCCAGAGATAAGAATGATCGAGTTGGGGTCCCAAGACCTGAAAAAAATGCACAAGTTTTGTGCAGGGAGGGTCCCTGTACGTCTCCATCCATCACTATATAGGGCCCTAAAATTAATCTACCCCACGGACGTCGGCGGGATTGTCACAGAAGGACGGATGACGTCGGAGTTAGGAGTGGGGAGCCTGGGACAATCCGTCGGGGTCCTTTCACCCGCAGATTTCCGTCCTGTATGTGAATAGGTTTTTGCGCTTATTCTTCTTTTCTTTTTGCAGGCTTAAAAAATGGAAACCAAGTTAGCGACTCTGAATGTGAGGGGCTTAAGGGATCGGGGTAAGGCTGCCCGCCTGCTCCGGGACCTTCTGTCCCTGGATGTGGATGTCGCCGCGATCGAAGAGACCCACTTTGTTTGCAGTGCCGATGCTGTGTGCTGGAGGATGACTTTGTTGTCTATTCAGCATATGGGGACCGGTTTGCCAGAGGAGTTTCTTTGCTTGTCAGACGGACTCTTGATGCGAAGGTGGACCTTGTGCATACCGATGCCGAGGGCCGGTTGATCGTGGCCGATATTGCCGTGAAAAGTGGTTCGTTCCGAGTCGTTGCGGTTTATGCGCCCAATGACCAGGAGGAGCGGGTCTCGTTTTTTCGGCGGTTGGGGCCGTTCCTGGTTGATTCAACGCGCCTTGTTTTAATGGGGGACTGGAATGCCATTCTGGACCCCGACTTAGACAGGGGGCGGGGTGCTAGTGGGAGAAGGGACGATCGTAGCCTGGTTGATCTGATCGACGATTATGGTCTCGTCGATAGATACCGGGTCGATCATCCCGGGGAAAATGTGGACGTGGGCTCTTAGTTGGCCTTCTGACAAGGTGGTTAGCTACCTTGACAGAATGTTAGTTAGAAGAGCCGACATAGATCTGTTAGATTGCCCTACGTTCCACTGGGTAGGCTACACGGACCACAAACTCGTTTGTGCCCGTGTAGCGTTAGATCATAGGCCTAGAATGGCTGGCTACTGGAAGTTCAATCTGTCTTTACTGGACAGGCAGGACTTCCGGGAGCAGCTAACTAGATTAGTGCAGCGGGAATTAGTGGGGGCGGTTATCGGGAATAAGTGGTGGGAACGCCTTAAGTCTAGGATTAGGTCTTTCACCACTGATTTCAGCAAACGGCTCGCTCTAGATAGAGCTGAAAAGGTGAAGACACTTAAAGCTAGTTACACCCGGGCGGTGGCTGGGGGGATCCCCTAGAGATAGCCTTAGCTAGGGCGGCCCTGGATCGTTTGAATAGCGAGCGGTACATGGGCCAGGTAATTAGACATAAGTTAAGTAAGATGTCTTCCGAAGCTGTGAACTTGGGCGCAGATCTGCGCAGGGAAGAGGTCCGTCGAGGTGGCGATCGTTTCATTCGTGAAGTCAAATCCCCGGAGGGGCACACTCTTCGGGCCACTGACGACATGTGCGAGGCGTTTCGGCGCCATTTCGGGAACCGGTTTACCAAGGAGCCTGGTCTCCGTGAGGAGGAGTTTCGCAGCTATTTGGCTGACTTTCCTCGGCTTTCGCCGACTGAAGCGGCTAGCTGCGAGGGAGAGATTACGGAGGGCGAAGTCTACGTGGTTTTGAAGAAGGTCGGCAGAGGCAAGTCGCCCGGTCTGGATGGTTTGCCCTATGAATTGTACTTGAGGCTGTCGCACATCTTTGTTCCGATTTTGACAGCAGTGTTCAACAACTGGTTTCGGTCGGGGTCCATCCCCAATCGGATTACCAGGGGCGTGATCACTCTGTTGAAAAAGGGCAAAGGTGGTGGGGGAACCTAGATGATTACAGGCCCATAACTCTGCTAAACACAGAGTTAAAGATTATGGCCAAGATCCTGCAGGAGCGTTTGCAGTCAGTTGCCGAGTCTCTGTTGGGACCTGAGCAGACTTGTTCTGTGAGGGGCCGAACAATTCAGAGCAACCTGCATCTGATCCGCACGATCATAGAGGGTGTAAAAGACGACGAAGAAGCCGCGCTGATCAATTTGGATCAGTCAAGGCATTTGATAGGGTTGACCATCGCTACCTTGCTACTGTCCTGCAGGCCGCTGGATTCGCACCCAACTTCTGCCGCTGGATTAGCCTCCTGTATCGCTCCCCCAGTGCTGTGGTACAGGTGAACGGAAGGTTGTCGGACGCGTTCGTGCTGTCTAGGTCGGTTCGTCAGGGTTGTCCGCTGTCGCCTCTCCTTTATGCTTTGGCGTTGGAGCCTCTCCTTCGCCGGCTGAAGGACGAGACCGGCAGTCCGGCCCTACGTGGAATTGCCGTGCCTGGAGGGTCTCGAGCCAGGGTTTCCGCGTACGCCGATGACGTATCTGCTTTCGTGTCGTCCCGAAGATAATACGACATTGAGGCGGTACAGAAGGCGCTTGATCGGTACGAGAAGGTGACAGGGGCCAAGATAAACCGCGACAAGTCGTCCGGCTTGCGGTTAGGTGCCTGGAAGGGGTCGATCTTCCGGGCCGCTTCGGTTGGACGGACGGTCCTGTCCGCATTCTTGGAGTGTGGTTTTTAAATTCGACCTCCAGCTGGAGAAGAATTGGTCTGAAACCTACGTGCAAAGGTCGATTTTGCCGGTCAGACTTGGAATCGACGGCGGTTGTCCGTGAAGGGCAGGGCGGGAGGATTGTTGTTGTTCAATAAGAATGGATACATTTTCCCCTGATTCTTTATCGGTTGTCCGTAAACTTCCTCTCTGTAAAGACCGCAGGAAGGTGCTCGAGCGATCGCTATCCTCCATTTTATGGAGGGGACGCGTGAACAGGGTCGACAGACGAGTCTGCACTAAAACGTCCGTGTCATGGGGGCTGGGAATGCCGCACCTTATGAGTCACATCCGTGCCTCTAGGTTGGCTTTCCTACGCCGCGCATTGACTAGGGGAGATCCGATCCGATTGTTTGGGACGCCTTCCCTAGGGGGATACGCCATTGTACCGAATAGACGCCCAGTCAATCAGTCCCCCCATCTTACATTGAGCGCCGTTGAAAATGTCGGTTTTTTTTCATCCACGAGTGTCGGTTGGCCATTCCCCCCCTCCAGTGACCTTTCAACGGCCTGAGAAGGTCTTCTATCGTGGTTTAGTGGAGGGCGCGAAGGGATAAACTACGTGATACGCTCGGCTTGTCGGAGGAGGAGTATCGCTCCTATTGGTCTTGGCGCCAGCGGCGGATTAATCTCAGTAACCCTGAGTTTTCGCTTTCCTGGCGATTGGCTCAGAATCGACTGCCTTTTCACATTGGGTTTGGTTCGGATTCAGAAGGAGTCTTTTTAATGTTACTGCTACGGTTTCTTAACGGTGTGGTCAAAACCCTCAGATTTTTGGGTAACTTTCATTATCTAGCTGCGCACGCCTTCTACCATTTGCCAGACTGTGAACGGTAAGATGTCTTGGCGAGCCTTCACGGCTTTCGTCTCGCCCCCGAACACCATTATCCCCAGTCCGCCCATTTTCCATCGGGACCATATCGGCGAAATAGATTTTTGTACGGCTCGTCTCGCCCCGTATTTCAGAAAATATATCTAATGTCCAATTTGTCAACAAATTTAATACATATGAATAGGTGTCGCCCCCATTGGTGAAATGGACCCGCGAATGAACAAGATATCTGTTGATTTTTTGGGATCCGACCCCGTGATATTATCGTCATTTTCCAATACACGTGTCACAATATCAAGTCAATTTTCATTCCATGAAGTGTTCTTGAATCATCCGAATTATTACAGTGGCTTTATTTTATGACATCAGTCGACGCGAAAGGACTTAATCTTTTCAAATAAACAAACGTCCATTTTGTTGTATATTAAATTCAGTTCCGTCTGGAGATTAACTTTGAATTTTCTCGGTGAAAATTCTTTAACGCCAGTCAAACTAAGATGAACCGGTAATTTTGTTTAAATTTAGGAATATAAAGTTCTTTTTAATAAACATTTACAAATATTTCTTTAGTTTTTGTTAATTACAGGCATCGTAAAAAACATAAATTATTAGCTGGTAACTCGATAAAATGTGAGTCCTTCCTCTTGGGGTCAAAATTAATTTTTGTTTCATCTGTAATAATGATTTGTCGCACCCGTATTGACTTAAGAATTATAACTAATGTTTAGTCCAATCCAAACGAAAAGGTTCGCCCATTCCTGGCCTTTTCCGGCAAAAATCATTCCGTTATAAAATTGTCCAAGTCGACATTCCCAACCTCCCTTTTAGTTTGTTTTGGTCCCCTTTAAGCCCTTGTTTTTAATCTCTGATGGTTTTTCAGTTTTACACGGTTCCCATTACGTTATTTAATTTGATTTTTTATCCTTTTCAGTTTTTCCACTCGCCATTTTAAACTCAGTGAAAGTTAATTTTTATTTTTTGAGTTATAACTGTTGAATGTTTGAATATCTTTTAAGGGCATGAATATTAGCAGCGCCATCCTAGTCTCTGTTTTGAGGCATTTTGGACATTCCCTTTTATAATATACTGTTATTCATTTTTTTTTTTAACGCGGTTTTCAGTGTATATTTTAGGCTTACCTTTTGTTATTTCATTTGAGTTCATCTCCTCCCCCTGTCATTGTATCATTATTAAAGAAAACTTTTATGGAATATTAATTCAGAATTTTTATTTTTCATCAAATTTTTAGGTTTGGGATGATGTCGTTTTTGTAGAGTCCCCTTGTTTCCCCTCCGGTTCATTATGGTGCATGAAGGATTGGGCTGGTGATGGACAAGTTCTTGTAGGTGAATGGGTTATTGTTAGGTTCATGAATGGGTCGTGAATCTGATTAGCTAGGTATAAGATAGTTAGTGAAGACCAGCCTCTACCCCTTGAATTTTTGTTTTGTTGCCAAATTTGTAATTTTACAAATAAATAATTTGACTAGTTATATATTTTGATTATTTTGTGTTTTTTGTAGTGCGTGTGGTCCAGTGAACTGTTGCTGAACGAAGTTTCGTTTATAAGTTACCTTTTATTTATTTTGAACCCTCTTGAACACTTATTTTCATTTTCAGCCTGATTTTTTGCGTTTGTGTATTTTAAGTTTTTTTTTTACCCTCCCCTTCTTTCATTTGATTCATTTCATTTCGTTTGTTTTTATTTGTTTTGTTTGTTTTTTGTTTACCCCGGATTTCGGTCTGGTTCTTCTTTCTTTGATTTCTGTTTGAATATTATCTGTTGAATATTTTTGTTTGATTTCTGTTTTGTCAAAAAAAAAAAACTGTAAAAAGAAAAACAGCATAAACAACGGGTTCTCCGTCGTAATAGTATACAAAACCATTATGGCGGACAACTCAAATTCAAGACGCTCAACCGCCGGTGTCAACGGAAATGTATCTCCCAAAAAAATCGCCTGGGTAAAAAGCCGAAAAAAAATGATGCAGTGTACTACGACGAGTTAAAGGCAAAAATATGAGGAATTCACCAAAAGGAAACGAACTCCTAACGATTAAGAAGCATTGATGCGGTGAATGTCAAGAACCATTCCCTGCTGACGTCCGACATTAAAAATCGGAAATTAACTGGTGTCAGCAGGGAAACTATGGAAGAGGCCCTTAAAAAGCCTCAAAATTTATCCCAAAATTCTGGCAAGGAGAACAAATGCACTGTGGGATCTGTTGATGGCAACAGAAGAAGACGCAAAAGAAGCTGGCTGGAAATGTTTTCACAAACAAAAAATTAAGACTGCAGACGGAATATATGGGCACCCGCAGAACAAACGTGACAGTACATGGGGTGCCCATAGACATTGGAGCAAGACAGGATGGGGCTTTTTTTCGCCAAGTACGGGAAAGTAAGAAAGTAGCAGGCCCTCATGAGCAAAACAGGCATTGCGACGGGGGACATGGAAGTAAAATAACGTTAGACCAGGGAGAATTTCAAAGACATACCCAACACAATCTTATGCCGAAAGAGGCGGATGTTGGTGGTGGTGGAGGGACGTAAACCATACTGTTGGGCATGTGGAATACTGGGACACATGGCCAAGGTGTGCCCTGGCAAAAAAAGCCAACACCCCTCAGCTCAAACAACAGTAGTAGCAGCAACAGCCCCAAAACAGTAACATCACCAGGAAAGCCTCCCAAGAAGGGGGAAAGAGGTGGAAGGGTGGGAAAAGACGGACCTTTCCAGAAGCAAAAAAAGGCAGCCCCCAAAAACAGCAGGAAAGAGCCAAAAGAAAAGCTGAGGCAAGAAGCCACCCAAGCAGAAACCAGCCCAACAACCAGCAGCCCCAACAAACTGTACAACAACAACAAAGAAAAACAACAGAAAAAACAGCAACAAAAAAAACAACAGTTACAAAAAAAAAAAGAGAAAAGCAAAAAAGTCCGGAAAAAGCAAAACAACACAATGGAAGTGGAGGAAGTGCCTCCCCAAACGGTCCGCCTCCTTGAAAAGGAACCGGGAGGAAGATGAGGAAGAAGAAGACCAAAAAGTGAAAGAAATTCACAGACTTATTGGACAAATTAGTGGGAGAGGGGGCAGAAACTAACATCAGAAGGCATCCACCCCCCTTCCCAGTTAAAAAAAATCGGCATCTCCAGCAGATAGGAGTCTCCCTCCTTCCCTGTCTCCCCCCCACCCCTCCTACCCAACCCACTCCTCCGCACACTACTCCTACTGCTTCAGATCCTTCAACACCCAACCCATCCCTCTCTACTCCCCCCCCCATCCACTCCCATCCCCACCCCCCAGATAAAAAAAAAAAAAAAAAAATTTTCCTCTTTGAGGCCAGAGAGGCCTTCCCAGAGATAAGGATGATCGAGATGGCACCCAAACCTTTAAAAAATGCAAAAGTTTTGTGCAGGGAGGGTCCCAGTATTCTCCATCCCCTCACTTATATAGGGTTTTAAAATTAATCTACCCCACGGACGTCGGCGGGATTGTCTCAGAAGGACGGATGACGTCGGAGTTAGGTAGTGGGGAGCCTGGGACAATCCGTCGGGGTCCTTTCACCCGCAGATTTCCGCCCCGTATGTGAATAGGTTTTTTGCTCTTATTCTTTTTTTTTTTTGCAGGCTTAGAAAATGGAAACCAAGTTAGCGACGTTAAATGTGAAGGGCTTAAGGGATCGGGGTAAGGCTGCCCGCCTGCTCCGGGACCTTCTGTCCCTGGATGTGGATGTTGCCGCGATCGAAGAGACACACTTTGTTTGCAGTGCCGATGCGTGTGTGCTGGAGAACGACTTTGTCGTCTATTCAGCATATGGGGACCGGTTTGCCAGAGGGGTTTCTTTGCTTGTCAGACGGACTCTTGATGCGAAGGTGGACCTTGTGCATACCGATGCCGAGGGCCGGTTGATCGTGGCCGATATTGCCGTGAAAAGTGGTTCGTTCCGAGTCGTTGCGGTTTATGCGCCCAATGACCAGGAGGAGCGGGTCTCGTTTTTTCGGCAGTTGGGGCCGTTCCTGGTTGATTCAACGCGCCTTGTTTTAATGGGGGACTGGAATGCCATCCTGGACCCCAAGTTAGACAGGGGGGGGGGGGCTAGTGGGAGAAGGGGCGATCATAGCCTGGTTGATCTGATCGACGATTATGGTCTCGTCGATAGATACCGGGTCGATCATCCCGGGGGGAAAATGTGGACGTGGGCTCTTAATTGGCCTTCTGACAAGGTGGTTAGCTACCTTGACAGGATGTTAGTTAGAAGAGCCGACATAGATCTATTAGATTGCCCTACGTTCCACTGGGTAGGCTACACGGACCACAAACTCGTTTGTGCCCGGGTGGCGTTAGACCATAGGCCTAGAATGGCTGGCTACTGGAAGTTCAATCTGTCTTTACTGGACAGGCAGGACTTCCGGGAGCAGCTAACTAGATTAGTGCAGCGGGAACTAGTGGGGGCGGTTATCGGGAATAAGGTGGTGGGAAAACCTTAAGTCTAGGATTAGGTCTTTCACCACTGATTTCAGCAAACGGCTCGCTCTAGATAGAGCTGAAAAGGTGAAGACACTTAAAGCTAGTTACACCCGGGCGGTGGCTGGGGGGGATCCCCTAGAGATAGCCTTAGCTAGGGCGGCCCTGGATCGTTTGAATAGCGAGCGGTACATGGGCCAGGTAATTAGACATAAGTTAAGCAAGATGTCTTCCGAAGCTGTGAACTTGGGCGCAGATCTGCGCAGGGAAGAGGTCCGTCGAGGTGGCGATCGTTACATTCGTGAAGTCGAGTCCCCGGAGGGGCATACTCTTCGGGCCACTGACGACATGTGCGAGGCGTTTCGGCGCCATTTCGAGAACCGGTTTACCAAGGAGCCTGGTCTCCGTGAGGAGGAGTTTCGTAGCTATTTGGCTGACTTTCCTCGGCTTTCGCCGACTGAAGCGGCTAGCTGCGAGGGAGAGATCACGGAGGGCGAAGTCTACGCGGTATTGAAGAAGGTCGGCAGAGGCAAGTCGCCCGGTCTGGATGGTTTGCCCTATGAATTGTACTTGAGGCTGTCGCACATCTTTGTTCCGATTTTGACAGCAGTGTTCAACAACTGGTTTCGGTCGGGGTCCATCCCCAATCGGATCACCAGGGTGTGATCACTCTGTTGAAAAAGGGCAAAGGTGGTGGGGGAAGCTAGATGATTACAGGCCCATAACTCTGCTAAACACAGAGTTAAAGATTATGGCCAAGATCCTGCAGGAGCGTTTGCAGTCAGTTGCCGAGTCTCTGTTGGGACCTGAGCAGACTTGTTCTGTGAGGGGCCGAACAATTCAGAGCAACCTGCATCTGATCCGCACGATCATAGAGGGCGTAAAAGACGACGAAGAAGCCGCGCTGATCAATTTGGATCAGTCCAAGGCATTTGATAGGGTTGACCATCGCTACCTTGCTACTGTCCTGCAGGCCGCTGGATTCGCACCCAACTTCTGCCGCTGGATTAGCCTCCTGTATCGCTCCCCCAGTGCTGTGGTACAGGTGAACGGAAGGTTGTCGGACGCGTTCGTGCTGTCTAGGTCGGTTCGTCAGGGTTGTCCGCTGTCGCCTCTCCTTTATGCTTTGGCGTTGGAGCCTCTCCTTCGCCGGCTGAAGGACGAGACCGGCAGTCCGGCCCTACGTGGAATCGCCGTCCCTGGAGGGTCTCGAGCCAGGGTTTCCGCGTACGCCGATGACGTATCTGCTTTCGTGTCGTCCCGCAGCGACATTGAGGCGGTACAGAAGGCGCTTGATCGGTACGAGAAGGTGACAGGGGCCAAGATAAACCGCGACAAGTCGTCCGGCTTGCGGTTAGGTGCCTGGAAGGGGGTCGATCTTCCGGGCCGCTTCGGTTGGACGGACGGTCCTGTCCGCATTCTTGGAGTGTGGTTTGGGCCCGACCTCCAGCTGGAGAAGAATTGGTCTGAAGTACGAGCAAAGGTCGATTTTGCCGGTAAGATTTGGAATCGACGGAGGTTGTCCGTGAAGGGCAGGGCGGAGGTGTGTGTTACATACATTTTTCCCCTGATTCTTTATCGATTGTCCGTACTTCCTCTCTGTAAAGACCACAGGAAGGTGCTCGAGCGATCGCTATCCTCCATTTTATGGAGGGGACGCGTGAACAGGGTCGACAGACGAGTCTGCACTAAACGTCCGTGTCATGGGGGGGGGCTGGGAATGCCGCACCTGTTGAGTCACATCCGTGCCTCTAGGTTGGCTTTCCTACGCCGCGCATTGACTAGAGGAGATCCGATTCTGGAGGGGATTGTTAGGGACGCCTTCCCTAGCCTTACCATCAGTCCCCCATCTCGCGGGTTGAGCGCCGTTGTAAACCCCGGGATGAGTCGGATTTCCTCCGCGAGTGTCGGTTGGCCTTGAAGGCCATTCCCCGGTCCAGTGACCTTTCTCGGCCTAGGAAGGTCTTCTATCGTGGTTTAGTGGAGGGTCGCGCGAAGGATAAGCTACGTGATACGCTCGACTTGTCGGAGGAGGAGTATCGCTCCTATTGGTCTTGGGCGCCAGCGGCGGATTACCTCAGTAACCCTGAGTTTTCGCTTACCTGGCGATTGGCTCGGAATCGGCTGCCTCTCAATGACAAGGCTTTCATATGGGGTTTGGCGGATTTGCCAGACTGTGAACGGTGTGGTCTTGGCTTAGAAGAAACGGCTGCGCACGCCTTCTACCATTGCCCCCGGTCCGCCCCTTATGGGACCATGTCGGCGAGCTGACGGCTCGTCTCGCTCCCGAACAGCTTGTGTCCATTGATCGCGCATACGCGTGTGACAATGTGTCGCCCCCGTATTCCGGGGAGAAACGAATGGTGTTTCTGATGCTGATGGCCACGGCTCGAATGGTGATTTGGACGACGCGAATGGAGGAAGTCTTGCGGGGCAACCGTCTTTCTTATCAGCATCTAATCCAATTCTTTGAGCATCAGCTCAAGATGAAGATTAGATCTGATAGAAAACGATTGCATTCGACAGTCTTCAGCGAAAGGTGGGTAAAAGTAGCAAGCCTGGTTCGTGTGACCGGGGCTAGCCTTGATTTTCTTTTCTAGGTCAACCTATAGCACATCGGGGTGGCTTCCTGTGGAACCCTCCCCTTGGTTAGGTTAGACAAGCTTCAGTGTACCTAGTTAATGTGAGTAAATGTTGTTCCTGGCCTGTATCCCGGCTGCTCTTTGGTTATGGTCCAAGTCGAGATTCCCAACCTCCCCAGTTTGTTTTGGACCCCCCTTTTTTTATCTCGACTGGGTCAGCTTTACATTTTCCCATTCCGGCATAATATTTTCTCCTCTTTCCCACTCCCTTGGCGAGAGCGTCTCTTGATTTTGTCCCCTGGGCAGAATACAGCGGCCTCTCTTTTTGAGGGTTGGATGGTCCCTACTAACATGTGTTATGTTTAGTTTGTATTTTGTGTTCATTTTTATTTATTATTGGGTTCATCTCCCTCCCCTTGCATTCTATCATTATTAGAATTTTATGTATATCATTTATGTATCATCAAATTTTTATGGATTGGGGCGCGTTTTGGTAGGTTCCCTTGGAGTGGATGTGGTATTATGGTGGTTGGAGGATTGAACGGTGATGGATGAGTTCTTGTGGTGAATGAGTAAATTGTAATGTATGAATGGGTCGTGAGTCAGATTAGCTAGGTATAAGATAGTAAGTGTTGACCAGCCTTTTCCCCCCCCCTTTTGGCCTTGTGCCACAATTGTAACCATTGTTACAATAAATCCTCAGGGTTTGCATTAAGTTTAACCCCCGTGTTTGTTTTTGGTTGTGTACGTTAGTCAAGCGAGCGAGCAAAAAAGTTTTGGAAACTGCTAAGATTTGTTAAGTTTTTTGGTTTTATTTTTTTTTAAACCCTTTTTTTTTTTTTTCAGTTTGACTTTTTTGATTTGATTTTTTTTTTTTTTTTTTTTTTTTTTTTTTTTTTTTTTTTTTTTTCTTTTGAACTTATTTTTTTTTTTTTTTTTTTTTTTTTTTTTTTTTTTTTCATTTTATTTATTATTTGAACTTTTATTTTTTTTTTTTTGGTTATCCCCGTTTTTTTTTTTTTTTTTTTTTTTTTTTCTGTAAAAAAAAAAAAAAAAAAAAAAAAAAAAAAAGTTGTTCGGCGTTTTTTCGGGTCAAAAACCCATCATGGCCGAAAAAAAAAGAAAAAAATAATAATACACCGCTCCCGGACACGGTGTCTCCCGAAAAAACGGCCTGGTCGAAAAAAGGCCGGCCGCAAAAAATCCGGCTTACTACTACAGAGAAAAAAGAAAAATGAAAAAAAAAATCGTTCAAATGGTAATGAGTTTTTAACCATTAAGGAAGTGTTTGATGCCATGAAAAATCCCGCACTATTTCCCTGTTGACAGCCGACGTCAAAACGCGGAAATTGATTGGAGTCAGCAGGGAAAAATGGAAGAGGCATTGAAAGCCTTAAGTATAAGCCCCAAAATTCTAGCAAGAAGATCAAATGCCCTTTGGGATATCTCTCTGGCAACAGAACAGCAAGCGAAGGAACTGGCAGGCAAAATCCTGATATCCAAAAAAAATCTGCGACTGCAAACCGAGTACATGGGTACCCGAGAACTAAAATAACCATCCATGGGGTGCCGGTAGACATCCCGGAAGACAGGATGGGGGCCTTTTTTTCAAATATGGGATGTTCACAGCGTGAAGGCCCTCGAAGTAAAAATGTGGGATTGCTACAGGTGACATGGAGTTGCAAATCACGGTAAACCAGGAAAATTTTCGTGATATACCCAATGTCCTGGTGTGCCGAAATAAAAGGATGTTGGTGGTAGTGGAGGGCAGGCGACCATTCTGTTGGTCATGCGGCGTTTTGGGCACATGGCCAAAGAGTGCCCCCAGGAAAAAAGTCAACCATCCGCCTCCAGCAGTTCAACAACAACAGCAGTTCAACAAACCAACAACAACAGGGTCAAGTTCAAAACCTGTGGAGGCCAAACCAGTGGATGGAACCTGGAAGGAGGTGGTGAGGGGAAAAATCCCCTAGTAGTCAGAGATCCCCAGGAGGCACCCCAGCCTAAAGCCCCCCCAAGAGCCCCCCCAAAAAAAGGTTCAGCCAAAAGCCAGATCAAAAGAGTCTCCAAAAAAGGCAAAAACAAAAAACAACACAAGCAACAAAGCAGCAACAGCAAATAAAAAACAACAAAAAAAAAGCAACAAAACAGCAGCAACAACAACAAACAGCAGGAACAGCAGCAAAAAAAAAACCCAACAAAAAAGCAGCAACCCAAAAAACAGGAACAAAAGCAACAGATGGAGGTGGAACAAACGCCGCCACCTCGGGCTACATCCTCAAGAGGTCTAGGGAGGAAGAAGACGAGGAACCCAAGAAAAGGCAGCACGACCAGGTAGGGGGAGAGAGGGTCATGGAGAGATCCAGGGCAGTCTCCATCCCCTGCTTCGTTTGATGATGCTGGGGAGGCCAAAAAAACAACAAGAATCAGGCGGCATTCTTCTTCCCCCCCGTTTTACTTCCCCCCCCCCCCACCTCCCCCCCCCTTAACAGTTTCCACCCCCCCCTCTCATCCACTTCTTCCCCCCCCATCCATCATCAAGGCTAAAGAAGAAAAAAAAAAAAAAAAAATTTTTTGCAAATCTTGAAGAGATTTGTAAAGTAGATAAAGAGGAGTACAAAAAAATTCTCCCAAACAGAGAAAAAAGCCCTTCTAGGGGTACTTTATAAAATGGAGTCTGTAGAGGGAAAAACATTGAGGATCCCCCCGAAACTTTCCCTCGAGCTCCAGGGGTTATAACTTGTGTAAGAGAAACCGGGAGCCAGCTGAAAGTATGGAACCATATATATGAGGCCAAAGAGGCGTTCCCGGACATCAGAATGTGTGAGACTGGAAAATAGAAACTTAAAAAAAATGCAAAGGCAATTTTTTGTTCTGGGAGGGTCCCCGTTTTACTCCACCCCTCCTTATATAGAGCTATTAAATTAATGTACCCCACGGACGTCGGCGGAATTGTCTCAGAGGACGGATGACGACGTCGGAGTTAGGGTATGGGAGCCTGGGACAATCCGTCGGGGTCCTTACACCCGCAGATTTCCGCCCCGTATGTGAATAGGTTTTTTTGCTCTGATTCTTTTTTTTTTTTTTGCAGGCCTAGAAAATGGAAACCAAGTTAGCGACGTTAAATGTGAAGGGCTTAAGGGATCGGGGTAAGGCTGCCCGCCTGCTCCGGGACCTTCTGTCCCTGGATGTGGATGTTGCCGCGATCGAAGAGACACACTTTGTTTGCAGTGCCGATGCGTGTGTGCTGGAGAACGACTTTGTCGTCTATTCAGCATATGGGGACCGGTTTGCCAGAGGGGTTTCTTTGCTTGTCAGACGGACTCTTGATGCGAAGGTGGACCTTGTGCATACCGATGCCGAGGGCCGGTTGATCGTGGCCGATATTGCCGTGAAAAGTGGTTCGTTCCGAGTCGTTGCGGTTTATGCGCCCAATGACCAGGAGGAGCGGGTCTCGTTTTTTCGGCAGTTGGGGCCGTTCCTGGTTGATTCAACGCGCCTTGTTTTAATGGGGGACTGGAATGCCATCCTGGACTCCAAGTTAGACAGGGGGTGGGGAGCTAGTGGGAGAAGGGGCGATCGTAGCCTGGTCAATCTGATCGACGATTATGGTCTCGTCGATAGATACCGGGTCGATCATCCCGGGGGGAAAATGTGGACGTGGGCTCTTAATTGGCCTTCTGACAAGGTGGTTAGCTACCTTGACAGGATGTTAGTTAGAAGAGCCGACATAGATCTATTAGATTGCCCTACGTTCCACTGGGTAGGCTACACGGACCACAAACTCGTTTGTGCCCGGGTGGCGTTAGACCATAGGCCTAGAATGGCTGGCTACTGGAAGTTCAATCTGTCTTTACTGGACAGGCAGGACTTCCGGGAGCAGCTAACTAGATTAGTGCAGCGGGAACTAGTGGGGGCGGTTATCGGGAATAGGTGGTGGGAAAACCTTAAAAGTAGGATTAGGTCTTTCACCACTGATTTCAGCAAACGGCTCGCTCTAGATAGAGCTGAAAAGGTGAAGACACTTAAAGCTAGTTACACCCGGGCGGTGGCTGGGGGGGATCCCCTAGAGATAGCCTTAGCTAGGGCGGCCCTGGATCGTTTGAATAGCGAGCGGTACATGGGCCAGGTAATTAGACATAAGTTAAGCAAGATGTCTTCCGAAGCCGTGAATTTGGGCGCAGATCTGCGCAGGGAAGAGGTCCGTCGAGGTGGCGATCGTTACATTCGTGAAGTCGAGTCCCCGGAGGGGCATACTCTTCGGGCCACTGACGACATGTGCGAGGCGTTTCGGCGCCATTTCGAGAACCGGTTTACCAAGGAGCCTGGTCTCCGTGAGGAGGAGTTTCGTAGCTATTTGGCTGACTTTCCTCGGCTTTCGCCGACTGAAGCGGCTAGCTGCGAGGGAGAGATCACGGAGGGCGAAGTCTACGCGGTATTGAAGAAGGTCGGCAGAGGCAAGTCGCCCGGTCTGGATGGTTTGCCCTATGAATTGTACTTGAGGCTGTCGCACATCTTTGTTCCGATTTTGACAGCAGTGTTCAACAACTGGTTTCGGTCGGGGTCCATCCCCAATCGGATCACCAGGGGTGTGATCACTCTGTTGAAAAAGGGCAAAGGTGGTGGGGGGGAAGCTAGATGATTACAGGCCCATAACTCTGCTAAACACAGAGTTAAAGATTATGGCCAAGATCCTGCAGGAGCGTTTGCAGTCAGTTGCCGAGTCTCTGTTGGGACCTGAGCAGACTTGTTCTGTGAGGGGCCGAACAATTCAGAGCAACCTGCATCTGATCCGCACGATCATAGAGGGCGTAAAAGACGACGAAGAAGCCGCGCTGATCAATTTGGATCAGTCCAAGGCATTTGATAGGGTTGACCATCGCTACCTTGCTACTGTCCTGCAGGCCGCTGGATTCGCACCCAACTTCTGCCGCTGGATTAGCCTCCTGTATCGCTCCCCCAGTGCTGTGGTACAGGTGAACGGAAGGTTGTCGGACGCGTTCGTGCTGTCTAGGTCGGTTCGTCAGGGTTGTCCGCTGTCGCCTCTCCTTTATGCTTTGGCGTTGGAGCCTCTCCTTCGCCGGCTGAAGGACGAGACCGGCAGTCCGGCCCTACGTGGAATCGCCGTCCCTGGAGGGTCTCGAGCCAGGGTTTCCGCGTACGCCGATGACGTATCTGCTTTCGTGTCGTCCCGCAGCGACATTGAGGCGGTACAGAAGGCGCTTGATCGGTACGAGAAGGTGACAGGGGCCAAGATAAACCGCGACAAGTCGTCCGGCTTGCGGTTAGGTGCCTGGAAGGGGTCGATCTTCCGGGCCGCTTCGGTTGGACGGACGGTCCTGTCCGCATTCTTGGAGTGTGGTTTGGGCCCGACCTCCAGCTGGAGAAGAATTGGTCTGAAGTACGAGCAAAGGTCGATTTTGCCGGTAAGATTTGGAATCGACGGAGGTTGTCCGTGAAGGGCAGGGCGGAGGTGTGTGTTACATACATTTTCCCCTGATTCTTTATCGATTGTCCGTACTTCCTCTCTGTAAAGACCACAGGAAGGTGCTCGAGCGATCGCTATCCTCCATTTTATGGAGGGGACGCGTGAACAGGGTCGACAGACGAGTCTGCACTAAACGTCCGTGTCATGGGGGGCTGGGAATGCCGCACCTGTTGAGTCACATCCGTGCCTCTAGGTTGGCTTTCCTACGCCGCGCATTGACTAGAGGAGATCCGATTCTGGAGGGGATTGTTAGGGACGCCTTCCCTAGCCTTACCATCAGTCCCCCCATCTCGCGGGTTGAGCGCCGTTGTAAACCCCGGGATGAGTCGGATTTCCTCCGCGAGTGTCGGTTGGCCTTGAAGGCCATTCCCCGGTCCAGTGACCTTTCTCGGCCTAGGAAGGTCTTCTATCGTGGTTTAGTGGAGGGTCGCGCGTGATACGCTCGACTTTTCGGAGGAGGAGTATCGCTCATATTGGTCTTGGGCGCCAGCGGCGGATTACCTCAGTAACCCTGAGTTTTCGCTTACCTGGCGATTGGCTCGGAATCGGCTGCCTCTCAATGACAAGGCTTTCATATGGGGTTTGGCGGATTTGCCAGACTGTGAACGGTGTGGTCTTGGCTTAGAAGAAACGGCTGCGCACGCCTTCTACCATTGCCCCCGGGTCCGCCCCTTATGGGACCATGTCGGCGAGCTGACGGCTCGTCTCGCTCCCGAACAGCTTGTGTCCATTGATCGCGCATACGCGTGTGACAATGTGTCGCCCCCCGTATTCCGGGGAGAAACGAATGGTGTTTCTGATGCTGATGGCCACGGCTCGAATGGTGATTTGGACGACGCGAATGGAGGAAGTCTTGCGGGGCAACCGTCTTTCTTATCAGCATCTAATCCAATTCTTTGAGCATCAGCTCAAGATGAAGATTAGATCTGATAGAAAACGATTGCATTCGACAGTCTTCAGCGAAAGGTGGGTAAAAGTAGCAAGCCTGGTTCGTGTGACCGGGGCTAGCCTTGATTTTCTTTTCTAGGTCAACCTATAGCACATCGGGGTGGCTTCCTGTGGAACCCTCCCCTTGGTTAGGTTAGACAAGCTTCAGTGTACCTAGTTAATGTGAGTAAATGTTGTTCCTGGCCTGTATCCCGGCTGCTCTTTGGTTATGGTCCAAGTCGAGATTCCCAACCTCCCCAGTTTGTTTTGGACCCCCCTTTTTATCTCGACTGGGTCAGCTTTACATTTTCCCATTCCGGCATAATATTTTCTCCTCTTTCCCACTCCCTTAGCGAGAGCGTCTCTTGATTCTGTCCCCTGGGCAGAATACAGCGGCCTCTCTGTTTTTTGAGGGTTGGACGGTCCCTACTAACATGTGTTATGTTTAGTTTGTATTTTGTGTTTATTTTTTATTTATTATTGGGTTCATCTCCCTCCCCTTGCATTCTATCATTATTAGAATTTTATGTATATCATTTATGTATCATCAAATTTTTTATGGATTGGGGCGCGTTTTGGTAGGTTCCCTTGGAGTGGATGTGGTATTATGGTGGTTGGAGGATTGAACGGTGATGGATGAGTTCTTGTGGTGAATGAGTAAATTGTAATGTATGAATGGGTCGTGAGTCAGATTAGCTAGGTATAAGATAGTAAGTGTTGACCAGCCTTTTCCCCCCCCCCCTTTTTGGCCTTGTGCCACAATTGTAACCATTGTTGCAATAAATCCTCAGGGTTTGCATTAAGTTTAACCCCCGTGTTTGTTTTTTTTCTGTGTACGTTAGTCAAGCGAGCGAGCAAAAAAAAGTTTTGGAAACTGCTACGATTTTTTTAAGTTTTTTTGGTTTTATTTTTTTATAAACCCTTTTTTTTTTTTTTTTTTGACTTTTTTTTTTTTTTTTTTTTTTTTTTTTTTTTTTTTTTCTTTTTTTTTTTTTTTTTTTTTTTTTTTTGAACTTCTTTTTTTTTTTTTTTTTTTTCCTCACCGTTTTTTTTTTTTCATTTTATTTATTATTTTTTTTTGTTTTTTTTTTTTATCCCCGTTTTTTTTTTTTTTTTTATTTGTTCAAAAAAAAAAAAAAAAAAAAAACAAAAAAAGTTTTTTCGTTCGCGTTGGTGGGCCGGAAAAAAAATGGGCCGAAAACAAAGAAAAAAAATACACCGCTCCGGACACACGTGTCTCCCCCAAAAAAATCGGCCTGGTCGAAAAAAAAACAGCCGCTTTCAAAAGATCCGGAGTTCTACAGAGAGCAAAAAAAAAAATTTGAAAAATCGTTCAATGGTAATGAGTTTTTAACCATTAAGGAAGTGTTTGATGCCATGAAAACCCGCACTATTTCCCTGTTGACAGCCGACGTCAAAACGCGGAAATTGATTGGAGTCAGCAGGGAAACATGGGAAGAGGCATTGAAAGCCTTAAGTATAAGCCCCCAAAATTCTAGCAAGAAGATCAAATGCCCTTTGGGATATCTTCCTGGCAACAGAACAGGAAGCGAAAAGAACTGGCAGGCAGTATCCTGATATCCAAAAAACTGCGACTGCAAACCGAATACATGGGTACCCGGAGAACTAAAATAACCATCCATGGGGTGCCGGTAGACATCCCGGAAGACAGGATGGGGGCCTTTTTTTCCAAATATGGAGATGTTCACGAAGTGAAGGCCCTCGAGTTAAGCAAATGTGGGATTGCTACAGGTGACATGGAGTTGCAAATCACGGTAAACCAGGAAAATTTTCGTGATATACCAATGTCCTGGTGTGCCGAAAAAAAGGATGTTGGTGGTGGTTGAGGGCAGGCGACCATTCTGTTGGTCATGCGGCGTTTTGGGGCACATGGCCAAAGAGTGCCCTGGGAAGAAACCAAGTCAACCATCCGCCTCAACAACAACAGCAGCGACAGTGGTGGCAAAACCAACAGCAACAGGGGTCAAGTCTAAACCTGGGAAGGCCAAACCAGTGGATGGAACCTGGAAGGAGGTGGTGAGGGGGCGAAAATCCCCTAGTAGTCAGATCCCCAGGAGGCACCCCAGCCTAAGAAGCCCCAAAGAAAAGCCCCAAAAAGAGGAGCAGCAAAAAGAAAAAAGTCTCAAAGAAGGCTCAACAAAAGAGTCAGTCTGACAAGAAGAAACAACAACAGCAGCATAAAAAAAAAGCAGCAGAAAAGCAGCAGCAAAACAAACAACAGCAGGAAAACAGCAGCAACAAACCCCAACAGCTGGAACAGCAGCAACCCAAAAAAAACAAACAAGAGCAACATGGATGGAGGTGGAACAAACGCCGCCACCTCGGGCTACATCCCTCAAGAGGTCTAGGGAGGAAGAGAGGAGGAGAAAACCTCCACAAAAAAAGAAGCACGACCAGGGTAGGGTGGAGAGAGAGCATGGAGAGATCCAGGGCAGTCTCCATCCCTGCTTCGTTTGATGATGCTGGGGAGGCCAAAGAAAACAAGAAGAATCAGGCGGCATTCTTCTTCCCCCCCCTTTTTACCCCCCTCCCCTCCCCCCATCCCCTTAACACAGTTTCCACCCCCCTCCTCTCTCATCCACTTCTTCCCCCCTCATCCATCAAGGCTAAAGAAGAAAAAAAGAAAAAAATTTTTTGCAAATCTTGAAGAGATTTGTAAAGGTAGATAGAGAGGAGAGAATTAAAAAAACCTCTCCAAACAGAGAAAAGCCCTTCTAGGGGTACTTTATTCAAAAATGGAGTCTGTAGAGGGAAAAAACATTGAGGATCCCCGAAATTTCCCTCGAGCTCCAGGAGTTATAACTTGTATAAGAGAAACCGGGGCCAGCTGGAAGTATGGAACCATCTATATGAGGCCAAAGAGCGTTCCCGGACATCAGAATGTGTGAGACAGGAAAATAGAAACTTAAAAAATCTAAGGCAATTTTGTTCTGGGAGGGTCCCCGTGTTACTCCACCCCTCCTTATATAGGGCTATCAAATTAATGTACCCCACGGACGTCGGCGGAATTGTCTCAGATGGACGGATGACGTCGGAGTTAGGTATAGGGAGCCTGGGGACAATCCGTCGGGGTCCTTACACCCGCAGATTTCCGCCCGTATGTGAATAGGTTTTTTGCTCTGACTCTTTTTTTTTTTTTTGCAGGCCTAGAAAATGGAAACCAAGTTAGCGACGTTAAATGTGAAGGGCTTAAGGGATCGGGGTAAGGCTGCCCGCCTGCTCCGGGACCTTCTGTCCCTGGATGTGGATGTTGCCGCGATCGAAGAGACACACTTTGTTTGCAGTGCCGATGCGTGTGTGCTGGAGAACGACTTTGTCGTCTATTCAGCATATGGGGACCGGTTTGCCAGAGGGGTTTCTTTGCTTGTCAGACGGACTCTTGATGCGAAGGTGGACCTTGTGCATACCGATGCCGAGGGCCGGTTGATCGTGGCCGATATTGCCGTGAAAAGTGGTTCGTTCCGAGTCGTTGCGGTTTATGCGCCCAATGACCAGGAGGAGCGGGTCTCGTTTTTTCGGCAGTTGGGGCCGTTCCTGGTTGATTCAACGCGCCTTGTTTTAATGGGGGACTGGAATGCCATCCTGGACTCCAAGTTAGACAGGGGGGGGGGGAGCTAGGGGAGAAGGGGCGATCGTAGCCTGGTTGATCTGATCGACGATTATGGTCTCGTCGATAGATACCGGGTCGATCATCCCGGGGGGAAAATGTGGACGTGGGCTCTTAATTGGCCTTCTGACAAGGTGGTTAGCTACCTTGACAGGATGTTAGTTAGAAGAGCCGACATAGATCTATTAGATTGCCCTACGTTCCACTGGGTAGGCTACACGGACCACAAACTCGTTTGTGCCCGGGTGGCGTTAGACCATAGGCCTAGAATGGCTGGCTACTGGAAGTTCAATCTGTCTTTACTGGACAGGCAGGACTTCCGGGAGCAGCTAACTAGATTAGTGCAGCGGGAACTAGTGGGGGCGGTTATCGGGAATAGGTGGTGGGAAACCTTAAAAGTAGGATTAGGTCTTTCACCACTGATTTCAGCAAACGGCTCGCTCTAGATAGAGCTGAAAAGGTGAAGACACTTAAAGCTAGTTACACCCGGGCGGTGGCTGGGGGATCCCCTAGAGATAGCCTTAGCTAGGGGGCCCTGGATCGTTTGAATAGCGAGCGGTACATGGGCCAGGTAATTAGACATAAGTTAAGTAAGATGTCTTCTGAAGCCGTGAACTTGGGCGCAGATCTGCGCAGGGAAGAGGTCCGTCGAGGTGGCGATCGTTACATTCGTGAAGTCGAGTCCCCGGAGGGGCATACTCTTCGGGCCACTGACGACATGTGCGAGGCGTTTCGGCGCCATTTCGAGAACCGGTTTACCAAGGAGCCTGGTCTCCGTGAGGAGGAGTTTCGTAGCTATTTGGCTGACTTTCCTCGGCTTTCGCCGACTGAAGCGGCTAGCTGCGAGGGAGAGATCACGGAGGGCGAAGTCTACGCGGTATTGAAGAAGGTCGGCAGAGGCAAGTCGCCCGGTCTGGATGGTTTGCCCTATGAATTGTACTTGAGGCTGTCGCACATCTTTGTTCCGATTTTGACAGCAGTGTTCAACAACTGGTTTCGGTCGGGGTCCATCCCCAATCGGATCACCACCAGTGTGATCACTCTGTTGAAAAAAAGGGCAAAGGTGGTGGGGGAAGCTAGATGATTACAGGCCCATAACTCTGCTAAACACAGAGTTAAAGATTATGGCCAAGATCCTGCAGGAGCGTTTGCAGTCAGTTGCCGAGTCTCTGTTGGGACCTGAGCAGACTTGTTCTGTGAGGGGCCGAACAATTCAGAGCAACCTGCATCTGATCCGCACGATCATAGAGGGCGTAAAAGACGACGAAGAAGCCGCGCTGATCAATTTGGATCAGTCCAAGGCATTTGATAGGGTTGACCATCGCTACCTTGCTACTGTCCTGCAGGCCGCTGGATTCGCACCCAACTTCTGCCGCTGGATTAGCCTCCTGTATCGCTCCCCCAGTGCTGTGGTACAGGTGAACGGAAGGTTGTCGGACGCGTTCGTGCTGTCTAGGTCGGTTCGTCAGGGTTGTCCGCTGTCGCCTCTCCTTTATGCTTTGGCGTTGGAGCCTCTCCTTCGCCGGCTGAAGGACGAGACCGGCAGTCCGGCCCTACGTGGAATCGCCGTCCCTGGAGGGTCTCGAGCCAGGGTTTCCGCGTACGCCGATGACGTATCTGCTTTCGTGTCGTCCCGCAGCGACATTGAGGCGGTACAGAAGGCGCTTGATCGGTACGAGAAGGTGACAGGGGCCAAGATAAACCGCGACAAGTCGTCCGGCTTGCGGTTAGGTGCCTGGAAGGGGTCGATCTTCCGGGCCGCTTCGGTTGGACGGACGGTCCTGTCCGCATTCTTGGAGTGTGGTTTGGGCCCGACCTCCAGCTGGAGAAGAATTGGTCTGAAGTACGAGCAAAGGTCGATTTTGCCGGTAAGATTTGGAATCGACGGAGGTTGTCCGTGAAGGGCAGGGCGGAGGTGTGTGTTACATACATTTTTTCCCCTGATTCTTTATCGATTGTCCGTACTTCCTCTCTGTAAAGACCACAGGAAGGTGCTCGAGCGATCGCTATCCTCCATTTTATGGAGGGGACGCGTGAACAGGGTCGACAGACGAGTCTGCACTAAACGTCCGTGTCATGGGGGGCTGGGAATGCCGCACCTGTTGAGTCACATCCGTGCCTCTAGGTTGGCTTTCCTACGCCGCGCATTGACTAGAGGAGATCCGATTCTGGAGGGGATTGTTAGGGACGCCTTCCCTAGCCTTACCATCAGTCCCCCCATCTCGCGGGTTGAGCGCCGTTGTAAACCCCGGGATGAGTCGGATTTCCTCCGCGAGTGTCGGTTGGCCTTGAAGGCCATTCCCCGTCCAGTGACCTTTCTCGGCCTAGGAAGGTCTTCTATCGTGGTTTAGTGGAGGGTCGCGCGAAGGATAAGCTACGTGATACGCTCGACTTGTCGGAGGAGGAGTATCGCTCCTATTGGTCTTGGGCGCCAGCGGCGGATTACCTCAGTAACCCTGAGTTTTCGCTTACCTGGCGATTGGCTCGGAATCGGCTGCCTCTCAATGACAAGGCTTTCATATGGGGGGGTTTGGCGGATTTGCCAGACTGTGAACGGTGTGGTCTTGGCTTAGAAGAAACGGCTGCGCACGCCTTCTACCATTGCCCCCGGTCCGCCCCTTATGGGACCATGTCGGCGAGCTGACGGCTCGTCTCGCTCCCGAACAGCTTGTGTCCATTGATCGCGCATACGCGTGTGACAATGTGTCGCCCCCGTATTCCGGGGAGAAACGAATGGTGTTTCTGATGCTGATGGCCACGGCTCGAATGGTGATTTGGACGACGCGAATGGAGGAAGTCTTGCGGGGCAACCGTCTTTCTTATCAGCATCTAATCCAATTCTTTGAGCATCAGCTCAAGATGAAGATTAGATCTGATAGAAAACGATTGCATTCGACAGTCTTCAGCGAAAGGTGGGTAAAAGTAGCAAGCCTGGTTCGTGTGACCGGGGCTAGCCTTGATTTTCTTTTTTAGGTCAACCTATAGCACATCGGGGTGGCTTCCTGTGGAACCCTCCCTTGGTTAGGTTAGACAAGCTTCAGTGTACCTAGTTAATGTGAGTAAATGTTGTTCCTGGCCTGTATCCCGGCTGCTCTTTGGTTATGGTCCAAGTCGAGATTCCCAACCTCCCCAGTTTGTTTTGGACCCCCCTTTTTTCTCTCGACTGGGTCAGCTTTACATTTTCCCATTCCGGCATAATATTTTCTCCTTTTTTCCCACTCCCTTAGCGAGAGCGTCTCTTGATTCTGTCCCCTGGGCAGAATACAGCGGCCTCTCTGTTTTTTTTGAGGGTTGGACGGTCCCTACTAACATGTGTTATGTTTAGTTTGTATTTTGTGTTTATTTTTTTATTTATTATTGGGTTCATCTCCCTCCCTTGCATTCTATCATTATTAGAATTTTATGTATATCATTTATGTATCATCAAATTTTTTATGGATTGGGGCGCGTTTTGGTAGGTTCCCTTGGAGTGGATGTGGTATTATGGTGGTTGGAGGATTGAACGGTGATGGATGAGTTCTTGTGGTGAATGATGAGTAATTGTAATGTATGAATGGGTCGTGAGTCAGATTAGCTAGGTATAAGATAGTAAGTGTTGACCAGCCTTTTCCCCCCCCCCTTTTTGGCCTTGTGCCACAATTGTAACCTTTGTTGCAATAAATCCTCAGGGTTTGCATTAAGTTTAACCCCCGTTTTTGTTTTTTTTGTGTTTTAGTCAAGTCAAGCGAGCGAAAAAAAAAAGTTTGAAACTGCTACGATTTGTTTTTTTTTTGGTTTTTATTTTTTTTAAACCCTTTTTTTTTTTTTTCAGTTTTTTTTTTTTTTTTTTTTTTTTTTTTTTCTTTTTGTTTTTTTTTTTTTTTTTTTTTTTTTTTTTTTTTTTTCTTTTTGAACTTTTTTTTGTTTTTTTTTTTTTTTTTTTTTTTTTTTTTTTTTTATTTTATTTGAACTTTTTTTTTTTTTTTATTTTACCTTTTTTTCTTTTTTTTTTTTTTTTTCATGTAAAAAAAAAAAAAAAAAAAAAAAAAAAACTATTTTTTCGTTTGTGGTGGGCCGGAAAAAAACCCCATGGCCGAAAACAAAAAAAAAAACCGGTGCAAACTGACACACCAACGGAAAAACCGTCACCGGAAAAAATCGGCCTGGTCGAAAAATAGGCCGCTTTCAAAAGATCCGGAGTTCTACAGAGAACAAAAAAAAAAATATGAAAAATCGTTCAATGGTAATGAGTTTTTACCATTAAGGAAGCGTTTGATGCCATGAAAACCAAAACTATTTCCCTGTTGACAGCCGACGTCAAAACGCGGAAATTGATTGGAGTCAGCAGGGAAAACATGGAAGAGGCATTGAAAAAGCCTTAAAAATAAGCCCCAAAATTCTGGCAAGAAGATCAAATGCCCTTTGGGATATCCTCCTGCAAACAGAACAGGAAGCGAAAGAACTGGCAGGCAGTATCCTGATATCCAAAAAAACCTCAATTCCTTCAAACCGAATACATGGGTACCCGAGAACAAAAGTAACCATCCATGGGGTGCCGGTAGACATCCCAAGACAGGATGGGGGCCTTTTTTTCCAAATATGGAGATGTTCAGGAAGTGTCGGCCCTGAGCAGCAAATGTGGGATTGCTACAGGTGACATGGAGTTGCAAATCACGGTAAACCAGGAAAATTTTCGTGACATACCCAATGTCTGGTGTGCCGAAAAAAAAGATGTTGGTGGTGGTGGAGGGCAGGCGACCATTCTGTTGGTCATGCGGCGTTTTTTGGGCACATGGCCAAAGAGTGTGCCCCAGGAAAAAACCAACCTCCACCATCCAACCTCAGCAACAAAACAACAGCAGCACCAGTAGTGGCAAAACCAACAGCAACGGGGTCAAGTTCTAAACCTGTGGAGGCCAAACCAGTGGATGGAACCTGGAAGGAGGTGGTGAGGGGTCGAAAATCCCCTAGTAGTCAGATCCCCAGGAGGCACCCCATCCCCCTGAAGCCCCAAGAAGAAAAGCCCCAAGAAAAAAAAACAAAAAAGGAGGTTCAGTCTCCAAAAGGCCCAAAGGAAACAGTCAACAAACAGCAAGGCAAAACAGCAGCAAAAAAAAAAAAAAGAACAGCAACAAAAGCAACAACAAAACCCAAACAGCAGGGACAGCAAAAAAACACAGAACCCCAAAGCTGGAAAAGCAGCAACCCAAACAACAGGAACAAGAGCAACAGATGGAGGTGGAACAAACGCCGCCACCTCGGGCTACATCCCTCAAGAGGTCTAGGGAGGAGAGAAGAGGAGGAGGAGAGAACCTCCAAAAAAGCAGCACGACCACCAGGGGGGGAGAGGAGTCAAGTCATGGAGAGATCCAGGGCAGTCTCCATCCCTGCTTCGTTTGATGAGAAGAAGGGGAGGCCAAAAAGCCCCAAAGAATCAGGCGGCATTCTTCCCTTCCCAATCCCTCACTTTACCCCCCCCCTCCCTCCACCCCCCCCTTAACTTTCCTTCACACCCCAACCACCTCTCTATCCCCACCCCTTCCCCCCCATCCATCAAGGCTAAAGGAAAGAAAAAAAAAAAAAAAAATTTTTTGCAAATCTTGAAGAGATTTGTAAAGGTAGATAGAGAGGAATACAAAAAAATCTCTCCAAACAGAGAAAAGGCCTTCTTGGGGCCTTTTTTAAAAAATGGAGTCTGTGGACGGCAAAACATTGAAGATCCCCGAAACTTTCCCTCGAGCTCCAGGGGTTATAACTGTATAAGAGAAACAGGGAGCCACCTGAAGTAGTGGGAACCATATATATGAGGCCAAAAGATGCCTTCCCGAACATCAGAATGTGTGAGACAGGAATAGAAACTTAAAAAAATTAAGGCAATTTTGTTCTGGGAGGGTCCCCGTGTTACTCCACCCCTCCTTATATAGGGCTATCAAATTAATGTACCCCCCACGGACGTCGGCGGGATTGTCTCAGATGGACGGATGACGTCGTCAGAGTTGGGTATAGGGAGCCTGGGACAATCCGTCGGGGTCCTTACACCCGCAGATTTCCGCCCCGTATGTGAGAATAGGTTTTTTGCTCTTACTTTTTTTCTTTTGCAGGCCTAGAAAATGGAAACCAAGTTAGCGACGTTAAATGTGAAGGGCTTAAGGGATCGGGGTAAGGCTGCCCGCCTGCTCCGGGACCTTCTGTCCCTGGATGTGGATGTTGCCGCGATCGAAGAGACACACTTTGTTTGCAGTGCCGATGCGTGTGTGCTGGAGAACGACTTTGTCGTCTATTCAGCATATGGGGACCGGTTTGCCAGAGGGGTTTCTTTGCTTGTCAGACGGACTCTTGATGCGAAGGTGGACCTTGTGCATACCGATGCCGAGGGCCGGTTGATCGTGGCCGATATTGCCGTGAAAAGTGGTTCGTTCCGAGTCGTTGCGGTTTATGCGCCCAATGACCAGGAGGAGCGGGTCTCGTTTTTTCGGCAGTTGGGGCCGTTCCTGGTTGATTCAACGCGCCTTGTTTTAATGGGGGACTGGAATGCCATCCTGGACTCCAAGTTAGACAGGGGGGGGGGGGGCTAGTGGGAGAAGGGGCGATCGTAGCCTGGTTGATCTGATCGACGATTATGGTCTCGTCGATAGATACCGGGTCGATCATCCCGGGGGGAAAATGTGGACGTGGGCTCTTAATTGGCCTTCTGACAAGGTGGTTAGCTACCTTGACAGGATGTTAGTTAGAAGAGCCGACATAGATCTATTAGATTGCCCTACGTTCCACTGGGTAGGCTACACGGACCACAAACTCGTTTGTGCCCGGGTGGCGTTAGACCATAGGCCTAGAATGGCTGGCTACTGGAAGTTCAATCTGTCTTTACTGGACAGGCAGGACTTCCGGGAGCAGCTAACTAGATTAGTGCAGCGGGAACTAGTGGGGGCGGTTATCGGGAATAGGTGGTGGGAAAACCTTAAAAAAGTAGGATTAGGTCTTTCACCACTGATTTCAGCAAACGGCTCGCTCTAGATAGAGCTGAAAAGGTGAAGACACTTAAAGCTAGTTACACCCGGGCGGTGGCTGGGGGATCCCCTAGAGATAGCCTTAGCTAGGGCGGCCCTGGATCGTTTGAATAGCGAGCGGTACATGGGCCAGGTAATTAGACATAAGTTAAGCAAGATGTCTTCCGAAGCCGTGAACTTGGGCGCAGATCTGCGCAGGGAAGAGGTCCGTCGAGGTGGCGATCGTTACATTCGTGAAGTCGAGTCCCCGGAGGGGCATACTCTTCGGGCCACTGACGACATGTGCGAGGCGTTTCGGCGCCATTTCGAGAGCCGGTTTACCAAGGAGCCTGGTCTCCGTGAGGAGGAGTTTCGTAGCTATTTGGCTGACTTTCCTCGGCTTTCGCCGACTGAAGCGGCTAGCTGCGAGGGAGAGATCACGGAGGGCGAAGTCTACGCGGTATTGAAGAAGGTCGGCAGAGGCAAGTCGCCCGGTCTGGATGGTTTGCCCTATGAATTGTACTTGAGGCTGTCGCACATCTTTGTTCCGATTTTGACAGCAGTGTTCAACAACTGGTTTCGGTCGGGGTCCATCCCCAATCGGATCACCAGGGGTGTGATCACTCTGTTGAAAAAGGGCAAAGGTGGTGGGGGAAGCTAGATGATTACAGGCCCATAACTCTGCTAAACACAGAGTTAAAGATTATGGCCAAGATCCTGCAGGAGCGTTTGCAGTCAGTTGCCGAGTCTCTGTTGGGACCTGAGCAGACTTGTTCTGTGAGGGGCCGAACAATTCAGAGCAACCTGCATCTGATCCGCACGATCATAGAGGGCGTAAAAGACGACGAAGAAGCCGCGCTGATCAATTTGGATCAGTCCAAGGCATTTGATAGGGTTGACCATCGCTACCTTGCTACTGTCCTGCAGGCCGCTGGATTCGCACCCAACTTCTGCCGCTGGATTAGCCTCCTGTATCGCTCCCCCAGTGCTGTGGTACAGGTGAACGGAAGGTTGTCGGACGCGTTCGTGCTGTCTAGGTCGGTTCGTCAGGGTTGTCCGCTGTCGCCTCTCCTTTTTATTTTTGGCGTTGGAGCCTCTCCTTCGCCGGCTGAAGGACGAGACCGGCAGTCCGGCCCTACGTGGAATCGCCGTCCCTGGAGGGTCTCGAGCCAGGGTTTCCGCGTACGCCGATGACGTATCTGCTTTCGTGTCGTCCCGCAGCGACATTGAGGCGGTACAGAAGGCGCTTGATCGGTACGAGAAGGTGACAGGGGCCAAGATAAACCGCGACAAGTCGTCCGGCTTGCGGTTAGGTGCCTGGAAGGGGTCGATCTTCCGGGCCGCTTCGGTTGGACGGACGGTCCTGTCCGCATTCTTGGAGTGTGGTTTGGGCCCGACCTCCAGCTGGAGAAGAATTGGTCTGAAGTACGAGCAAAGGTCGATTTTGCCGGTAAGATTTGGAATCGACGGAGGTTGTCCGTGAAGGGCAGGGCGGAGGTGTGTGTTACATACATTTTCCCCTGATTCTTTATCGATTGTCCGTACTTCCTCTCTGTAAAGACCACAGGAAGGTGCTCGAGCGATCGCTATCCTCCATTTTATGGAGGGGACGCGTGAACAGGGTCGACAGACGAGTCTGCACTAAACGTCCGTGTCATGGGGGGGCTGGGAATGCCGCACCTGTTGAGTCACATCCGTGCCTCTAGGTTGGCTTTCCTACGCCGCGCATTGACTAGAGGAGATCCGATTCTGGAGGGGATTGTTAGGGACGCCTTCCCTAGCCTTACCATCAGTCCCCCCCCCATCTCGCGGGTTGAGCGCCGTTGTAAACCCCGGATGAGTCGGATTTCCTCCGCGAGTGTCGGTTGGCCTTGAAGGCCATTCCCCGGTCCAGTGACCTTTCTCGGCCTAGGAAGGTCTTCTATCGTGGTTTAGTGGAGGGTCGCGCGAAGGATAAGCTACGTGATACGCTCGACTTGTCGGAGGAGGAGTATCGCTCCTATTGGTCTTGGGCGCCAGCGGCGGATTACCTCAGTAACCCTGAGTTTTCGCTTACCTGGCGATTGGCTCGGAATCGGCTGCCTCTCAATGACAAGGCTTTCATATGGGGTTTGGCGGATTTGCCAGACTGTGAACGGTGTGGTCTTGGCTTAGAAGAAACGGCTGCGCACGCCTTCTACCATTGCCCCCGGGTCCGCCCCTTATGGGACCATGTCGGCGAGCTGACGGCTCGTCTCGCTCCCCGAACAGCTTGTGTCCATTGATCGCGCATACGCGTGTGACAATGTGTCGCCCCCGTATTCCGGGGAAAACGAATGGTGTTTCTGATGCTGATGGCCACGGCTCGAATGGTGATTTGGACGACGCGAATGGAGGAAGTCTTGCGGGGCAACCGTCTTTCTTATCAGCATCTAATCCAATTCTTTGAGCATCAGCTCAAGATGAAGATTAGATCTGATAGAAAACGATTGCATTCGACAGTCTTCAGCGAAAGGTGGGTAAAAGTAGCAAGCCTGGTTCGTGTGACCGGGGCTAGCCTTGATTTTCTTTTCTAGGTCAACCTATAGCACATCGGGGTGGCTTCCTGTGGAACCCTCCCCTTGGTTAGGTTAGACAAGCTTCAGTGTACCTAGTTAATGTGAGTAAATGTTGTTCCTGGCCTGTATCCCGGCTGCTCTTTGGTTATGGTCCAAGTCGAGATTCCCAACCTCCCCAGTTTGTTTTGGACCCCCCTTTTTTTATCTCGACTGGGTCAGCTTTACATTTTCCCATTCCGGCATAATATTTTCTCCTCTTTCCCACTCCCTTAGCGAGAGCGTCTCTTGATTCTGTCCCCTGGGCAGAATACAGCGGCCTCTCTGTTTTTGAGGGTTGGACGGTCCCTACTAACATGTGTTATGTTTAGTTTGTATTTTGTGTTTATTTTTATTTATTATTGGGTTCACCTCCCTACCCTTGCATTCTATCATTATTAGAATTTTATGTATATCATTTATGTATCATCAAATTTTTATGGATTGGGGCGCGTTTTGGTAGGTTCCCTTGGAGTGGATGTGGTATTATGGTGGTTGGAGGATTGAACGGTGATGGATGAGTTCTTGTGGTGAATGAGTAAATTGTAATGTATGAATGGGTCGTGAGTCAGATTAGCTAGGTATAAGATAGTAAGTGTTGACCAGCCTTTTCCCCCTCCCCTTTTTGGCCTTGTGCCACAATTGTAACCATTGTTACAATAAATCCTCAGGGTTTGTATTAAGTTTAACCCCCGTGTTTGTTTTTTTCGATTACGTTAGTCAAGCGAGCGAAAAAAGTTTTGAAACTGCTACGATTTGTTAAGTTTTTGGTTTTTTTTTTTTTATAAACCCTTTTTTTTTTTTTCAGTTTGACTTTTATTTGATTTTTTTATTTTTTTTTCTTTTTTTTTTTTTTTTTTTTTTTTGATTTCTCTTCTTACCTTTTTTTTTTTTTCCTTTCCGTTTTTTTTTTTTCATTCCGTTTTTATTATTTGAACTTTTTTTTGTTTTTGTTTTATTTATCCCCGTTTTTTTTTTTTTTTTTATTCTGTTCAAAAAAAAAAAAAAAAAAAAAAAAAAAAACTGTTTTGTTTTTTTCGTGTGGTCCGGAAAAAATCATGGCCATGGCGGAAAACAAAAAAAAAAATACACACCGCTCCCGGACACGGTGTCTCCCGAAAAAACGGCCTGGTCGAAAAATAGGCCGCTTTCAAAAGATCCGGAAAACAGAAGAAAAAAAAAACTATGAAAACTCGTTCAATGGTAATGAGTTTTTAACCATTAAAATGAAGTGTTTGATCCAAGAAGCATTAGAGCACCGGACAAAAATATTTCCCTGTTGACAGCCGACGTCAAAACGCGGAAATTGATTGGAGTCAGCAGGGAAAACATGGAAGAGGCATTGAAAGCCTTAAAAACATAAGCCCCAAAGTTCTGGCAAGAAGATCAAATGCCCTTTGGGATATCTTACTGGCAACAGAACAGCAAGCGAAAGGAACTGGCAGGCAAAATCCTGATATCCAAAAAACTCAGACTTCAAACGGAATATATGGGGGCCGGAGAACTAAAATAACCATCCATGGAGTGCCGGTAGACATCCCAGAAGACAGGATGGGGGCCTTCTTTTCCAAATATGGAGATGTTCACGAAGTGAAGGCCCTCGTTAGTAAATGTGGGATTGCTACAGGTGACATGGAGTTGCAAATCACGTAAACCAGGAAAATTTTCGTGATATACCCAATGTCCTGGTGTGCCGAAATAAAAGGATGTTGGTGGTGGTGGAGGGGCAGGCGACCATTCTGTTGGTCATGCGGTGTTTTGGGGCATATGGCCAAAGAGTGCCCCCAGGGAAAAAACCAAACCAACCATCCAACCTCAGCAACAACAGCAGCAACAGTGGTGGCGAAACCAACAGCAACAGGGTCAAGTTCTAAACCTGTGGAGGCCAAACCAAAAGATGGAACCTGGAAGGAGGTGGTGAGGGGTCGAAAAAAAGTAGTCAGATCCCCCAGAGGCACCCCATCCCCCAAGCCTAAGAAGCCCCCAAAAGAGAAGCTGAAAAAGGTTCAGGAAGGGCAGTCTCCAAAAAGGCTCAAAGAAACAGTCCAACAAGAAGCAACAACAACAGCAAATAATAAAAAAAAAACAGCAACAGCAAAAAAAACAGCAACAAAAACAGCAGGAACAGCAGCAGAAAACAAGAACCCCAACAGCAGGAAAAAGCAAAAAAAACAACAGGAACAAGAGCAACAGATGGAGGTGGAACAAACGCCGCCACCTCGTCTACATCCCTCAAGAGGTCTAGGGAGGAAGAAGACGAGGAACCTCCACAAAGGCAAAACGACCATGGGGGTAGGGGGGAGAGGGCAGCATTGGAGAGATCCAGGCAGTCTCTCCATCCCTGCTTCGTTTGATGATGCTGGGGAGGCCAAAGAAACAACAAGAATCAGGCGGCATTCTTCTTCCCTGTCCCGTTTTACTTCCCCCCTCCCCAACCACTTCATCCCCCTTAACATCAGTTTCCACCCCCTCTCTCATCCACCCCACTCCCCATCCATCCATCAAGGCTAAAGAAGAAAAAAAAAAAAAAATTTTTGCAAATCTTGAAGAGATTTGTAAAAGTAGATAAAGAGGAATACAAAAAGGGTCTCTCCAACAGAAAAAAGCCCTTCTTGGGGTACTTTATAAAATGAACATGGTAGATGGCAAAACATTGAAGATCCCCGAAATTTTCCTCGAGCTCCAGGAGTTATTACATGTGTAAGAGACACACCGGGAAGCCACCTGGAAGTATGGAACCATATATTTGAGGCCAAAGCAGCCTTCCCGGACATCAGAATGTGTGAGACAGAAAATAGAAACTTAAAAAAAATTAAGGCAATTTTGTTCTGGGAGGGTCCCCGTGTTACTCCACCCTCCTTATATAGGGCTATCAAATTAATGTACCCCACGGACGTCGGCGGAATTGTCTCAGATGGACGGATGACGTCGGAGTTGGGTACTGGGAGCCTGGGACAATCCGTCGGGGTCCTTACACCCGCAGATTTCCGCCCCGTATGTGAGTAGGTTTTTTTTTGCTCTGACTCTTTTTTTTTTTTTGCAGGCCTAGAAAATGGAAACCAAGTTAGCGACGTTAAATGTGAAGGGCTTAAGGGATCGGGGTAAGGCTGCCCGCCTGCTCCGGGACCTTCTGTCCCTGGATGTGGATGTTGCCGCGATCGAAGAGACACACTTTGTTTGCAGTGCCGATGCGTGTGTGCTGGAGAACGACTTTGTCGTCTATTCAGCATATGGGGACCGGTTTGCCAGAGGGGTTTCTTTGCTTGTCAGACGGACTCTTGATGCGAAGGTGGACCTTGTGCATACCGATGCCGAGGGCCGGTTGATCGTGGCCGATATTGCCGTGAAAAGTGGTTCGTTCCGAGTCGTTGCGGTTTATGCGCCCAATGACCAGGAGGAGCGGGTCTCGTTTTTTCGGCAGTTGGGGCCGTTCCTGGTTGATTCAACGCGCCTTGTTTTAATGGGGGACTGGAATGCCATCCTGGACTCCAAGTTAGACAGGGGTGGGGCTAGGTGGGAGAAGGGGCGATCGTAGCCTGGTTGATCTGATCGACGATTATGGTCTCGTCGATAGATACCGGGTCGATCATCCCGGGGAAAATGTGGACGTGGGCTCTTAATTGGCCTTCTGACAAGGTGGTTAGCTACCTTGACAGGATGTTAGTTAGAAGAGCCGACATAGATCTATTAGATTGCCCTACGTTCCACTGGGTAGGCTACACGGACCACAAACTCGTTTGTGCCCGGGTGGCGTTAGACCATAGGCCTAGAATGGCTGGCTACTGGAAGTTCAATCTGTCTTTACTGGACAGGCAGGACTTCCGGGAGCAGCTAACTAGATTAGTGCAGCGGGAGCTAGTGGGGGCGGTTATCGGGAATAGGTGGTGGGAAAACCTTAAGTCTAGGATTAGGTCTTTCACCACTGATTTCAGCAAACGGCTCGCTCTAGATAGAGCTGAAAAGGTGAAGACACTTAAAGCTAGTTACACCCGGGCGGTGGCTGGGGGATCCCCTAGAGATAGCCTTAGCTAGGGCGGCCCTGGATCGTTTGAATAGCGAGCGGTACATGGGCCAGGTAATTAGACATAAGTTAAGCAAGATGTCTTCCGAAGCCGTGAACTTGGGCGCAGATCTGCGCAGGGAAGAGGTCCGTCGAGGTGGCGATCGTTACATTCGTGAAGTCGAGTCCCCGGAGGGGCACTCTTCGGGCCACTGACGACATGTGCGAGGCGTTTCGGCGCCATTTCGAGAGCCGGTTTACCAAGGAGCCTGGTCTCCGTGAGGAGGAGTTTCGTAGCTATTTGGCTGACTTTCCTCGGCTTTCGCCGACTGAAGCGGCTAGCTGCGAGGGAGAGATCACGGAGGGCGAAGTCTACGCGGTATTGAAGAAGGTCGGCAGAGGCAAGTCGCCCGGTCTGGATGGTTTGCCCTATGAATTGTACTTGAGGCTGTCGCACATCTTTGTTCCGATTTTGACAGCAGTGTTCAACAACTGGTTTCGGTCGGGGTCCATCCCCAATCGGATCACCAGGGGTGATCACTCTGTTGAAAAAGGGCAAAGGTGGTGGGGGGAAGCTAGATGATTACAGGCCCATAACTCTGCTAAACACAGAGTTAAAGATTATGGCCAAGATCCTGCAGGAGCGTTTGCAGTCAGTTGCCGAGTCTCTGTTGGGACCTGAGCAGACTTGTTCTGTGAGGGGCCGAACAATTCAGAGCAACCTGCATCTGATCCGCACGATCATAGAGGGCGTAAAAGACGACGAAGAAGCCGCGCTGATCAATTTGGATCAGTCCAAGGCATTTGATAGGGTTGACCATCGCTACCTTGCTACTGTCCTGCAGGCCGCTGGATTCGCACCCAACTTCTGCCGCTGGATTAGCCTCCTGTATCGCTCCCCAGTGCTGTGGTACAGGTGAACGGAAGGTTGTCGGACGCGTTCGTGCTGTCTAGGTCGGTTCGTCAGGGTTGTCCGCTGTCGCCTCTCCTTTATGCTTTGGCGTTGGAGCCTCTCCTTCGCCGGCTGAAGGACGAGACCGGCAGTCCGGCCCTACGTGGAATCGCCGTCCCTGGAGGGTCTCGAGCCAGGGTTTCCGCGTACGCCGATGACGTATCTGCTTTCGTGTCGTCCCGCAGCGACATTGAGGCGGTACAGAAGGCGCTTGATCGGTACGAGAAGGTGACAGGGGCCAAGATAAACCGCGACAAGTCGTCCGGCTTGCGGTTAGGTGCCTGGAAGGGGTCGATCTTCCGGGCCGCTTCGGTTGGACGGACGGTCCTGTCCGCATTCTTGGAGTGTGGTTTGGGCCCGACCTCCAGCTGGAGAAGAATTGGTCTGAAGTACGAGCAAAGGTCGATTTTGCCGGTAAGATTTGGAATCGACGGAGGTTGTCCGTGAAGGGCAGGGCGGAGGTGTGTGTTACATACATTTTCCCCTGATTCTTTATCGATTGTCCGTACTTCCTCTCTGTAAAGACCACAGGAAGGTGCTCGAGCGATCGCTATCCTCCATTTTATGGAGGGGACGCGTGAACAGGGTCGACAGACGAGTCTGCACTAAACGTCCGTGTCATGGGGGCTGGGAATGCCGCACCTGTTGAGTCACATCCGTGCCTCTAGGTTGGCTTTCCTACGCCGCGCATTGACTAGAGGAGATCCGATTCTGGAGGGGATTGTTAGGGACGCCTTCCCTAGCCTTACCATCAGTCCCCCATCTCGCGGGTTGAGCGCCGTTGTAAACCCCGGGATGAGTCGGATTTCCTCCGCGAGTGTCGGTTGGCCTTGAAGGCCATTCCCCGGTCCAGTGACCTTTCTCGGCCTAGGAAGGTCTTCTATCGTGGTTTAGTGGAGGGTCGCGCGAAGGATAAGCTACGTGATACGCTCGACTTGTCGGAGGAGGAGTATCGCTCCTATTGGTCTTGGGCGCCAGCGGCGGATTACCTCAGTAACCCTGAGTTTTCGCTTACCTGGCGATTGGCTCGGAATCGGCTGCCTCTCAATGACAAGGCTTTCATATGGGGTTTGGCGGATTTGCCAGACTGTGAACGGTGTGGTCTTGGCTTAGAAGAAACGGCTGCGCACGCCTTCTACCATTGCCCCCGGGTCCGCCCCTTATGGGACCATGTCGGCGAGCTGACGGCTCGTCTCGCTCCCGAACAGCTTGTGTCCATTGATCGCGCATACGCGTGTGACAATGTGTCGCCCCCGTATTCCGGGGAAAACGAATGGTGTTTCTGATGCTGATGGCCACGGCTCGAATGGTGATTTGGACGACGCGAATGGAGGAAGTCTTGCGGGGCAACCGTCTTTCTTATCAGCATCTAATCCAATTCTTTGAGCATCAGCTCAAGATGAAGATTAGATCTGATAGAAAACGATTGCATTCGACAGTCTTCAGCGAAAGGTGGGTAAAAGTAGCAAGCCTGGTTCGTGTGACCGGGGCTAGCCTTGATTTTCTTTTCTAGGTCAACCTATAGCACATCGGGGTGGCTTCCTGTGAAACCCTCCCCTTGGTTAGGTTAGACAAGCTTCAGTGTACCTAGTTAATGTGAGTAAGTGTTGTTCCTGGCCTGTATCCCGGCTGCTCTTTGGTTATGGTCCAAGTCGAGATTCCCAACCTCCCCAGTTTGTTTTGGCCCCCCTTTTTTATCTCGACTGGGTCAGCTTTACATTTTCCCATTCCGGCATAATATTTTCTCCTCTTTCCCACTCCCTTAGCGAGAGCGTCTCTTGATTCTGTCCCCTGGGCAGAATACAGCGGCCTCTCTGTTTTGAGGGTTGGACGGTCCCTACTAACATGTGTTATGTTTAGTTTGTATTTTGTGTTTATTTTTATTTATTATTGGGTTCATCTCCCTCCCCTGCATTCTATCATTATTAGAATTTTATGTATATATCATTTATACGACAAAATTTTATTGAATTCGATTCATAATACGCGTGCAAGTTATTGAGTCAGACTTTCCTAAATCTTATTTTATAAATACAATTCGTTTACCACAGACTGTACGAAAGCTACGCAAAAGCACATCGTTAGAAATAAGTTGATGAAATTTCCATTGAGCATATCATTAAATATCAAACCATTGCCATATATTATGATTTTTATTTGATAAAATTTAACAATATTTAAAAACATGTATCACTTTATGAAGAAGTTAATGTGATTCCATGATGAGGTTAGTGATGGTTAATGGAACTTAGTCTGGTACTCATCCCAAAAAGATGATGCTGTATACATAGTGGAACTGGACAGTTTACACGCGGTTATATCCGTGGAATCAAGCGATTGATTCGAAAACATAACATACATAATCAGACCAATTAAAAAGGCATAAATCTATCAAAATCTTCCGGATTTTTTTAACAGAAAAACATGATATTCTATCAGGTTAACATGTCTTTATTTTGTGATTAACACAAAAATCCAGGGATTGGAATAATTCTCAGTCATCATATTCAACAACTATTACAACTTCAGATTTTTATTTCTGTTTGAATTTTATAGAAACATTTTTATGAAAATGATTTCTGAGAAATGCAGCAAAATAAATTTTACAAAAATTCTTGCCTAAAAAAGCCAAAGAAGATCTGTATGGATAGAATTATTAATTCGACTCAAAGATAGCAGACGACAACGTAATCAAACGGTAAATATGTATGTCAATAAAATAAACGTTTAAATTAGAAAATTCTTGCTTGTTTTCATTTCTATTTAAAAAATCGAATGAATGTTTTGCCGAATAAAAACTTATCACTTTAATCTTTACTATGTGTCCCGCTATAATAGCGTTGGACCAGAATTCTTTAAAGGTGGTAAATAACTCGAATCCTACACATGGAGCTCGATGAACATTCAACTTACTCGAATTACAACACTAAAATTGACGCGAAGTATAACTGTATAAGATATAGCGTCATAAAGCAATTCCACTTCAACCTAAAATTCAAAGCTGCATATTAATGTGCTGGGCATAAGTGTCAGTGATTTTAAGAAATTTCAGAGTTCTTCTTTTTTAAAAACATTAACATGATTTATTAAATTTCTCTTCTCAACAATTTCTACAAATGTTTTACTACAGGTAAATCGACGTGACTTACTTATGGAAAAAACGTTCATTTTAAACGAAATTTAAATTTCAACATTAAATCCTTCCTTCTCCATCCATTTATCTCAACGCTTATCTATTAATCACATAGATTGAACATTATGCATAAAACTTTCAGGTTTCCAAATTCAATAACAGTCAAACTAGGTATTTATTCAAATGAACAAACACACATTATATCATCTAATTCTTCAGTTATAGAAGGGATTTCCCTAAAAAAAAAGAGGAGATAGAATTTCGATTCCTGGCGAGCGGCACAATTTTTTCTTTAATACGACTTCTCGCGCGAGGCCGGCTGATATTCATTTAATTGCTTAGGATAATATACAAAACAGGGATGCCAAGACGTCTCTCTCTCTCTATATATATATATATATATATATATATATATATATATATATATATATATATATATGCACATATATGTATTTCATTTCTTGTATTGGTAGTCCAGAAAAATACCCTGTGAGAACATATTTATAGAAAAGGCACAGGGAAACCATGTTAAGGCGGTGTGAAAGTGACTGAAGCCGAGCTGACAGGTCAGGACCAATAAATTTGCAGATTCTTGTTTGGATTTTATCAAAAATCTCTCTTTTCTTCCTATATATATATATATATATATATATATATATATATATATATATATATATATATCCGAATGTAATGAGAACGAAAATAATATATAAATTCTAAGACTCACAGCATTAATTTCAAAGATTCCTGAATACCGATAGTAGAGCAATAATTTTCATTATAATTTTTTTCATAAAGACAAAAACAATTTACTCAGGACGAGGGCTTTCTTACAAACATATATATATATATATATATATATATATATATATATATATATATATATATATATATATATATATATATAACAAAGCAACCGTTATTCTGGATCCCGGACAAATGTTCAAATGTTACACTTATTACTGGTGTAAGATAGATTCTGATGTTAATAACAGTTATAGTGAACCGAATTTTCTAGTAATTGATTCAATATAATCTTTCCACTTCACGTCACGCCAAGTAGCTGCAGTGAGCTGCCTTCGTGAAGGTTAGCATCAGCCATGCTGATGGAAGTTACAGAAGTTCTTTAAGATGATTACTAGAGAGCAGTTTTGTTTTGGAGGTATTAAAATTAAGAAGCCACTTCTTGTCCCAGTTAAAAATAGATTGAAGTACATTTTCGACATCAGCTTCCAATGTGATTTTATCGTACCAAACAGATTTTCTATTAAGACAAGAGTAAATGGTTATGCCATCAGCATAATTACAGAGTCGAGAAGTAATGACATCTGGAAGGTCGTTGAGGAAAATAAGGAAAATAGTAGATCCAAGAATAGAACCCTGGCGGATACCCGCATTAATGCCAAAAGATCTCTAGGAATGGCCGTTCAAGACAACTTTAACTAAGTTATTTGATAAGAATGATTGAATAAAAATCAAAGAAACAAGCAGAAACACCATAACCCTTCAACTTGTGAAGAAAACCAATGAAAAAAAAGTGAATTATCTGTAATAAAACTTGCGATGTGAGATGATTAACAAATTTCAAGTTGATTAGAGTCTCTTTTTCTTTGCGAACATTGATGTAGAAGACTAATACGTTGATATTTCGAAGCTTCAGGCGGTTCGCCAGAGTTCTTAAAACAGAAACTACAGAAGAGCTGTCGTTCTAATAATATTTCAAACGAAATATCAACAAACACTAAAGCGTGATCCGAATTACCAAGATGACAGAATTGCATGCACGACAAGAGTCAGGAGAAAAGAGAAAGAAAATTGATTAAAAATAGGGAAACAAATAGAAAAATCTATTTCAATAGAATCTTGAATTGAAAGTCTGAATACCGACGACATCAGTCATTAGAATGATAAAGCCACTTGACATGATGAGCATATAATCGCCAAAGATGTTCGCAGACTAGAGAGAGTCATGTCTATACTGTCAGATAATATCTAATCTAATGTCCCTGAGAAGAAGCAATAAATGAAAACCAGATAGCGAACTGAATGTAATAATGAAAGTTGAAAAAATCGTCCAGGATCTCAAGGGAGAATTCCCTGGCCACTGGGAGGTTTTTTCGAAATATAAACACCAAATTCAAACATATGTACTTTAAAATCCTTTCGACAAAGAAGAAGATGATATATATAATTTAATAAAGAACAACTGGAATTACCTTTCATGAATTTAACACGCTTCAACACGCTATATAGTTTCATATATATATATATATATATATATATATATATATATATATATATATATATATGTGTGTGTGTGTGTGTGTGTGTGTATGTGTGTGTGTGAGAGATTTTCGTACTGTTAATGAAAATGTCCCAAGGCTATAGAAGAGGAAACATCTCGTGTAATTTCAAGACATGCTTGTTCGTCAATGCTCTAAATTATGATTTATATCTTTGGTGATTTCTTTCTCTTTCTCGAACATTCTGTTGAACTGCCTTGCAAGATGAGCATTGGAAAAATCACAAACATTAAACCCGCCTTTCTATAGTTGTTCGAGTTTTGTATATCCGTCTTCAGTAGAGAAATTCTCTCTACCAACCTGCTTTACTTTTAGCCATCTAGATCTGTGTTCCTCTTTCTATGCATCAATGTATTGATCGACCAATTCATCGCTTTCTGCTTATACACTATTCCTTTCCATTTATCCTGTTTCAAGAACCATTGAGTATTTTTATGGTGTCCTTTATGACTTTCAACTCAAGGGTTCACTACCTACTTACCATCTTTTGGTTGGAAGTGTTTCATGCAAAACAGTCTCATTAGGGCCAATTCAAGACCGACTGCGTTGCATTTACGAGTAAAAATTGCAAAGTGGAGGCCATTTTGAATAGAAGAATCTTGCTTACATCTGAGGTTGTACATTGGCCACAAGCCTAGCAATTATTCCCCAAGTTGCTTTCCATATTAAGTACTCGATTTCAAACCGGTTAATAAAATGAAACCATTTCCTGCAATAGTTTTTCGTCTGTCTGCAAATACAAACAATACAGTAATTCATTTATTTATTGTGATCAGAGCTTTAAAAATGTCTAGGAATGCTACAAAACTCTTAGCTTAGTTTTCAGCTTCAGCGAGAGCTTGATATTAATAATTTTTCGGCCAAACTTTGTCACCTTCCAAAGGAGCATGATGTTTATAAGAGTGAAAGTTGATTGTTTATTTTATTAATCAAATATAACTTTTCTTTCTTTTCGTTAAATCTTCGGAAAATCTACCTGTTTACGATTATATATTTCATTAACTATGGTTAACAATGAATATTTTGTAAGTTTTTAATTCAGTTTTTCTGGTAGTCTTGCAATGTTTCCTTTATGAAGATTACATATTAGATCTCATGAATTAAAAATGTAATAACTCTTGAAAAATGTCCTTTGTCCGTCGTATACAATGAAATACATATAAATGAAAGAATGCTGCTCCCACACATGATATATTTTGATTTATTTTATTTTTAATTGTTTTTTAACAGAAGTTATTTATTAATATGTCTATTAAGATTTAATTTTCTTCATTTAAAAATTTAATTTTGTTCTTGAAAATAATCATTTTTATGAATTTCTCTAAATTTTGTTATTATTGATCTTTTCCATTATGGATTTTCTAGGTCATTATTTTATCTTATTTCATTCATTATTTTTTTTAATCCTTTCCTATTTATTTTATATTTAATATAATAAATTGCAAAAATACTTCCCACAAAATAGTATGACATTAGTGACAACGGTGTCTTCCTCTAGCTAATTGCAGTGGAGTAAATAGTACACCCCCGGTGCCTATATTAACTAGACCATAACTATAAATAAACTATTCCAGGTCAGAGAAGTTGTTTTTATTCCCCTCCCCCCACATACATCAAACTGTACATATAGGGACTAGTTAGGATTTCATAGAGGCATTGAGGTATTATGGTGGATGTAGGAAAAAAAGGTAGGAGAGAATGTGTTGTTATGGTAATAAGACAATTGTTGGTATGTTTGAGTCAGTGTTTGTGACTAGCTAAGTTTAGAATTAAGACAAAAGAAGACCGTCCTTTCCCCCAACCCCCATTTTCGGCCCTGTACCACATTTTGTACTATTGTACGAATAAATATTATTCCATGTCAGAGGAGAAGAAGAAACCGTTTGGAGTGAGGCAGTTCACTGCTAGGCTCGTGGCTGACTTGTCGAACACTTCCCTAGGACAGAGAGAAACCTAGACGAGGCTATGCCTACGGGCAGAATCTCGTCTGACGAGGGAGACCTGACTCCGTGTATGCGGGATCTACGGAGACTTTTTGCTCGAGCCTACGAGCTCGGAATCACTCCACATAAAAACCGGCCTTATGCCTTGTGTGAGGTTCGGTAAATACCAGAAGTTTTTTGGAGTCAGTCTTTAGACTAAATTAATACAGGCGTCACGGCAAGTTACCGAAGCTTTACTTATATTATAAACGTTACGAAGCACGTTATAACAGTAGCGACGAGGGAATTGAAACTCATATGATTTATAAACGTTGTGATGAAGATTCGGCACTCTTGCAGCAACGAGGATCACCAACTTCAGAGTAAATTTTTCGAAGTTAAACAGCGGAAGAATATTTTCAACGCTGGATTTCACTGAAGCGTATTTACAAATTCAGATTGAAAACGAATGTTTCAGAATTAACGACCATAAATACGTACAGAAGATAGTTTAACAAACTTGTTTTTTGGTATAAATGTGGCAGCAGCTATTTTAACAAGCTATAGCTATCATGCTTGTGGATTAAGATTACGCTGTGGCGTATCTGGACGACATTTTAATCAAAAGTGTATCTAAAGAACAACATGTTGGGCATGTGTAAACAGTTTGGAAAAGAAAGAGATCAGTGAAGAAATATGCGAATTGTTTTCACCGAAAATTAAATACCTTTGTTAAGTTATTGATAAAAATGGTCGTCAACTAGATACGCCGAGAGCATGTGCAATTAAAAATGTGCCTCCACGAACAAACGTGGCTACGTTGCAAGCTTTTCTAGGATTGGATAATTACTATCAAATATATGTACATAATTTGCATAATTTGAGCGCTTCACAGAACGATCTAATAAAAAGATAGTAAAGTGGAACTAGGACGATAATTGTCAAAAGTCGTTTGATGAGATAAAAAATACTTTACGTCAGATCCAAAAGCAGAAATTATAGTGGCGTTAGAGGCTAATAAGTACGATATTGGAGCGGTGATTTTACACAAATACTATGCCGGTAAAATGAGAGCATTCTCTAACGCTTCACGCTCGCTTCTAGAAGCAGAGAAAAATTACAGCCAGATAGAAGAGCCTCTACCAATTATATTTGCTGTGAAGAAATTTCATAAATGTATTAATGGAAAAAAAATTCAGGTTATAGCAGATGACAGAACATCAATTAACAATATATGGCATAAAGACAGCATACAGATAATAGACTACAACGTTGGGGTAGAAACTTATTAAACCATGATTTTACAATGGAGTACCAACCGTCTGAAAATTAGGACATGGGGATGGATAGTCGAGATTAAATGCGGAACCATTTGAGGACGGGATCATTGCTGTACTACAAGCGAAATGGAAATAAAAAATAATGGTGAAATGTAGTGCTAGAGTTACCAGTTACCCTAAAAGGAATAAGAGAAAAGGCTGAAAATGACGTCTTTGTTTAGAAAATAAAAAAGCAATTGAAAGGAAATAACAAAGAAAGAAATCGGGAACGCTTACTTGCTATGCCACAATGTAGTAATGTTCGGGCAAAGAACTGCAATACATAATGTGTTGCAGAAACGGAAATTAATAGCGGGCATCCTGGTATTTCAAGAATGAAGTTACGTATAATTGACCAGAATGGACCAAGATATTGAAAACAAATAGGGAAAGCTTGCAGAAGTAGTGTTCTGGGGGCAAAACTACCTAATCTCAAACAGTGAACACTGATCTGAGAGAGAAATTTCGCGGTCAAGAATGCATATAGATTTTACAGGTCCTATGAATGAATTACATTATTATCTTGTGGTATGTGATAGTGATAGTTTCACTAAATGGCCAGAAATTTATAAAACATCCAAAATCTGTGACATTTAATTTCTTCCATGAACTGTTTGCGAGATATGGCATACCAAATACCATAGTCTCTGACAACGGAACGCAATTCACACGTAAAAGAATTCGAATTTTAGAGTACATATGTATGAATTTGATCCGAGACGGAAACGCTACAAAGTCAAGTACGTTGGCGAACTCTCCAGAAAGAGGAGGGGGAGATAAAATAAAAATATTTATAAATGTATTAATCTCGAAAGGGGGGTGTTGTGGAGTAAATAGTACACCCTCGGTGACTATATGAACTAGTCCATAACTATAAATAAAGAACTCCAAAGAAGAAGAAGAAGAAGCCGTTTGGAGTCTCCGATTGTTACGCTCTCTGTCTTCGGGCAGAGGGAGACTTAGTCGGGGCTCTGTCTACGGACTGTATTTCTAGGAGATATTTCTGTCATAACCTGCATATCTATATTTTCCAAGTATTTTTTTCAATAATTTACTTGAGATTATTAAATTTACTTATATTTTTCTTCTAAAAATAATCTGCAGTTTCTATTAATTTTGTAAGGCTGCATCATTTTATTCAGCATTTAATATTTTTATTAATATTTTCTCCTTTTTCGAATCATATGTAACCAGAAAACGTTGTCTTATTTACACATATTTTATTTTCAAGAGATATTTTATGATTATAATAGCTTCTTAATTTTTTTCTGTAGCTCCTAAATTATTTTAACGTTATTAGTATTTGCAGCTTTCTAATTATGCTTACTGTGGTTTTGTAATTTAGATTGTCTTATAAACATTTTTATCTAATGGGTATTTTCCGTTATTACTACAATGGCACAAAATACAATCATAACTACCTTTATTATTATTTATATTAGAAATATTATTAATAATTTTTAACTTAAGTATTTTTATTTATTATTTTTCATGTTATCTAAGCAGATACAGATACGCGCACCCCCCCATATATATATATATATATATATATATATATATATATATATAACAAACTAAACCCAGTTATCTAAATTAGCTTAAAAAGTATTTTTATTTGTTGTATCAGTTTTTCCTTTTTTAAATCCCTACCGATTGGGCGAAAAGTTCAAATTCCTCTAGCTGCTCTTTCAGAATACTTTAAAAAGTTCTGAAATGATGTTTTCTACATTTGCAACTTTCATCTTTGCTCTTACTTTATGAGCAAATCCGATCTCATTATCTCTTTCCTGTAATATAGTCATTCATTCATATTTTACACTCTTTTTTCATCTAACAAAATGCCAATAATATTCTCTTTCGAGTTTCTAACACATTCTTACTTTGGTACATTGGAAACAAACATGAATATTATCCGGTGTAGTGTATTCAGCTGGAGCAGCGACGAGATTTAGTAAAATATGAAGTTATGTTCAAGGGAAATTACTAATAAAGAAAAAGTAAATAAATGAGTAAGTAGGATGACTAAGGAAATTAATTTAGTCGCATTCCATTAAGCAATGTCTGGATCTTACTCAAGTAATTACATTTAGAGAATCTGTTTAAATCGTTAGTAAAGCTCTAGGCGTGGATATGTGTGAATCTGAAAACTAAGATCTTCTCTTGCAAGAATATTTTCTCTACATGACTTTGTGTGAATAGCAATTCTACTGCCTCTGTCCCGTAATTGTCATATTTACATACACACAATGGAACATAGGTTGTATTTATGGATTAATTATTTACAAATTACGATTTAGTCTGGCTATAATCAGACAGACTTCTGTGAAAATTGAACAAACTAAAATAATCTGAAAGACGTCTTTGCTATGCTCTTACTTTTATCTTAATATTTATTGAATAAATGTTCGACTTGGATATTGGTAAATGTTATAGTAGAACACTTGCATACCTCGACGACGAGCCATGATTGGTAGCATAGACTAGTATATCCTCACTGATGTAGTGTACGATCCCCATGCGCCTGTTCCATACAAAGCTACTTTTGGTAAATATCAATAAACATTGCTCGATTATATAAAGACAAACACACCACTCTGCATTCTGCTAACTGGATTCAGACAAATAAAGAAGAAAAATATAAGACCAACTTTAAGTAAATTTTATTTCCATGGTAAAGAAAAATGAACGACTTGTTTATTCTTCTACTCTGTTGCAGAATCTTTTAAAAAGCTTGTGATATTTTTATGGAAAACATGAAAACTTTTGCCAAAATGAATATCCACAAATATAGAAATCATTTTTGCAAATAAAGGAAAATGAATGGAATATCTTTGAGCGGAAACGGTTTTTGAAATGTAATATTCTTGTTCCTACAGATTAATAGCATAGTTTGAAACGACCACATATCTCAGAAAATATATTACATCAAACTGGCTAATATCATAAACATTTTGTACATGTCGCCGATATTGATATTTTCATATCTTGTTCCATTTTCGTCCGTGTCCTTTTACAAGGTACCGCAACGAACCTTCTAAAAAAAAAAAAAACAAATCCGGAAACGCAATTTAAATGTCTCCTTTGAACTTAAATTAAAAATAATGGCATAAAGCAAATCCTAATTAAAAAAAAAATTCCTATATAAATAAATTTTTTCCACATGTTTAAAGCATTGGTATAATACTTGTATTTTCAGCAGCAGCCGGAGTGTATAAAAACAAGTGATCTCTTAATTCTCTCTTCCTTTTTTCGTTCTTTCGCGGTGTGCCAGAAAATTTTCACACCGACGCGGAAAGATCTGTGGATACAAACACACCTACACAGGCAAGTCACACTTAGATATATTCATTAACAATTTTTGTTGTGTATTCAACTAATTTCTAGGAAACTCTTAAGGTTTCCGTTTGTTATTTTTGAAAAATAAATGTTATCTTCATTGCAAATCAATCAGTCTCTGCGAAGTACTCTTTTAATTCGTCCACTGTGTTGGGATTTCTCTCATAAAACTTGTTCTTTACTACATCCCGAAAAAAGAAATCCATTGAGTGTTATGTCAGGTGAACGTGGTGGCCATACGATGCTACCCGCTTTCCGAACCAACGCTGTCCTTTATTGCCAAAGAATAATGCGGAGGTGCTCCATCTTGGAATCATGATTTGGATAAATTAGATGTAAAACGTGAAACAAATAGTGAAACAACTGTAAGCCTAATTTTGGCCTACCCTGTAATGTATGTATGTATGTATGTATGTATGTATGTATCTATTTATATGAGGAGGAAAAATGCACATACATAGATATAAATTCATATGCTTAGTCATATATGAATAAGAACGTATGCTAATAAACATGCAATATGTATAAATTTCAAACATTTCTGCACTCATAAAAAATGTTTAATTCATTTTATATAGTCCATCATAAATCAGATCTGCAGTAAGTATTTAAAAAAAAATCCACAAAGATGTGGAATTAAATATTTCCAGTGAGGATCGGATCCCTTGATTAACGACTGCCTAGCAAAGCAATTTAACAACGTCACCATGCTGACTCACCTTTACTTTATTATAGTAATTAATATCTCTTAAATTAAAATATACTTTTGGTTATTACATTTTTGTCGACCTAAATTACATTTTTCTTTCTTTTTTTAAAATTATTAACAGAGAAAAAAGCTACCATATAAAATACTTAGTCGCAATATTTGTTCGGAATATTGTACTGATGGCTTTGTCTATTTTCTTAGGAGAAGTCAAGTTGATAGCATTTTCAGATGTAAAATCTGTATAAAAAGAGGGAGGTCGAATTTCCCTCACGTCAGTGCAGTATAACAAAAAGAAAAGAAATTATAAAAAGTATAAAGACCGAGGAATATATCGATCAGCACGTTATGACAAAAACAAATAAACAGTACAAATGAGTTCAAAAGAACGAACTTATGTTGGAAGGATATTGACTCGTCTCATAATTAGAAGTAAATATTTTTTCCTTTTCACTCATTTCCAAAATGTTTTTCCTGCGAACCTATACCACCCAGAAACTTCTTTAAACCATTTGGTTTTAATCTTGGTTTTAAGAAAGTGTAGCAACATAAGAAAAATTCTTTCTTATCACTGTAATTTATAACTGTTTCTTATATTTCATTCATTTTTCATTACTTTTCATTAATTCATTCTTGTCTTTGCACCTCATTTATTATTTTTTTTGCCGTAGTTTTTCCTCGAATCTTTTCCCTATTTTCTTTCATCTCTTATTTAATCACGTTTTCAGATTTATTTTCATTCTACAGTTTTTAATTTATTTCTTATTTCTTTCATACTTCCTATATTCCCTTCCCATATTTTCATTAATTTTAATCACGTTTACAGCCAAGAAATTACCATTCAAATAAATAAGAAATTCAATTTCTCTCTGCGTTTATTAAATTCTGCTTGGTGATTTACATAATTTCAAAAAGAAGACATTGTTGTATGATTAGTTTTCCGACAGAGAAAGTTATTGGAATCCAAATTGATTCTATTGTATAGCTAATATCTGTGTAAAACTCCCCTTGTTTTCTTGCTTCTCAATAACCACTAGACAAGGTAAGGAAGAATAGCAGCAACAAAACAACAAACAAAACAAGATAATTCTAAGAACAAACAATTTTTATACACAGAAAAACTCAACAACATCCTAAGGGAAATGTTAGTTTACCATAAGTTTTAATTTAACTTCAGTTTGTTAAACAAAAAAAATATTTACTACTACTACTACTACTAATAATAATAATAATAATGGTATGTATGTCACACTGAATCATTAGAGGTCATGAATTCACTATTCATTCTAACTTCATATTGGCAAATATAAAAGTAATTTACCAGACATAACGAAATGCATTCTCCTAAGTACAATAGTGTGTCATATATATATATATATATATATATATATATATATATATATATATATGAAGAAATATAGTCTTAAGATGTGCTATATTTATGGGATAAAGTGCTCAATATCAGAGATAGAGCGTGTGTAAATATAAAATGAACATAGAAGTCGACACTTAGAGGCGACAGTCTGTTTCATGCTAGATGCAATTGTTAGGCATCTAACATGAAACAGACTGTTGCCCCTAAGTGTTGACTTCTATGTTCACTATTTATATATATATATATATATATATATATATATATATATATATATATATATATATATATGTGTGTGTGTGTGTGTGTGTAAATATTCTCAGATAGAGTGTATCTGTACAGGAGACAAAATCACCTCATACCTTTGAAGATGTAGATTACATACGGCGATCTCATCATAGCAACCTATTCACAATCTAAGCAATATTCTTAAAAAAAACTCTTGAATATTTTATTTTTTTGCCTTTGAATTATGAACACTCTGTATCATCCACATGCTTTGACTGACCTTTCAATCACCTGATGAACATTCATGAACGTTCTCAAATTTACAAGCCTTGATAAACGAATGACATCCTTGCCTCTGTGTATATAAACAGGGCAGCAAAATAAATCCTACATTAACTTTATAAAGCTCCCCAAAGGAAGAAACGCGTAGGCTAAGAATAGTTTTCCTCTTGTCTGTTTCTATTCACACACACACACACATATATATATATATATATATATATATATATATATATATATATATATATATATATATAGATAGATAGATAGAGAGAGAGAGAGAGAGATGAGAACATAAGATCTTTGGTAGTCTAGTCAGAAGAGAACTATGATGGCGAAGACAAAGAAGGGGAAGCAGAAGAAGTAAAAGAAAAAGCTAAAACGAAGAGGGTGAAGCAGTATGGGTAGAGCAAGAGTTAGTGGGATAAGAAGTGGGAGAGGGAAGACACCCTTTCTTTATGTCTGCTTCGATATATTTGATCAAGTTACATTTGTTCTGATTTCATTTATCATTTTGTCTTTTCTTCTAGACCATGCCCATTGCTCTTCGTCTCCTATGATGTCCATTTCTCTTAAATTCTCCATGATTTTCACACTTTGCCATTCTTTGTTGCGTTCTTTACCATTGCTCTTGTCTCTTCTCTTGATTAGAAACAGTTTCCCTTTATGCTCCGTTTTGCTACTCGCCTTTTAGACGCCTGCACTAGGTCTTTAATGGTGTGGAAGATTATTCCTCCTGACCTCCCCTATTTATATAAACTTTTTCAGTTTCCTTTCTACTGCGTAGAGCCCTGCTCATCGTCAAATGTTCTGGTCAGTCGACCTATCGATTTAAATCATTTCTTGTCTAGACTAGAAACAGTACTAGAAATACCACCCACATATTATTCAAGTTTATCAGATTTATACACTTCAGTTAATAATAATAATAATAATAATAATAATAATAATAATAATAATACGCCAGAAATCAAAGAAAATAAAAATAATAATAATAATGATAATAATCAAAATAATACGAATAATAATAATCTATACTATAAAAGAAGGACTGTCGGTCAGGTTTTGTTTATGTGTGGCTTTACATTGCGAATATGTAAAGTTTATCCGTGTGTTTCTTCTGTGTGTGAGTGACTTATATGTGTCTTTGCAATTTAATGTCCACGCAGACACACGCACAGTCAATTTGACTGATTTTGAAATATTTTTGCGAATAATATCAGTTCAGCAGATATACAAAAATAGAAAGGTAAGTAAAGCAAAGTTTTGTCTTTTCAACGGACTAATCATACAGTGAGGCGATTCTGAGATAATTAGAAATCCCACCCGTATTCATTGTTGGTGGCCACAATCTTACCAACATAAGATATGCGAATGAAAGTGTTGATAGCAGAAAAGAAAAACTACAAAATCATTTACAGAATGCAGTGAAGGAAAGCGAGAAGAAAGGATTAAACAACAACTGTAAGAAAACAGAATATATCATTGTTACCAAAAGGATTAGCCCAAAATGCAGATTACAAATTGGGTATACCAAAATCAAACAAGTACAAAAATTTAAATATCTGGGAAGTGATTTCACAAAGGACGGTAAGTGCGACACTGAAATCTGAAGGCGCATCGGAGGCCAAAGATGCTTTCCAAAACCTAAGAAAGTATTAAATAAGAGAAATATTTTGTTAGAAACAAAGAAAAGAGTACTGAACTGTTACGTTATATCTGTCCTCTTATATGACAGTGAATGCTGGAAAATTTCCTCACAGATGAAGAGGAGACGTAAGCAACAGAGATATGGTTCTACAGAAAGGGGGGTGAGGGTACCGTGAACCGAATATATGAGCAACGAAGAAGTTTTAGAGAAAATGGAAACAAAAAGGCTAATTATCTTAACATCAGGAATAGAGAGTTGAACTTTCTAGGCCACATAAAGATGAGTTGAGAAAAAGTTGAGAAAATCTGATATTCACCGGACAGACTGCAGGCAAGAGGGACGGAGTAAACAACGCATAACTTAATTAGCTTGAGTAAGTGGATATCAGAATAAGGATTAGGAGAAATATCAAAAATACAAAATTATTATGAGCTACTAAGAGCAAGAAATTTTGAAGGGACTCACTACATAAAGACAGAAAAGACATTCCTCCCCCACTCTGGATAATCCCTACTCTGGGTCAGCAATAGAATCATAAATTTGGAAACAAGAAAGACAAAACACAGGAAAATAAACAGCTTGATTTCGGTCAAAATGTCTCTTTGCAAACAAATCTATATGTCTGTGGAGAAAAATGAAACTCTTTCTGGTGCCTATACTAATTAGTTCACTTGGATCAGTACCATGAAAATGGATTAGACATTGGATGAAGATTTAACACTCTCCAGACTACACAGTGTTGGGTGCCTATGATGATTTACTTAGAACAATCTTCTAACACAGTATCCAGCGACATACACCATTCAACTGATAAGAAAATAATAATGAATTGAAGAAGAAATAACAAGTAGCAAACAAGTGAAAAGCGAATAATTATATCGAAAAGCAATAAGCATCAACTCTAAAAGAGATAGTAAATCAGCGTATCCAACTAAAAGACCGAAGTTATATTTTTATGAAGAAAACTGAAATTTCGAAAGTTGAAAGGAATTATTCGATCGGGAAGATGAGAGATTAACGAAGCCGATGCAAAACAAAACACACCAGAACAAGTGTGACGATTCTAGAATAAGCTTTGAGAAAATTAATGCAAGCATAGAAATATAAATTAATATATGTAACTGCATAGTCACACAAGCTCTCAAAAATAAATAATGGAAATCCTCTGGAATAGATTAGGTAGCTAACTTCTAGTTAAATGTTTTTCATCTGTGAAAAAAATAGCATATCTATTTTCTAAAGTTATCAATAGGGAGAAAAAAAAGCCAATAACAGTTAAGAAAAATAAACTGACGACAATTGCAATCGAAAAACGTAGCCAATCAATCACATGTTTATCCCCGATATATAAAACACTTTTAAGTGAAAGAATGCATCAATTCCTTGGCAATATTAGCATTATCACCGAAGAGGAAAAAATGTTTAAAATGTTCGTGCGCCTAAAAACATCTTGCTGATTAACAAGAGGATGCTTGAAAATTGCTGTTCAAAAATACGAACCAAATTGATGCTAGGAGAGACGCTTATTAATATTTGCATGAAAGAATAATGAATATTTACATGGTTCAGACTCTTGTCTCATCTTTGTTGTCATATTCATGACGTTTCGGTCGATATACGCTTTGACCTTCTTCAAGTGTTTGGAATTTTGAACTGAACCCTTTATTTCCTCCACTGGGGTAGATTGCTCTAGTTACATGTGCAATGCCACTTCCGGATATCTTAGTTTCAGTTAATTCATTTTAGTAACTCAACTCTCTAAGTTTTAGTTCACCTCTGCTCTGACCAAGTATTGAACTCACAACTCTTTGGGTCAAGTCACTGGATTACTTCAACCAACGCTTTTATTCAATGAGACATGTGTCCAATCACCTGAAGAATACTGGAGCGTACATTGGCTGAGACGTTCATGACAACAAAGATGAGGACAACAGTTTCAACAATGTAAAAGGTGCAGATAGTTACAATACCTCATTTCAGAAATATAGACAAGAATAAAGAAGTCACGAAAATTAATGAGAATTTCAAAAAGTTGAAAAGAACGAAGTACAACCTTAATACACAATTTAGGTTTGATAACTTAAGCTCAAGAGTGGAATATTTTAAGTAAACTCTCTTCCCGCTATTATTGCATAGCATTGCCTTAATACTCCTCTCAAACGAACTACGTACCCCAGGTGATGGATATAAATTATTTAATTTGCCAAAAACGATAATGAATTAGAAGATATGCTAGCAATCGTAAAGTAATTGGCCGCATTTTTCATGGGAGTTCAGTTGAGCAATAAACAGACCGTGGACGAAAATACAGTCGTGGCGCTGTTTTTCCAGATAAAAAGAACGGACCCGATAAGCAGATGATGACAAATTATCGTTAATCATAGCCTACACCTATTAATAACCAAAGTAAGCGAACAAAAAGTTTTAAATGAACGAGAGAGAGAGAGAGAGAGAGAGAGAGAGAGAGGATTATAATGAAGTTACAGGAACAGACTATTATGCAGTACACGGGCCTTCAAAGCAATGTTACCACTGGAAAGTGTCTTTTCGATATGCTTAGTATTTTCCATGCCAAAATTCAGCGGAAACTTTAGTAAAATATATATAAAAAAGTAAATCAAAAGAAATACTAATACTAATAATAAAATTAGTAATAAAACTTAAGGATGTCTATATTACAAAACGACGCAGCAATATTTAAATAGAAATGTAGGAATGTAGAGCATTGATTACGCGGTAATCTAGGAGAAAAATATAAGATAAATCATAAAAAATAAAGTACGAGTGTACTGTCCTTGAAAACGGATTCAATAGCATATCAAAGATATATTACTGAATCCGCCCATTGCACACAAGTTAAGTTAGAAAATAAAAATTGAGAAATACAATCTATAACACAAACGCAACAATTTAACGCTATTCTCGAACGAAATGAAAGGAATAATATAATCTAGGATTTTCAGAACCAATTCTGACTGCATTATCCAAGACAGATTCGATAATCATATATTCTAATCTTAACCCCCTTTCATCCGAATGCTAATTCTAACCTATTCTAGCTAATATCAACAACTGTAACTTTAATATTAACAATAAAATAAAATTAGCCTAACAAAAATTAAGTATTTTTGTTTATTCTAGACATAAGCACAGCCATAAATGCAATGGTGACACTACAGAAAATATCAACTTCGTAAAATGCTAAAAACGTGTGTTTCCCGATGCCATTTGCAATAAAGGAAGTACGCATGTCTCAATATTCATTTGTAAGAATACAAAATGTGGCACGAGGCCAAAGAGTGCGGAGTAGGTATGTTGGTAATTGGTATTCTAGCATAACAAGTCACATTCACTGACCCGAACAAACTTTAATGTTCCTTTCTCCATAACAACTCCATACAAGTAAAATAAACACCAAAGTAAAGCATATTCTCGATGAACCTCTAAGATAATACCGCATCCTCTTTAGAAACATATAATCGTATGTATAAAGTGGGCAGTGGAAAAATGATTTATATTTGCATCTTTAACAAAACCTGATTGGGAGTAACATTATATACGACGAATATGAAAAATCCGTTATTATGGGAATTTCCACACTGCCTAAGAAATAACAGATAATCAAGTTTACTGGGAAAAAAAGATTGGGAACCTGTTTAAAAAAAAAATGAAAAAAAAATAAATGGAAGTCTTCCCATAACTCTAGGGTGCTCTGTTTTCTGTCATTTAACAAGGGAAGCCTGGGGAAGTGAAAATAATTAAAACAAAACCCACTGACTGAAATATTGTCTCTTCTTGTCCAATGATGGGCCCACATGATACAGATTTTGCGCGCAGCATGCGAATCATGTAGATTTTAGTAAGTTCATACATCACACGCATGACCACGCAGAAGGCATGCTCGATACACTACTCTATTTCACTGCAACAAAGGCACCCTGGCAGTACACTTCGTAAAAGCCGGAATGACTTTCTTGACATTCTCATTTCAGAAGTTACAGTTATCATCATCTTGTTCACACATCCTGTCAATTTATGCCGACGTGCCTTAACCTTCGGCATTCCAAGGCCGTCTTCGGAAGAATGAAGTTAGCAGATCTTGCGACGCCCTTTAGGAGCTGTTAGACCGCAGTGGATTCGAATCGGTATTATCTCAACTTCAGTTGTTGGTGAACGGGAGGAGTAGCACGGAAAGACGTTGAAGGGGGTAGATGTAGATAGCATACACCATCCCTTTTCCGATTTTTCGCCTGTTCCAATAATTCCGATGAAGTCATCTGCAGTTCAAATTCTCTTTCGAACTCGACGCTGTCTTTGTAAGGACGGACGTTGCAAGATGCGAGGCCCATCCATCCAACGGAAGGTGTCTCCGCCTGAGAACAAACTTTCCACGAACTCAACTTCAAGCCAACACGCGTCGCGCAGTTTCCTGGTCCATGCAACTGTTTCTTTACTGACTTCGATGTTGGTATTACTGGCTACAAGCGTCGCCGACATAACCAGTTTACCTCGCCGATTCTCACACCAGGTAACGTCATCCTGCGTATGACCGGATTCGATGTCAATCTGCACAGGAAACGCTCTAGCATAAGAATGTACATCATAGGCGAGAGTGGAAAAACTTAAGGAATAGATTTGGATGACATGAAATTCCTCGATCTTAGTTCACTTTTCCCTTATCTTCCCCATCGACTTAGCAAGCCTTCTACTCGCAAATCTAGTGTTTTTGTACCTCTAGTATACCGAGATTGAGTCGTCTTCTATAATCGTCAGCAAATGTTATATTTCTCTTAAGGTTATCCCATCACTTATTCCCAAGCCAAGCCCCCGTCAATTTCAACTTTATGATTAGTAGTGGCTGCTTCCGAAAGTCCCTCGTATTCAATAAGGATGTGGTGAATATCTTAGCCTCAGGCTTGTCTACACTTATTCGAACACGGTCAAGCATATGATCCGTATAAGCTATAATATGGAAACTTGACCTAAGAGCTCTGTGTCGACTTTCCTAACCCGTTCGATGTATGCAGATAATTGCACCGTGTCTAGGCGGCCACTATATCCACTCTACTCTCCTCGGATAGGGCACCTCGGCGTGGTGTAATGGTTAGCAAGCTTGTCTTGCTAGATCAGTTACTACTGAAAAGTGAGTTCGATCCTCACTGGATGCCCCATACTTTCGACCTTGTGCTACATCTAAGCTACGCTTGGAAAATATCTACTCGCCTCGGATATTCATTTCGGAATTTGTCGACCAGATTAGGTCTAGCTATACATGCATGAAAGCTCTTTTTATATCATTCAAATCTCAAGTTATCTCTAGTCACAGTCTTATCCCTTCTAAAACCGAAATACTAAAATGTAACCCATGAGTTAATACTAATCCAAACCCCAAATCTATTAATAATCCAAACCCCAAATCTACTAATAATCCAAACCCTAAATCTAATATTAATACTTGCCTTAATCTATAATCGCTGACTTATAATAGCTCCTTAAATCTAATACTAAACTTAAATTAATTGTAACCATAACACATCATTCTTATTCCCATATTTACTCATGATCCACAAATATGATATATAATATAAATAAAACTGACTTGTTCAAACGGAATAGATAACTCCTATAAACTATCACTAATATTAAATCTAATCTGGAAACAAATCAATGTGTACACTTAACCGAAAGACAGGCATGAAACCGAAACTTCACATGTAGCTTAACACAAACCCTCAACTAACAATCACGATACCAAATCCTAACGCTAAAAATTACTTGAAGCCGAAAATCTGCAGTAAGCATCAACGTAATTAACAATAAAGTTTAATCACACACTAGCCACACCCATAGGCATACAACCATTCTTACACATAACCTTAAATCCTACCTTTAAATCCGAATCATAAAATTACAAATGCCCTCGCACCAAAATGTAAATTCAAGACACTAAAATCTAATTTATCAATAAAGATAACCTTGATCTTAACTCAAAATCAAATAATTTAGTTACTAATTGTAACCTCCACATTAAACAAAATTGTAATTTCAACACGATCCGCTAAACATGTCAGTTAATATAAAATTGTCCCTAACACTTAATTTAACAATAAACCCGATATCCTTATCCTATGAATAGACCTAATGTAACCGAATCTTAAGCGTACTTCTAAATTATAATAGAAAAATACTAACGATAATTGTTTCTAAAACTTAATAAGGCCACCGTTGCTAGCTCTAATCTACAACTAAACGTAACTGCTCCAATAAACACTACAATGTGACATGGTGTATAACTCTGTTTCTAAAACTGGTCAACACACTAACACTAGGCACACTAGCCAAATACAAATTCTATACCTAGTCATTAAATCTAATTGAAACCACGACAGAAGCCCTAAACTTAACACTAAATCTAAACCTGAAACCTGACCCCAACCACATAACATCAGAAAACTATACAAAATCCAGATCCTAACCCACTCCTACCCTTAACAGGTTAATATTAAAGTAACATAATCTAAAATCTAAACTTCGCCATTATCCGAAAACTAATCGTAATTGTACCACGCTACATAACCTTACACTATCTATGCATGATCATATCAATTCCCTGACAGAAATAGCATTTACCTGAAAAGTCAAAGGATGTAAGAAATGTTATTCGGGTTACAAAGATCAACTACTGATTAATAAGATGTTACTGGAAAACTGTCATTCGAAAAATAGAGTCGTAATCAGTGTATGATTAGACAATAAAAATGAATTTGACAGTGTGTCACATCACTGGTTCATATAAACTTTAGTGGCGATCGCTCTGCTTCTTATTAATCTTTTTTTTAAATGCAGTATGAAAATGTGGAAACCTTCTTTAATCCAGTTTAATGGTGAACTGAGGAATATTTCATGGAGATGGTCCTTTTACCTATATAGTTCTTTATAACATTAGAAGCGCTACCTAATAAAGTAAATAACACAACTTCTTTTAAGCATATGTCTAAATGATTCGTTCACCATTTATTCTCCGCGAACAACATAAACATAGTTTAGCTAATGTGCTAACCGTAAGAAAAAAAATCACTAAAAATATCACCAAGGAATTTGGTTGAGAAAATATGCCTAATCGACCATCAAAAGAGGTACCTTAGTATGAATAATGATTAAAATACTGACATTTGTGATTCGTGAAAGAAAACAAGAAATAAGAAATATACTGGTACAAATGAAAACAATGAATCTAACATTCAAAATGAAGGAAAAATTAGATAAGAATAAGAGCGTTAAATAAAATAAATTCCAGAAAATATTTTCAGTCTATTAACACTTTAAATATATCTGTTGTTGCATATCTGACTGATATAGACAAGAATATGTGAAGAGATGCGAAGAATAGATAGAAGCAAAAAACTCTATAGATATAAAATTAATTACCCCAAAGAAGATGCAAAGGAGGCGTAGGTGCTTTGAGTAGATGGCTGTAGAGGACTGATCCAATTAAAATTTACAAAACTAAAACTGCAGGTTTGAAAGACATTCACCTTTTTTACAAACTCTGGGGAAAACTATTAAACATATAATATCTGGATACTCCGACATATCCCCAAATTGATTTTAAGGATTGAATAGGGAAATACTTGCAGTGTCAGATATGCCAACATTATGATCTTCCAGATGCAGAAAAATGGTATGAACAAAAACACAAGCAGTAGTAGAAAGTAATCATGTTACAGTTTTGGAAACTTCACCATGCATAGCAGTCACGCTATAAAAGCCAATAGAACAAATATAAAGAAAAAAACACACTTAGAATCAACACAGTTTCTATTTCATCCGACCTGATAAATCATCCCAGCAAAATAATTTAACAAACTTGCTAAATATGACGGAAATAGAAATGGCAAAAATATGGCATTGAGACACAATCATTATTGAAATAATAGTAGGATAAAAAAAATGATTAAAGAAGAATATATTGATAAACATGTTAGGAAAATTCCAGAAAACATATCACTATCTGGGATATAAAACATTGTGCGCTTGAACAGAGAAACAGAAATGTCTCAATATAATGTGCTCAATAATTTTCCCAGAAGGAACCTTCCTTTATCTCAGGTCTAAAGCAAAAAATAAAAATGGTTATGGATTTTATCAAACAGCAAACCAAGAAAACTAGGAGAAATAATAATGATGCGTGGAGGCCTGAGAAAAATTGAAAGCCTCCAGCCGACAGCATGATTAAAATAAATAATAATAAAAAAACAAAACAAAAAAAAAACTAATACAAACGGAATTTCTATAATATTGATCAGATTTGGCTGTCATTTGATTTAAAGCGATGATAACGAACCCCCGACCCTTGTTTGAATGTATAAAGAAGTACAAGCAAAATAGAAAGACAACTTCACAATCGCAATAACGACTTCAGGACAATTAACAAAATTAGAATTTATTAATAATTTCGGATTCGTTAATCTTACAGATAGAACAAAGTTATTGAATCCATTTTTTCTGCATCGACTGTGCCAAAAATCTCGAAGGTATATTCTTCTTCACGCATTATTATGCGGTTTATTTTTACTGACATTTTAAACTTTTTTCTTTTATTCTCGTTGGCCTTCTAGGGTTTCTTTCAAAATATGAGTGTTTTTCGTTTGTCTTTTTTAAATTCTTCAGATATTTTCATTTTATCTTATTTTTTTAAATGCCGCTTTCTTCTCTTCCCTTCTCATTTCTTTGTGTTTTTTTTTTGTTATTTTTCATTGTTTATAAACATTTCGTTTTTTTAAAAAAACTTTATTTACTTTTTAGCGATTTTATTTTCCCTTTTTTCTCTTTTATTTACATTCAGTTTTTCTTCGATTTTTGTCACACATGCCTTTATTCAGTTGAGATTTTCACTTTAAATTTTTACTCCATTTTGTCTTTTTGTTCTTTATTTCCATCAAATCGATGTTTTAACATTTTTCTTCTATAATAATAGTCAGATTATATTATAAAAGAATGGCTGATCATCTGTCCGTCACGTACTGTCAGTGTGTTACCTATGGGAGGGCTTCTTTGGCATTAGGCTAAAAGCCAGGATTTCAAATACCGTTTTTAAGAGAAGCACTCTCGACTTAGAAGATTGGCGTAACTCCTTACTTTGATGTTCCACCCATTTGATCTTGTATTGCAAACTTTATTAAATGCTGATTTTCTATGTTAATGTATATTTCGTACGTTCTAAATATTGTTCTTTTTGACTTTGTGCTGATTTTAAAAATATTATGAAGGCTAAATTAGCGAGAGTAGAATCTTCATCAATGTTGTTTTATTTCTGGACGATTCAGTTTGTGTTTTCTCCGGTTTTATGTGTTGTTTCAAGTTTAGAGAATGGAATATTACCATTGCTTTTGAAATTTGCCAGATTAGTATCTTTATATTCCTTATTTTCTATTACATAATATCGAAAACCGTTCTCCGGTGCAAGATAAAATAAATCATCCAAGTCATTTTTTGAAGATTTTCAAAAGAATCAATATTTTTTTTTTTTAAATTTACAAATCGGGACAATGAAATGTCGTGATCTTGCATTCTATTTTAAAAAAGAGATGATTTTCGGTCCGTAACGCACTGTTTATGTGCGATTTGAAAGCGCGCAGGTAATGTATATGGTTATGTCTGTCATGTGCTTGTGCCATTTTTTATACACGCAAACACACACACGCAGAAACATACATAATTTACTGCGTTTAAAATAATTTCCTCCCACTCAGTCTGGACAACCACTACCATGAGATGAGCAATACAATAATAAATTTGAAAACAAGAAAAAAACGAGAGAAAACTTTACAGCTTAATTGCCCATCAAACTGTCACTTTGTGTATGACTACGAAATAAAATTAAAAAAATCAATAATTTTGGCGACTTTATTCTAATGAACACAAGAAATTACTATTTTGAAAACCTCTCGTGAGACATATTTGGTAGTTTCATATGCAGCATTTCACTAAAATCTAGCATCATCATCATCATCTAGTAATAATAATAATAATAATAATTATTATTATTAGTAGTAGTAGTAGTAGTAGTAGGATGAGCAGGAGGTGTTGTTGGACGAGTTCGGAGTTCGGATTTCGGTTCTGGTTGCTCAGCTGACAGAATGATGGTCAAATTTTAGGTCTCCTTTGTGATAGAGGCGTAGTGAATATAGGAGTCGACTAAATACGTTGCACTGTCATCTAGTGGTTGTGAGTTTAAACCTTGGATTAACTCGTGTTGAAACAGCAGGAAAGAACAATGGCTGGCATCATAGTGCTAAAATAAGAGAATAATCAACAGATATGTCATATCAGCTAAACAATGGACATCTGATGATGGCCAGAGGGTAATTAGCCGAAACGTTGTGTCTATAAACGGATATATTTTCTTTTTCTACAGCGAGTTAAAGGGCTTAATTAGATACAAAGACAGCGAAATAAATGTTGGATGAATTTAAGCCATACATCGACAAAACAGAATTTTTTGTGCGCAATCAGTCATCAACTTTATTCTGATGAACACAAAAATCTGCTATTTTGAAAGACTCTCGCGGGCCACACTTTTGTAGTTTCGAATGCGGCACAGGCCTCTTGTTTTGTGCAGTCATCTTCTAAAAAAAACCATCAAAGCAGTTTTCTATATTTAATGATTTGTTGCTATTAGTTTACATAAATGATGCATGTTTTATTCTCATATAAAAACATCATCATTATTATTATTATTATTATTATTATTATTATTATTATTATTATTATTATTGAGTGAAACAGGAATGACACTAGCTTGAAAATGTACAAATCCCCATATACCCATCATCATAGTCAGTCTGATAACGGTATATCAGAAATATGCATCACACACAAGTGTGTGAAATATGACCACAACTTCTGATGAAAGCAACGAATACGCTTACATGTGGGGCATAGTTAGAAATCCCATCAAATTGCTAAGACGGTCTCCGATTGAGGGTGTTTACAAGTATTTAAATGTGACTCCCAAGTCACCTTACCTACTTCATCCTTCAGACTTGAAAACAATTCTCTTGGTATCTTGCTTGACGCTACTCCAATCCTGATATACCTGAACAGAGGCTCACAGCCGCTAAGGGGCATAACCAAATGGGTAAGGCCAGACAACATCAATACCTAACATAAATATATATATCTCAAACCAATAAAATCAGAAACCACGTGAGCTACGCATCATGTAGCACCAGGAAATGATAATAATAGCTAGAAAATACTCGTGAATATTTCACAGATTTCTTAATTGAATTTTCTGATTAATCTTAATTCTTAAGTTAATGATAGAATAAGATTATGGCGAGTTCTACAACAATAAAATATCTGTAGAAATTCCTCTATCACGTTGTTAATTATTTGAGCTTAAAAACTTTAGCAAAATATTGCAGTAGAAATCAAAAGTACGAATGTTGGGTAGAAATAAAAATATTTGAAATTGAGAACTTTTTCCATTTCGCTGAAACTGACGTTAAATATTTTTTTTATCTTCCCTTCTTCTTTTCTTTCATTTTCTCACTGAAACCAAGTAGCGTTATGACATAACGTGTGTGCTAAATAATAATAATAATAATAATAATAAGAAGAAGAAGAAGAAGAGTTCTTTCACAAGTAATATTCGATGTTCTCCCTTCATATCAAACGATAAATATAAAAAAAAACAAAAAAACAAATCAGAATGCCGTTTGAATGATCAAGTAACTTTTGTGTAGCTTTCGTGGGTGACTGAAGCAATATTTGGTATCTAGTCATATTATATATTTGAGAAAATCTCTGAATTATTTGAAACATAAAAGTAGAAAAAGTGATGACTGTATCGATAAAAATTAAAGGCCTTATATTATGTTTTCTAAATATATACTTAGCTGTAAATATTAAAAAGATATATTCCCATAATTGAAATGAAAGCGAATACATTTGTTTTCCTGGAATTATAGAGTCTATAATTGTTCAACGAACTGTTTTTTTCGTTAAATTTACATTAATGAAAATAATATCAACTTAAAAATCCATTATTTACCTTAAAATTACTTCCTTCGCGTTTCAGATGCAAAGATAGTATACGGTATATAAAATACATATATATACATTATTTATTATACTCCTATATATTTCTATTATTATATTATATTTCTCCTATATATTGGAAAGAAATATAATTTATCTTCAAAGTATATAAGAACATTTATGATGTTATTGGATTGAAGGGAGCGATCCCAGCATATGGCACCTTTGGAAAGTACCTAAAAATCAAATCACGGGTGAATGAAATTGTGTAGACGGTACCCTTGGTGTCCGAGTATTTGAGCGTGCTGGTCTTGACCAGATTGTTGATCACGTTAGATACCGCGCTGTTTCCCAGAAACTGTAACTAAGGTCTACTCAGCATAGTTACATATAAACCACAGGTGGGCTCTGTGGGTGTCGAATGTGCCTTAACAAGCGTCTGCAATAGGGGTTGGATAACTACCGTGGTAGCCACGAATAAGTGTAGCCAGCTACAAATAGATATGAGAACATGAGGTGTGGACGGTCTAATTTCCAGAGTATCCGTCTACGAAACATTGGAGTCGGGATGGTAACATAATTCAGCTAAGTGACAAATATATTATTTATATTAATTCTCTTCTTTCTTTCTTTCTTTCTTTCTTTCTTTCTTTCTTTCTTTGTATGTCTGTCTGTCTCTCTCTCTATATATAGAGAGAGAGAAAGAGAGTGAGAGAGAATTTATTAATTTATTCTATTATTTATATTAATTCTCTTCTCTTCACACTCTCCTTCTATTCTCTTTCTCTCTCTCTTTACATATATATATATATATATATATATATATATATAGAGAGAGAGAGAGAGAACATACATACGTACATACATACACGCCGAAAATAAACTAACACAAAAATATTTATGTATGTGTTTGTATATATATATATATATATATAATACGAAATTCATATTAGATCGATGTGCAGAAATTAAATTTCACTACATATTCACATCTTGAAAAATTAACTCTTTGATGTATGGCCAAAGTTGGGACCACAGAAGGAAAACACGGAACACGGATTAGATGTAAGTAAGATATATTAACAACAGGTTACAGAGATAGTGTAAGCGGAGCTTACTATATGTTAGTGTCCAATACTGGTCGTCGTACGAGATTCTCACTGTCTCTCTGTGTCACTCTCTGTCACACTCTAGAGTGCTATGTCGCCTAATTAATATAGGCCTGGAAGAGTCTATTGTGTAGGTAGTTTCCGGTCTCACAATATTCTTTCACATATATTATGTTAAACGTAATATGCATTTTACAAACAGCTATCAACATCATTTATCCGTTGACTTATACGATTAGCCAATGTATTGGTTTGGCTAAAATATTCGTTCAGTTTATTAAGTAAATTGTCTACTTAATAAACGAATGAACGTTTGGGTCAATCCAACATATTCTTCGATTGATTTCATTGATATTTAGGAGATTTCTAATTAATATTTTTGTAGATAAAAAGTGTATATTTTCTTAAGGCTCTCATAATATTGCATATTTCTCGTTCGGCTTACGTGAATAGATCCCTTTTTACCCATGCATAAATATCTGTTTTGTAATCGCGATTATGTGAATATATAAACGATAGCAATGCTTTTTATATATAGCAAAGTGGAAAAGTTTCGATGAGAGCTGAAATATACTTTGGATATTATTTAAAAGAAGTATACAAGACACTGCAACAACGAAAATTCTATCGAACAAAAAACAAAAAAAACAAAAAAAAAAACTGATACACCTAATATAAGTCCAATTAATCCATTATTAACTAAAAGTTCACTGAGGGAAGAATAATAGAAAATACATTAAAACATTTAAAATAAAAATACATGAAAATACAGTAATAATCAGGATGCAATTAACCTCTGGTGAATAAAAAGTCTCATTTCATATGCTAGAAATACTCACGAAATCTTGTTTCCTATGACGAGACTGGTGGTCGAGCAAATATACGGCCAATCCGGTATTGGAGCGAATGAAAATTTAATAATCCGGATGCAATTTACCTCTGGTGAATGCAAAGTCTCATTTCATTAGCAACAAATACTCACGAATCAGGACCACAAGCGACGATGAGTCTCGGAGCGGCTCTCTCCGAAGAAGCAACCGGCGAAAGCGATCCCCGCCTCCCTGCCACCTCTGTGATCATGAGATCAGTGGGGAGTGTGGAGAAAATGTAATAATCAGGATGCAATTAACCTCTGGTGAATGCAATGTCTCATTTCAAAAGCAACAAATACACACGAAATATTGTTTCCTATGAAGAGACTGGTGGTCGAGCAAATATACGGCCAATCCGGCAATGGACCGAATGAAAATGTAATAATCTGGATGCAATTAACCTCTGGTGAATGCAATGTCTCATTTCATAAGCAACAAATACTCACGAAATCTTGTTTCCTATGAAGAGACTGGTGGTCGAGCAAATATACGGCCAATCCGGCAATGGACCGAATGAAAATGTAATAATCAGGATGCAATTAACATCTGGTGAATGCAAAGTCTCATTTCATAAGCAACAAATACTCACGAAATCTTGTTTCCTATGAAGAGACTGGTGGTCGAGCAAATGTACGGCCAATCCGGCATTGGAGCGAATAAAAATTTAATAATCTGTATGCAATTAACCTCTGGTGTATGCAAAGTCTCATTTCATATGCAAGAAATACTCACGAAATCTTGTTTCCTATGACGAGACTGGTGGTCGAGCAAATATACGGCCAATCCGGCATTGGAGCGAATGAAAATTTAATAATCCGGATGCAATTTACCTCTGGTGAATGCAAAGACTCATTTCATTAGCAACAAATACTCACGAATCAGGACCACAAGCGACGATGAGTCTCGGAGCGGCTCTCTCCGAAGAAGCAACTGGCTAAAGCGATCCCCGCCTTCCTGCCACCTCTGTGATCATGAGATCAGTGGGGAGTGTGGAGAAAATGTAATAATCAGGATTCAATTAACCTCTGTTGAAAACAAATACTCACGAAATCTTGTTTTCTATGAAGATACTGTTGGTCGAGCAAATATACGGCCAATCCGACATTGGAGCGAATGAAAATGTAATAATCAGGATTCAATTAACCTCTGGTGAATGCAAAGTCTCATCTCATATGCAAGAAATACTCACGAAATCTTGTTTCCTATGACGAGACTGGTGGTCGAGCAAATATACGGCCAATCCGGAATTGGAGCGAATGAAAATGTAATAATCTGGATGCAATTAACATCTGGTGAATGCAAAGATTTCATAAGCAAAAATACTCACGAAATCTTGTTTTCAAGATACTGTTGGTCGAGCAAATATACGGCCAATCCGACATTGGAGCGAATGAAAATGTAATAATCAGGATTCAATTAACCTCTTGCAAAGTCTCATCTCATATGCAAAAATACTCACGAAATCTTGTTTCCTATGACGAGACTGGTGGTCGAGCAAATATACGGCCAATCCGGAATTGGAGCGAATGAAAATGTAATAATCTGGATGCAATTAACATCTGGTGAATGCAAAGTCTCATTTCATAAGCAACAAATACTCACGAAATCTTGTTTTCTATGAAGATACTGTTGGTCGAGCAAATATACGGCCAATCCGACATTGGAGCGAATGAAAATGTAATAATCAGGATTCAATTAACCTCTGGTGAATGCAAAGTCTCATTTCATATGCAAGAAATACTCACGAAATCTTGTTTCCTATGACGAGACTGGTGGTCGAGCAAATATACGGCCAATCCGGAATTGGAGCGAATGAAAATGTAATAATCAGGATGCAATTAACATCTGGTGAATGCAAAGTCTCATTTCATATGCAAAAATACTCACGAAATCTTGTTTTCTATGACGAGACTGGTGGTCGAGCAAATATACGGCCAATCCGGAATTGGAGCGAATGAAAATGTAATAATCAGGATTCAATTAACATCTGGTGAATGCAAAGTCTCATTTCATAAGCAACAAACAAGCGACGAACAAGCGACGATGAGTCTCGGAGCGGCTCTCTCCGAAGAAGCAACCGGCGACAGCGATCCCCGCCTCCCTGCCACCTCTGTGATCATGAGATCAGTGGGGAGTGTGGAGAAAATAGAAATGGCTTACAACCCAAACGCCCTCGCGTCTGTCTGGCCTGTGGATTGAGAAAAGAAAGAATGGGTCCAAGATGGTCTCTGCGACTTTTTAATATTCACGGTCTCGTGCAGTCTCGCAAGGTCACGTTACACGCATGCTAATGAGGTGTATCTGGGCTCCATAAAAGGAGGTCGCTTGGAGAAATTGGCAGAAGCCATTACAACCGTGTTCGTTATACATTGCTTTGCGTTGCCTCGTGTCAGACATTTTACTACGGAAAGAGTTGCTTTCCTTATTACTCCATATTGAATTTTAACAAAGGTTTAACAGTGGCATGATAGTTGGAGCCATTACCATGACCCGCTTTATTTTTTTAGTACCAACTGCTCTATGGTTTTGTTATATTATGCTGGAATACACTTTGAACTCAATTTTGACCAGTGCACGGAATCAAGGAATGTTGTTGGTGTTTCTCCCTCCTGTTGTATACAAAAACACGTAACTCTTGGGGCTTAAACTCACCCCAGTTCTTAAGTGAAGTTGGTATATGTTGAGGGGTTCTGCCCTTTTTATACTAATGGACTCACCCAGTGTATACATATACTACGGCTACGTGAATATCCGAGTGGAGTCGAGTCCAGAGTTGTAGGCAACCGGAAGAGTGAGGGTGAGGTAACAGCGTTGTAGGAGTCACAGTGAGCGAGCACGTAGACTCAGTAAGAATTCATACCGCGATACTTCAATACCAAAGACTGTATATATATTTTGCTACTAACCCGTATTCCTGGAACTACTAAGCTACCTTACCAGTTTGTATTATTATGTTAATACATTATTTTCATATATTCATTCTTGGCGTTTGTTATTTATTGGTACCGGATTTTAGCCCGGAATCCACAACAGTATATATAATCCATCACTAAAGATGTTGGGAAAATGGTTAGTTTCATGTACTGCTCCAGCAAATACCTGACTGCACCTATCTTCTACCATTCCAAGAGCCAGATCAGTTTGAAAATGAAGTACTGCTGCCTGGGCTCGGGCTGTCCAGTCTTTACTTTCCAGTCTTGATAGAATCTCAAATCATTTACGCGGACTTGTGGGTGATGAATTATTTTCTACCCTACAACCCCTTTTCCACAGACGAAACATTGCAAGCCGCTCGTTACTGTGTTGCTATTTCCATGGCAAATATTGATGCGATATTAATTCCTTAATTACACCAGTTCTAACCTTCGCCTCTAAAACCGCCATGCCACATATATGGTAGCTACTTCCATTCCCTTCGTATTCTATTAGGCAAAAGTGCCAGACGAATAACTTCTACGTTGTGGAATCGAACTCGGAAAGGATGCCTCCCATGGCACTACAATATTAATAAGCTCAAGTTTAAGATTAAACGTTGTCTTTCCTACATATTCTCTTCAACATACATATATTGTACACAAGTTAAAATCAGCATCGAATGTCACACTTTCCGATGTTAGCCTATTTTACGTGTAGACATAATAAATTATGTAGAAGAAAATATAATATGTGGATGTTGAAGTGGTCAAATCTTTGTAGAATTTAATTAAAATACAACATTGTCTTCTAACAGCAGTCAAATTTGCGAAGTTACAGAGATCATTTACTTTAAATGATTAATTAAATATTTACACCCCCAAATGCAACATCCAGCTGCCCGATGTACCCTTCTCCTGATACTCGTAAGCAACATGCAAAATCCACAAACATGCAATCCTTTAAAAACATCCATGTTTAAAACAAAGAGAGATTCTGACAGATTTGACAAAAAAACAAGCAACATATTAAAATACTCTTATCATAAAAGGACATACAAATATCAGGTAAGTCTCAAACAATACTGTGAAAATGATTTTGACAGTTATTAAACAGAGTTTGCCACAATTTTTATAATATACCATATATTTAGAGAGGTACCCTCAAAGAAAGGGTTCAAGGTTATGTCAATATCGGGGCCTGCAACAAAAATTTAATAGCTATATAAAGAAGCGGAGCACTTTCTTGAACATAATTGGGTTTTTTTCCACAACGGACAATTCTATATCTGGGACGTCTTAGAGAAATCACGCATACCATTCAGATTGCAAAAGATGAATCCGGTCGTTTTCCTAGACGCCTAGAAAAGCCACAATTGAACACCAACAGCACAATAAATTACAGAGTCAGTCACTTGAAGTGTGTCAGTGGTTGCAGTGTTTGATGGCATCTCTTTAAATATATGAGTTGTATGGAAATCGTTGTTTTCTGCTAGTAAGAACAGGATAATAAACCCTGAGAACTTCAAAGAAGCATTTATGCTAAATCTTTAGAATAAGAAATAATCAACATGATTCAACAACGAGCGGATAGCTAGCAAGACCCATTCGAGGAATCTACGGTATATACGAAATCTCTACGAGTAATCTACTGTATAAACTGGTACCAAACTTGCCATAGTTCATTAGAGGGCCAATATAGTTTAACTGTTGTTCAAAATGGGTTTTGCTTTAAGACGAATGAAAAATTTCTCCCTTATCTTATCTTTTATCTTTTTCGACAGCGTAAGGAGATTAGATTTATAGAAGATTCATTGCTTTATGATGCTATTAGTTTTCAGTATTCATGAAGAGTACTTAGAATAATATTAAAATATAGGGGAAAAGAATGAAAAGCACAACACAAACATCTGGCGTTTTCCAAGGTCCACAAAAATTTCAGCAGATTTATTAGAAAGTGTATGTTTGTACATAACGCATCTCTAAATGCTTTGGCAGAATCAACCCTACAATTGTTAATCAATTGATATCCAAAGACAAAAGCATTCATCGTTTTTATAATTGCCTAAAGGATAATTCAATCCTCTATAAATTTATACCTCTACTTTATTCATCAATCCCTTCACAATTCTGGAAGCAGTCACCTGTAAAATGTCATATAAATTATTGTCCAATTAGACAAAAGCAAAATACTTAGACAAAGTTTAATAAGGTGATTGGTAGATTTCACAAACATATCGGAGAGGGGGGAGTAAGAACTTCATAAATTACCCATATAAAGGCTACAAAGATGTTATATTGTCTAAATTCCTTTTAGATTGTTGCATTCTTGTAACCTGGTTGCATTATCCGCGTTTCTCGAACGCTTCCATCATCGTAGAGGAGGAGGATTTTGAGAAAAACTTACAAATATCATTACCAAAATACTTGATGTCATGCCGCAAAGGAATATAAGTTTTTATGAACATAAATTATTGCTAAAAATCTATCATTAACACAGAATATTATGTCTTTCATAAGCTTTGAAACACAAAATATATAGAAGGTCTCATTAAAAAGATATGCATCAATTTTAGAATCGAATATAATCAGCGAACAATAAAAATTGTAAACAAATGGTCTTGGTTATATAAATTGTTTCAGGTAACTTGAATTTCTGAAGCAAATCACAAACAAAGCGCGAAGAAGCAGGAGCAGTGTCTGAAAAACGGATAGTGGCAAAATATCTTCAGCAAACGTTGCCTAAAGCCTACTTGCATTTTACATGCATTATCAGGTATTAAACGCGATAGAGCACAGACACACATAGATACACACGCGCCCATACAGGCATACACACATGCATATATAAGTGTGTGGGTATGTGTGTGTGTCTGTATGTGGACGTGTTTGTACGTGTGCCTTTCTATGATCTAATACTATGGATATCACATATCAGACTAGTTTTTTAATGTGTGACATGTTGAAAGCACATAAATTGTGTTGTTCTTAAAGTAAAGACATATTTCTAATCTGTATGTTTTCATTGATTTTGATTGCGGAATTGAAAAGAAGAACTAGCACAATTTACCAAAGTAAATTGTGCTAGACCTTCTTTTCAAAACAACACTTCATCTAAGTAAAAATACAAAATTCTCCAATAATATTAGATAGTTTATCCATGGGAATTTTAATCACACTGCTTTTATTGCTATCTTGCATTAGCGTGTATTCAGAATGGCCTTATCGAGCAGACATAAATTTGACAGTTAAATAACCTTAGAATCGATATTCTCTCATTATAACCACAAGTACGTGATTTTAGTCGTGTACTACAGTTTACTAAACGGGTAGCTTTTTCAAATCTACGTCTGTTTGTATCTATAAATTGCTACAAGCGGAAGACGAAAAGTTCTCGGTTAGACCAAAAATCAGAAGTTGAGGGACGGATCGGACTAAAGGACTAAGTCAGACATTATTTTAGCATTTACTCAAACATTTGTATCTATAAAAATAACGTACAAACACACACACACACACACACACACACACATATATATATATATATATATATATATATATATATATATATATATATATCACTTTAAAATGATATAACGGTCGGATTAATGAATAATATATATATATAATTTCGGATTAATATATATATATATATATATATATATATATATATATATATATATATATATATATATATATATACTCGCAAGTCAGAAAAATCCTTGTCGAAAATACCTCCATACTTTTCCACGAAAATAATAAACACAAACTACACATTCTCGAAGCTATTTATATCAAAATATTGAAATCAAACCTAAATAAAATTAATTACGAATACTCCACAAACATTTTAAAAAGTGTACAATAGATAATTTTTAAAATATATATATATATATATATATATATATATATATATATATATATATATATATATATATACAGATCATACTGGCAACATGGTTTAGTTTAGCAAAACTTGGAAAATGAGAATAAGTGTTATAAGCTCACTTAAATAGTTTATCAAATAGTTTTAAATTAAATTTTGTATCATACGACTGGATTGAAATGTAATTCCATGTTTTACAAATGCATTCATTAGGGTTAAACATCAGCCTGAAGATAATATAACAAATATCTTTGTCTAAAATGTTAGTTCAATTATAATTCACTATGATATTTCATGAATGTCGTATAACAACTTTTAGGTAAATAAGTTAAAAAAAATTGTTATATACTTCCATTGAATATAAGAACATTGAAGAAAATTTTGCAATTGCTATTTCTCGAGTAATTCATAAATAATATCTTGCCTAAATGTGAACACTATATTGAAATTTCTTGAATATCTCGAAAAGATAGGAATAAACAATATCTATAAAGAATTGCAAAAGGTAATGACGATTATATTCTCTAAAATTCAATCGCAATAATCTTTGGCGTGGCAGTAGGAGAAATGTCAGCTTATAAGGGAATATTTTAAAAGCACAAGGTAATAATACGAGGTTTTGCACGGTCAGATATTTTCCATCTAAACGAAGGATGTAGAAAAATGACATCACGGATTTGTCCAAATTAAATTGAGCATTTTTGTTTTATGTAGACAGAAAATGAAAATCGTTCCCCATCTAAGTAGCCTATTTGCAGCGTAAACCGGTAGATCTTTTGTTGAACCAAAAATTTTTATTAACGGTTTGTGATCCATCTGTAGAGTAAAATGTCTACCATAGACGTACCTATGGAATCTTGTTACTGCAAAGATAATTGCTGCAGCTTCCTTCTCAATTGGTGAATAATTTTTCTCCGCTGGTAGTAGGGTTCGAGAAGCATGTGCGATAGGTTTTATTGTCCCATCTGGCATTTTATGTAATATACACGCTACGACTCCGTAGGCGCTCACGTCACTTGCTACAATAATTTCTAGTTTAGGATCATAGTGTGTCAAAAATAAAACGGATGTTAATGTCTTGATTATTTTTTCAAATGTTTCCTGGCATTGATCTGTCCACTGCTAAACTTTTTCTTTCTTTAGCAGTTCGTTCAGTGGTGCGGGAAATTTATGCATTTGAGGTATGAATTCCTGGTAGTAATTCACTAATCCAAGAAAATTTTGTAGTTCTGTTATATTCTTAGGAATTGGCATTTTTTTTTATTGCTGTAGACCTTTCAGGGTCTGGTTGTCTACCTTCTTGATCTATGATATGGCCAAGGTATTTAATTTCAATCATGAAAACATCACACTTATTTTCTTTTACTTTGAATCCATAGCTTTGAATTATCTTAAAAAATTCTTGTTGCCAGTGTTGTTCAACGCTTTCACTATTAATCAATACGTCATCCAGGTATTCAATTGTGTAGTCTAGTCCGGCAAGCATCGTATCCATTGTCTGTTGGAATATATTCGGCGCGACCTTAATTCCAAATGGTAGTCTTTGGTATCTGTACAATCCCTTGTGTGTATTTATGCATAGAAGTTTTGAACTTTCTTCATCGACTGGAATTTGCAGGTATGCCTCACTTAAATCAATTTTTGAAAAATATTTTCCGCCATTTAATTTAGTGAATACTTCTTCTGGACTCCGTAGAGGATAGTGGTTGTCCTTTATTGCTGCGTAGAAAAATCAGCACAAACTCGAATTTCTCCTGATTTCTTTTTGACGTAGACCGTCGGCGCGGCCCATTTGCTCTATTCTACTTTTTTCAATATGCCCGTATTTTCGAGTCTAGTTAATTCTTGGTCATTTTTTTTCTATTGACGCAAACGGTACGCTACTTTTTTTTCGTGAAAACAGGTTGAACGTTTTCCTTTATTTCGATATTAGCTGCCATTTCCTTACATCTTCCGAGACCTGCTGAAAATACTTCGGTAAACCCGTTTTTAGTTTTCCTTTTAATTTGTCTGCCTCGGTTGATAAGCTTTTCACATTCTGGCAGTACGTACTAATAGGTAGATCCCACAATTAGAATTTTTGCATCCAGTCTGTTCCGAATAGGTTTTCGGTATTTCTTAAGATGTACATTTTTAGTTTTTTCGTCATTCCATTAAATGTTACGTTTGTAATTACTTCGCCCTCGAATTTTATCTTTCTCCCCGTGACTGATCTAGCAATTTTATCCGTTTTTAACATGACAGGTTTGTTTAGTTTTCTCCATATTTGTAGGTTTATGATAGTTAAGACTGAGCCAGAATCCAGCTGTAACCTAACTTTTCTGTTTTGCATTTCAACTTGTACATATTTTCTTATATTAGTCTCATCTGCTTGATCAGTCCTCGTAATTCTTATTCTGCTTTTGCTTTCTTTTCTATACCAAAAATGAGAACCTTTGTGGTCAATTTTTTTACATGATAGACAAGTTTTAAAACGATATGTACAGTCTTTAACCCAATGCCAAGACCCACAACGATAGTATGGACTGGGTGGTAGTTTTTTTATGTTGATTATAATTAGAAAATTTTGTTTTACCTGTTCTTGAGGCGGGAAAATCAGTTCGGTTTGTTTGTGAGGAGGGAAAATTTGTTCTCCTTCGTACTTTGCATACGTGTGCTATGCCAGCTTGTACTATGTCTTTTGAGTCTTTCTTCACACTGATGCATCCCTGGCAGTCTTCGGCTAGTTTTTGAAGTGTCAGATCTTGTTTACTCTCCAATTTAGTAAGTATTCTGCGTCTCATTTCCGCGTCTTTGGTTGAAAACATGCCTTGGACGTAAATTAAGCATTTGAAATTGTCCACGCTGAGTTCCGATAACTTGAAGTGGTCACAATATTTGTTAACAATGGATGCGAAAGTTATGTAATCTTCACTGTCCTTTTTTGTAAGGTTCAAGCATTTCCATCTTTTATGGAATAGTGAAGTATTATGGCTGAAAAGTTCCGTTAGCAGTTTTATGGATTCTTTGAACGTAACTATTTTGTTTTTCTGGGAAGGATATGATCTACGAATTTGGTATATGCGCCTGTGTCTAATTTTCTTATTAATAGGCGTACTTTACGTTCGTCTGACCAATCTTTGCAGTAAAAATCATATAGATCTTCGTACCTTCCGAAGAAATTTGCAAAAGTTTTATCTTCGTTGGGTGCGTACTGGAAATCTTCGATATTACTCAAAATAGCGTCTTGTGAGAGAACTGTTTCGTTCTCGGATTTTTGTTCCTTATTTGTCATTGCACGTAACAATAATTCTTGCAATTCCACGTGTTTCTGTTCGTACCTGTGAGGCAGTTCAAATTGGTTCTATAATGGTTGACTTAAAATCTTCCATGTTAACGTAATTTTTTGTAACCTGATATTCTGTGGGTCTGTGCAAGCAACAAAAAAAAAACCAAAAAACATTCCTTTGATGTCATATGTTATGCGCGACGGATAGCAAAAAAAAATAAAAAGGTATGCCCTCCACGTCGAGAGTTGGTTCTCTCGTCGACACTTGTTATACTGTGGAGAACGAACTTTTTTTTTCTTCCACTGAATGAATTCGAATCTTCGTCGCCACTTATTATGCGCAACGGATAGCAAAAAAAAGGTATGCCCTCCGCGTAGAGAGTTGGTTTCCTCGTTGCCACATGTTATACTGTGGTGAACGAACTTTTTTTCTTCCACCGAATGAATTCGAATATTCGTCGCCACTTAATATGCGCGACGGTAGCAAGAAAAGGTATGCCCTCCGCGTAGAGAGTTGGTTTCCTCGTTGCCACTTGTTATACTGTGGTGAACGACCTTTTTTTTTTCTTCCACCGAATGAATTCGAATATTCGTCGAAACTTATTATGCGCGACGGATAGCAAAAAAAAAAAGGTATGCCCGCCGCGTAGAGAGTTGGTTTCCTCGTTGCCACTTTTTATACTGTGGTGAACTAACTTTTTTTTCCTCCACCGAATGAATTCGAATCTTCGTCGCCAATTATTGTACGCGACGGATAGCAAAAAAGGCATGCCCTCGGCGTAGAGAGTTGGTTTCCTCGTTACCACTTGTTATACGGTGGTGAATGAACTTTTTTTTCTTCCACCGAATGAATTCGAATCTTCGTCGCCATTTATTATGCGCAACGGATAGCAAAAAAAATGTATGCCCTCCGCGTAGAGAGTTGGCTTCCTCGTTGCCACTTGTTATACTGTTGTGAACGACCTTTTTTTTTTCTTCCACCGAATGAATTCGAATATTCGTCGCCACTTATTATGCGCGACGGATAGCAAAAAAAAAGGTGTGCCCTCCGCGTAGAGAGGTGGTTTTCCTCGTTGCCACTTGTTATACTGTGGTGAACGACCTTTTTTCTTCCACCGAATGAATTCAATCTTCGTCGCCACTTATTATGCGCGACGGATAGCAAAAAAAAGGTATGCCCTCCGCGTAGAGAGGTGGTTTCCTCGTTGCCACTTGTTATACTGTGGTGAACGAACATTTTTTTCTTCCACCGAATGAATTCGAATCTTCGTCGCCACATATTATGCGCAACGGATAGCAAAAAAGGTATGCCCTCCGCGTAGAGAGGTAGTTTCCTCGTTGCCACTTGTTATACTGTGGTGAACGAACTTTTTTTTCTTCCACCGAATGAATTCGAATCTTCGTCGCCACTTATTATGCGCAACGGATTGCAAAAAAAGGTATGCCCTACGCGTAGAGAGGGGGTTTACTCGTTGCCACTTGTTATACTGTGTTGAACGAACATTTTTTTCTTCCACCGAATGAATTCGAATCTTCGTCGCAACTTATTATGCGCGACGGATAGCAAAAAAAAGGTATGCCCTCCGCGTAGAGAGGTGGTTTCCTCGTTGCCACTTGTTATACTGTGATGAACGAACATTTTTTCTTCCACCGAATGAATTCAGATCTTCGTCGCCACTTATTATGCGCGACGGATAGCAAAAAAAAAATATGCCCTCCGCGTAGAGAGGTGGTTTCCTCGTTGCCACTTGTTATACTGTAAAACGAACTTTTTTTCTTCCACTGAATGAATTCGAATCTTCGTCGCCACTTATTATGCGCGACGGATAGCAAAAAAAGGTATGCCCTCCGCGTAGAGAGGTGGTTTCCTCGTTGCCACTTGTTATACTGTGGTGAACGAACATTTTTTTTTCCACCGAATGAATTCAGATCTTCGTTGCCATTATTATGCGCAACGGATAGCAAAAAATAGGTATGCCTCCGCGTAGAGAGGTGGTTTCCTCGTTGCCACTTGTTATACTGGGTGAACGAACATTTTTTCTTCCACCGAATGAATTCGAATCTTCGTCGCCACTTATTCCATGCGCAACGGATGGCAAAAAAATGTATGCTTGCGCTCCGCGTAGAGGTGGTTTCCTCGTTGCCACTTGTTATACTGTGGTGAACGAACTTTTTTTCTTCCACTGAATGAATTCAGATCTTCGTCGCCACTTATTATGCGCGACGGATAGCAAAAAAAAGGTATGCCTCCGCGTAGAGAGGTGGTTTCCTCGTTGCCACTTGTTATACTGAATTCAATGTTCGATGCCATGAACGAACAAAAAAAAAGAACTTTTTCCACTTGAATGAACGAACTTCGAATCTTCGTCGCCACTTATTATGCGCGACGGATAGCAAAAAAAAAAAAAAAAAAGGTATGCCCTCGGCGTAGAGAGTTGGTTTCCTCGTTACCACTTATTATACTGTGGTGAACGAACTTCTTTTCTTCCACCGAATGAATTCAGATCTACGTCGCCACTTATTATGCGCAACGGATAGCAAAAAAAATTACACGAACTCCGCGTAGGGAGGTGGTTTCCTCGTTGCCACTTGTTATACTGTGGTGAACGAACTTTTTTCTTCCACTGAATGAATTCGAATCTTCGTCGCCACTATTATGCGCGACGGATAGCAAAAAAAGGTGTGCCCTCCGCGTAGAGAGGGTGGTTTTCCTCGTTGCCACTTTGTTATACTGTGGTGAACGAACATTTTTTCTTCCACCGAATGAATTCGAATCTTCGTCGCCACATATTATGCGCAACGGATAGCAAAAAATTATGCCCTCCGCGTAGAGAGGTGGTTCCCCGGTGCCACTTGTTATACTGTGGTGAACGACCTTTTTTTCTTCCACTGAATAAATTCGAATCTTCGTCGCCACTTATTATGCGCGACGGATAGCCAAAAAAAGGTGTGCCCTCCGCGTAGAGAGTTGTTTTTCGTTTGCCACTTGTTATACTGTGGTGAACGAACTTTTTTTTTCCACTGAATTGAATTATGCGCGACGGATAGCAAAAAAAAAAAAAGGTATGCGTCGCCACTTATTATACGTGGTGAACGACGGATAGCAAAAAAAAAAAAGGTATGCCCTCCGCGTAGAGTTGGTTTCCTCGTTGCCACTTATTATGCTGTGGTGAACGAACTTTTTTCTTCCACCGAATGAATTCGAATCTTCGTCGCCTCTTATTATGCGCAACGGATAGCAAAAAAGGTACGAACTCCGCGTGTAGAGGTGGTTTCTTCGTTGCCACTTGTTATACTGTGGTGAACGAACTTTTTTCTTCCACTGAATGAATTCGAATCTTCGTCGCCACTTATTATGCGCGACGGATAGCAAAAAAAAAAAAATTATGCCCTCCGCGTAGAGAGGTTTCCTCGTTGCCACTTGTTATACTCGGTGAACGAACTTTTTCTTCCACTGAATGAATTCCGGAATGTCGCCACTGCGCGACGGATTGCAAAAAAAAAAAAAGGTATGCCCTTTTTTCCTCGTCCACTTGTTATGAACGAACATTTTTTCTTCCACCGAATGAATTCTCTCGTCGCCACTTATTATGCGCGACGGATAGCAAAAAAGGTATGCCCTCCGCGTAGAGAGGTGGTTTCCTCGTTGCCACTTGTTATACTGTAGTGAACGAACTTTTTTCTTCCACTGAATGAATTATGCGCGAATAGCTTCGTCGCCACTGTGGTGAACGAACTTTTGCGCGACGGATAGCAAAAAAAAAGGTATGCCCTCCGCGTAGAGAGGTGGTTTCCTCGTTGCCACTTGTTATACTGTGGTGAACGAACATTTTTTCTTCCACCGAATGAATTCGAATCTTCGTTGCCACTTATTATGCGCAACGGATAGCAAAAAATAGGTATGCCCTCCGCGTAGAGAGGTGGTTTCCTCGTTGCCACTTGTTATACTGTGGTGAACGAACATTTTTTTCTTCCACCGAATGAATTCGAATCTTCGTCGCCACTTATTATGCGCAACGGATGGCAAAAAAATGTATGCGCTCCGCGTAGAGAGGTGGTTTCCTCGTTGCCACTTGTTATACTGTGGTGAACGAACTTTTTTTTTCTTCCACTGAATGAATTCGAATCTTCGTCGCCACTTATTATGCGCGACGGATAGCAAAAAAAAAAGGTATGCCCTCCGCGTAGAGAGGTGGTTTCCTCGTTGCCACTTGTTATACTGTGGTGAACGAACTTCTTTTTTCTTCCACTGAATGAATTCGAATCTGCGTCGCCACTTATTATGCGCGACGGATAGCAAAAAAAAAGGTATGCCCTCGGCGTAGAGAGTTGGTTTCCTCGTTACCACTTATTATACTGTGGTGAACGAACTTTTTTTAGCTTCCACCGAATGAATTCGTATCTTCGTCGCCACTTATTATGCGCAACGGATTGCAAAAAGGTATGCCCTCCGCGTAGAGAGGTGGTTTCCTCGTTGCCACTTGTTATACTGTGGTGAACGAACTTTTTTTTCTTCCACTGAATGAATTCTAATCTTTGTCGCCACTTATTATGCGCGACGGATAGCAAAAAAAAGGTATGCCCTCCGCGTAGAGAGGTGGTTTCCTCGTTGCCACTTGTTATACTGTGGTGAACGAACTTTTTTTCTTCCACCGAATGAATTCAATCTTCGTTGCCACTTATTATGCGCGACGGATAGCAAAAAGCCCTCCGCGTAGAGAGGTTTCCTCGTTACCACTTATTATACTGTGGTGAACGAACATTTTTTTTCCACCGAATGAATTCAATCTTCGTTGCCACTTATTATGCGCAACGGTAGCAAAACTTTTGCTCTCCGCGTAGAGGTGGTTTCCTCGTTACCACTTGTTACTGTTTTTTTTTTCCACCGAATGAATTCGAATCTTCGTCGCCACTTATTATGCGCGACGGATAGCAAAAAAAAAGGTGTGCCCTCCGCGTAGAGAGGTGGTTTCCTCGTTGCCACTTGTTATACTGTGGTGAACGAACATTTTTTTCTTCCACCAGATGAATTCAATCTTCGTCGCCACTTATTATGCGCGACGGATAGCAAAAAAAGGTATGCCCTCCGCGTAGAGAGGTGGTTTCCTCGTTGCCACTTGTTATGCGCGAACGACCTTTTTTTCTTCCACTGAATAAATTCGAATCTTCGTCGCCACATATTATGCGCAACGGATAGCAAAAAAAAGAGGTTTGCCCTCCGCGTAGAGAGTTGTTTCCTCGTTGCCACTTGTTATACTGTGGTGAACGAATATTTTTTTCTTCCACCAGATGAATTCGAATATTCGTCGCCGACGGTTTCCTCGCCAAGATACTGTGGTGATGACCTTTTTCGCGAATTCGGATTATTAAAAAGTTGCCCTCCGCGTATCTGCGTCGCCACTTGTTATGTGCGCGACGGATAGCAAAAAAAAAAGGTATGCCCTCCGCGTAGAGAGGTGGTTTCCTCGTTGCCAGTTAGTTGAACGTTTTTTCTTCCACCAATGTTATCTTCCACCACTTATTATGCGCGACGGATGTGGTGAACGAACTTCTCTTTTTCTTCCACCGAATGAATTCGAATCTTCGTCGCCACTTATTATGCGCAACGGATAGCAAAAAAAGGTATGCCCTCCGCGTGGGAGGTGGTTTCCTCGTTGCCACTTGTTATACTGTGGTGAACGAACTTTTTTCTTCCGCCGAATTCTTCGTCGCCAATTCGTGACGGATATCAAAAAATATTTGCCCTCCGCGTAGAGGTGGTTTCCTCGTTACCACTTGTTATACTGTGTTGAACGAATAGCTTCCAATGAATTCAATCTTCGTCGCCACTTATTATGCCCGGATCCGGTATGCCCTCCGCGTAGAGAGGTGGTTTCCTCGTTGCCACTTGTTATACTGTGGTGAACGAACTTTTTTTTCTTCCACCGAATGAATTCGAATCTTCGTCGCCACTTATTATGCGCGACGGATAGCAAAAAAAAGGTATGCCCTCCGCGTAGAGAGGTGGTTTCCTCGTTGCCACTTGTTATACTGTGGTGAACGAACATTTTTTTTCTTCCACCGAATGAATTCGAATCTTCGTCGCCACTTATTATGCGCGACGGATAGCAAAAAAGGTATGCCCTCCGCGTAGAGAGTTGGTTTCCTCGTTGCCACTTGTTATACTGTGTTGAACGAACATTTTTTTCTTCCACCGAATGAATTCAGATCTTCTTTGCCACTTATTATGCGCGACGGATAGCAAAAAAAAGGTATGCCCTCCGCGTGGAAAGTGGTTTCCTCGTTACCACTTGTTATACTGCGGTGAACGAACTTTTTTCTTCCACCGAATGAATTCGTATCTTCGTTGACACTTACTATGCGCAACGGATAGCAAAAAAAAAATGCCCTCCGCGTAGAGGGTGGTTTCCTCGTTACCACTTGTTAAACTGTGGTGAACGACCTTTTTTTCTTCCACCGAATGAATTCTATTCTTTGTCGCCACTTATTATGCGCGACGGATAGCAAAAAAAAAGGTATGCCATCCGGTAGAGAGGTGGTTTCCTCGTTGCCACTTGTTATACTGTGTTGAACGAACTTTTTTTCTTCCACCGAATGAATTCATTATCTTCGTTGCCACTTATTATGCGCGACGGATAGAAAAAAGAGGTATGCCCTCCGCGTAGAGAGGTGGTTTCCTCGTTACCACTTGTTATACTGTGATGAACGAACATTTTTTTCTTCCACCGAATGAATTCGATCTTCGTCGCCATTATGCGCGACGATAGCTTCGTCGCCACTTAATATGCGCAACGGTAGCAAAAGAAAAGTTTTGCTCTCCGCGTAGAGAGTTGGCTTCCTCGTTGCCACGTTATACCACGAACATTTTTTTTCCACTGACTGTGTTGAACGCGACGGTTTTTTCCGCATAGCGAGTTGGTTTTCACCGAATGAACGAACATTTTTTCTTCCACCGAATGATTTCAATCTTCGTCGCCACTTATTATGCGCGACGGATAGCAAAAAAAAGGTATGCCCTCCGCGTAGAGTGGTGGTTTTTTTCTTCCACCGAATCGTTACCATTGTTATACTGTGTTGAACGAACATTTTTTTCTTCCACCGAATGAATTCGAATTTCGTCGCCACTTATTATGCGCAACGGATAGCAAAAAAAAGTATGCCCTCCGCGTAGAAAGTGGTTTTCGTAGAGAGTTGGTTTCGTTGCCGCGCCTATGCGCAACGGATGCCACTTGTTATACTGTGTTGAACTGAACATTTTTTTTTTCTTCCACCGAATGAATTTGAATCTTCGTCGCCACATATTATGCGCAACGGATAGCAAAACAAATGTTATGCTTTCTCCGCGTAGGAGTTTCCAGATCTTCGTCGCACTTATTATGCAACGGATAGCTGGTTTCCTCGTTACTTGTTATGCTGTGTTGAACTTTTTTTTCTTCCACCGAATAATTATACGCCACTTATGTGTTGAACGAATATTTTTTCTTCCACCGAATGAATTCAATCTTCGTCGCCACTTATTATGCGCGACGGTAGCAAAAAAATTTATACTCTCCCGCATAGAGAGTTGGTTTCCTCGTTGCCACTTGTTATACTGTGGTGAACGACCTTTTTTTCTTCCACCGAATGAATTCGAATCTTCGTCGCCACTTATTATGCGCAACGGATAGCAAAAAAAAAGTTATGCCCTCCGCGTAGCAGAGGTTTCCTCGTTACCACTTGTTATACTGTTTTTTAACGAACATTTTTCTTCCACCGAATGAATTCGTATCTTCGTTGCCACTTATTATGCGCGACGGATAGCAAAAAAAGGTATGCCCTCCGCGTAGAGAGTTGGTTTCCTCGTTGCCACTTGTTATACTGTGTTGAACGAACATTTTTTTCTTCCACCGAATGAATTGGAATCTTCGTTGCCACTTATTATGCGATGGATGGTTATGCTCTCCGCGTAGATATTGTTATACTGTGGTGAACGAACATTTTTTTTCTTCCACCGAATGAATTCCTTCGTTGCCGCTTATTATGCGCGACGGATAGCATAAAAAGGTTTTCCTCCTCGTTACCACTTGTTATACTGTGGTGAACGAACTTTTTCTTCCACCGATGAATTCGTATCTTCGTTGCCACTTATTATGCGCAACAGATAGCAAAAAAAAGGTATGCCCTCCGCGTAGAGAGGTGGTTTCCTCGTTACCACTTGTTATACTGTGGTGAACGACCTTTTTTCTTCCACCGAATGAATTCGATTCTTCGTCGCCACTTATTATGCGTGACGGATAGCAAAAAATGTATGCCCTCCGCGTAGAGGTCTTCGGTTTTCCTCGTTGCCAATTTGTTATACTGTGTTGAACGAACATTTTTTTCTTCCACCGAATGAATTCGAATCTTCGTTGCCACTTATTATGCGCGACGGATAGCAAAAAAATATGCCCTCCGCGTAGAGTTGGATTCTAGTTGCCACTTGTTATACTGTGTTGAACGAACATTTTTTTCTTCCCTCCAATCTTCGTCGCCACTTATTATGCGCAACGGATAGGCGTGGTTTGGCTTCCTCGTTACCACTTGTTATACTGTGGTGAACGAACATTTTTTCTTCCACCGAATGAATTCGAATCTTCGCCGTTGCCACTTATTATGCGCAACGGATAGCACCAAAAGAACATTTTTTCTTCCACCGAATGATTTCCATGCCCTCCGCGTATAGCAAAAAAAGGTTTCCTCGTTACCACTTGTTATACTGTGGTGAACGAACTTTTTTCTTCCACCGAATGAATTCAGATCTTCGTCGCCACTTATTATGCGCGACGGTAGCAAAAAGTTATGCTCTCCGCGTAGAGAGGTGGTTTCCTCGTTTCCACTTGTTATACTGTGTTGAACGAACATTTTTTTCTTCCACCGAATGAATTCGAATCTTCGTTGCCACTTATTATGCGCGACGGATAGCATAAAAAAGGTATGCCCTCCGCGTGAGAAGTGGTTTTCCTCGTTACCACTTGTTATACTGTGGTGAACGAACTTTTTTCTTCCACCGAATGAATTCGTATCTTCGTTGCCACTTATTATGCGCAACGGATAGCAAAAAAAAAGGTGCCCTCCGCGTAGTGAGGTGGTTTCCTCGTTACCACTTGTTATACTGTGGTGAACGACCTTTTTTTCTTCCACCGAATGAATTCGATTCTTCGTCGCCACTTATTATGCGCGACGGATAGCAAAAAAAGGTATGCCTTCCGCGTAGAAAGTGGTTTCCTCGCTTTGCCACTTGTTATACTGTGGTGAACGAACTTTTTTTCTTCCACCGAATGAATTCAGATCTTCGTCGCCACATATTATGCGCGACGGTAGCAAGAAAAAGTTATGCTCTCCGCGTAGAGATTTGGTTTCCTCGTTGCCACTTGTTATACTGTGTTGAACGAACATTTTTTTTCTTCCACCGAATGAATTCGAATCTTCGTCGCCACTTATTATGCGCAACGTATAGCAAAAAAATATATGCCCTCCGCGTAGAGAGTTGGTTTCCTAGTTGCCACTTGTTATACTGTGTTGAACGAACATTTTTTTTCTTCCACCAAATGAATCTCAATCTTCGTCGCCACTTATTATGCGCAACGGATAGCAAAAAAAATTATGCCCTCCGCGTAGAGAGTTGGCTTCCTCGTTGCCACTTGTTATACTGTGTTGAACGAACATTTTTTCTTCCACCGGAATGAATTCGAATCTTCGCCGCCACTTATTATGCGCGACGGTAGCAAGAAAATTTATGCTCTCCGCATAGCGAGTTGGTTTCCTCGTTGCCACTTGTTATACTGTGTTGAACGAACATTTTTTTTTCCACCGAATGATTTCGAATCTTCGTCGCCACTTATTATGCGCGATGGATAGCAAAAAAAATTCGTATCTTCGTTGCCACTTATTATGGCGACGGATATGCCCTCCGCGTAGAGAGGTGGTTTCCTCGTTGCCACTTGTTATACTGTGGTGAACGAACATTTTTTCTTCCACCGAATGAATTCGAATCTTCGTCGCCACTTATTATGCGCGACGGATAGCAAAAAAAGTTATGCCCTCCGCGTAGAGAGGTGGTTTCCTCGTTTCCACTTGTTATACTGTGTTGAACGAACATTTTTTTTCCACCGAATGAATTCGAATCTTCGTTGCCACTTATTATGCGCAACGGATTGCAAAAAAAAGGTATGCCCTCCGCGTAGAGAAGTGGTTTCCTCGTTACCACTTGTTATACTGTGTGAACGAACTTTTTTTTCTTCCACCGAATGAATTCGTATCTTCGTTGCCACTTATTATGCGCAACGGATAGCAAAAAAAAGGTATGCCCTCCGCGTAGTGAGGTGGTTTTCCTCGTTACCACTTGTTATACTGTGGTGAACGACCTTTTTTCTTCCACCGAATGAATTCGATTCTTCGTCGCCACTTATTATGCGCGACGGATAGCAAAAAAATGTATGCCCTCCGCGTAGAGAGGTGGTTTCCTCGCCACTTGTTATACTGTGGTGAACGAACTTTTTTTCTTCCACCGAATGAATTCAGAATCTTCGTTGCCACTTATTATGCGCGACGGATAGCAAAAAAGTTATGCCCTCCGCGTAGAGATTTGGTTTCCTCGTTGCCACTTGTTATACTGTGTTGAACGAACATTTTTTTTTCCACCGAATGAATTCGAATCTTCGTCGCCACTTATTATGCGCAACGGATAGCAAAAAATATATGCCCTCCGCGTAGAGAGTTGGTTTCCTCGTTGCCACTTGTTATACTGTGTTGAACGAACATTTTTCTTCCACCAAATGAATTCGAATCTTCGTCGCCACATATTACGCGCAACGGATAGCAAAAAAATTATGCCCTCCGCGTAGAGAGTTGGCTTCCTCGTTGCCACTTGTTATACTGTGTTGAACGAACATTTTTTTTCTTCCACCGAATGAATTCGAATCTTCGCCGCCACTTATTATGCGCGACGGTAGCAAAAAATTTATGCTCTCCGCGTAGCGAGTTGGTTTCCTCGTTACCACTTGTTATTCCACCAGTGTTGAACGAACTTTTTTTTCCACCGAATGATTTCTTCCACCAGAATCTTCGTTGCCACTTATTATGCGCGACGGATAGCAAAAAATATATGCCCTCCGCGTAGAGAGGTGGTTTCCTCGTTGCCACTTGTTATACTGTGGTGAACGAACATTTTTTTCTTCCACCGAATGAATTCAATCTTCGTCGCCACTTATTATGCGCGACGGATAGCAAAAAAAGTTATGCTCTCCGCGTAGAGAGGTGGTTTCCTCGTTGCCACTTGTTATACTGTGTTGAACGAACATTTTTTTCTTCCACCGAATGAATTCGAATCTTCGTTGCCACTTATTATGCGCGACGGATAGCAAAAAAAAATCTATGCCCTCCGCGTAGGATAGAAGTGGTTTCCTCGTTACCACTTGTTATACTGTGGTGAACGAACTTTTTTTTCTTCCACCGAATGAATTCGTATCTTCGTTGCCACTTATTATGCGCAACGGATAGCAAAAAAATTATGCCCTCCGTATGCCTCGTTACCGCGTGGTGTTGAACGAGGTGGTTTCCTCGTTACCACTTGTTTTTCCTCGTTGTGGTGAACGAACTTTTTTTCTTCCACCGAATGAATTCGATTCTTCGTCGCCACTTATTATGCGCGACGGATAGCAAAAAAAGTTATGCCCTCCGCGTAGAGAAAAGGTTTCCTCGTTACCACTTGTTATACTGTGGTGAACGAACTTTTTTTTCTTCCACCGAATGAATTCAATCTTCGTCGCCACTTATTATGCGCGACGGTAGCAAAAAACGAACATATGCTTCTCCGCGTAGAGATTTGGTTTCCCTCGTTGCCACTTGTTATACTGTGTTGAACGAACATTTTTTTTTTCTTCCACCGAATGAATTCGAATCTTCGTCGCCACTTATTATGCGCAACGGATAGCAAAAAAAGTATATGCCCTCCGCGTAGAGTTGGTTTCCTAGTTGCCACTTGTTATACTGTGTTGAACGAACATTTTTTTCTTCCACCAAATGAATTGAATCTTCGTCGCCACTTATTATGCGCAACGGATAGCAAAAAAAATATGCCCTCCGCGTAGAGAGTTGGCTTCCTCGTTGCCACTTGTTATACTGTGTTGAACGAACATTTTTTTCTTCCACCGAATGAATTCAATCTTCGTCGCCACTTATTATGCGCGACGGTAGCAAAAAAATTTATGCTCTCCGCGCGAGTTGGTTTCCTCGTTACCACTTGTTATACTGTGTTGAACGAACATTTTTTTCTTCCACCGAATGATTTCGAATCTTCGTTGCCACTTATTATGCGCGACGGATAGCAAAAAAATGTATGCCCTCCGCGTAGAGGTGGTTTCCTCGTTGCCACTTGTTATACTGTGGTGAACGAACATTTTTTCTTCCACCGAATGAATTCGAATCTTCGTCGCCACTTATTATGCGCGACGGATAGCAGGAAATAACGTTATGCCCTCCGCGTAGAGAGGTGGTTTCCTCCTTTCCACTTGTTATACTGTGTTGAACGAACATTTTTTCTTCCACCGAATGAATTCAGAATCTTCGTTGCCACTTATTATGCGCGACGGATAGCATAAAAAAAGGTATGCCCTCCGCGTAGTGAAGTGGTTTCCTCGTTACCACTTGTTATACTGTGGTGAACGAACTTTTTTTTCTTCCACCGAATGAATTCGTATCTTCGTTGCCACTTATTATGCGCAACGGATAGCAAAAAAAAGGTATGCCCTCCGCGTAGTGAGGTGGTTTCCTCGTTACCACTTGTTATACTGTGGTGAACGACCTTTTTTTTTCTTCCACCGAATGAATTCGATTCTTTGTCGCCACTTATTATGCGCGACGGATAGCAAAAAAAGGTATGCCTTCCGCGTAGAGAAGTGGTTTCCTCGCTGCCACTTGTTATACTGTGGTGAACGAACTTTTTTTTTTCCACCGAATGAATTCGAATCTTCGTCGCCACATATTATGCGCGACGGTAGCAACATTTTTTCTTCCACCGAAAAAAATGCGCGATGGATAGCAAAAAAAAATCCCGCGTAGAGATTTGGTTTCCTCGTTGCCACTTGTTATACTGTGTTGAACGAACATTTTTTTTTTCCACCAATGAATTCCACCGAATGAATTCCCTCCGAATCTTCGTCGCCACTTATTATGCGCAACGTATAGCAAAAAAATATGCCCTCCGCGTAGAGAGTTGGTTTCCTCGTTGCCACTTGTTATACTGTGTTGAACGAACATTTTTTTCTTCCACCAAATGAATCTCAATCTTCGTCGCCACTTATTATGCGCAACGGATAGCAAAAAATTATGCCCTCCGCGTAGAGAGTTGGCTTCCTCGTTGCCACTTGTTATACTGTGTTGAACGAACATTTTTTTCTTCCACCGAATGAATTCAATCTTCGCCGCCACTTATTATGCGCGACGGTAGCAAGAAAATTTATGCTCTCCGCATAGCGAGTTGGTTTCCTCGTTGCCACTTGTTATACTGTGTTGAACGAACATTTTTTTTCTTCCACCGAATGAATTCGAATCTTCGTCGCCACTTTTTATGCGCAACGGATAGCAAAAAATATATTTGCCCTCCGCGTAGAGAGGTGGTTTCCTCGTTACCACTTGTTATACTGTGGTGAACGAACTTTTTTTTTGAACGACACTTTTCTTCCACCGAATGAATTCGTATCTTCGTTGCCACTTATTATGCGCGACGGATAGCAAAAAAAGGTTTGCCCTCCGCGTAGAGAGGTGGTTTCCTCGTTACCACTTGTTATACTGTGGTGAACGAACATTTTTTTTCTTCCACCGAATGAATTCGAATCTTCGTTGCCACATATTATGCGCAACGGATAGCAAAAAATGAATTCCGGTATGCCCTCCGCGCAGAGGTGGTTTCCTCGTTACCACTTGTTATACTGTGTTGTACGAACATTTTTTTTCTTCCACCGAATGAATTCGAATCTTCGTCGCCACTTATTATGCGCAACGGATAGCAAAAAAAAAAGTTATGCCCTCCGCGTAGAGAGTTGGCTTCCTCGTTACCACTTACTATACTGTGGTGAACGACCTTCTCTTTCTTCCACCGAATGAATTCGAATCTACGTCGCCACTTATTATGCGCGACGGATAGCAAAAAAGGTACGAACTCCGCGTAGAGGTGTTTTCCTCGTTTCGCCACTTGTTATACTGTGGTGAACGAACTTTTTTTTTCCTCTTCCACTGAATGAATTGAACGAATCTTCTTTCTTCCCACTTATTATGCGCGACGGATAGCAAAAAAATGTATGCCCTCCGCGTAGAGAGGTGGTTTCCTCGGTGCCACTTTGTTATACTGTGGTGAACAAACATTTTTTTCTTCCACTGAATGAATTCGAATCTTCGTCGCCACTTATTATGCGCGACGGATAGCAAAAAAAATATATGCCCTCCGCGTAGAGAGTTGGTTTTCCTCGTTGCCACTTGTTATACTGTGCGGGTTGGTTTCCTCGTTACCACTTGAACGAACATTTTTTTTCTTCTTTCCACCGAATGAATTCGAATCTTCTTTGCCACTTTTTCTTCCATTATGCGCGCGACGGATAGCAAAAATAAGGTATGCCCTCCAACGGTAGAATATGCCCTCCGCGCAGAGTGGTTTCCTCGTTACCACTTGTTATACTGCGGTGAACGAACTTTTTTTTCTTCCACCGAATGAATTCGTATCTTCGTTGACACTTATTATGCGCAACGGATAGCAAAAAAAAGGTATGCCCTCCGCGTAGAGAGGTGGTTTCCTCGTTACCACTTGTTAAACTGTGGTGAACGACCTTTTTTTTTCTTCCACCGAATGAATTCGATTCTTTGTCGCCACTTATTATGCGCGACGGATAGCAAAAAAGGTAATGCCATCCGGGTAGAGGGTGGTTTTCCTCGTTGCCACTTGTTATACTGTGTTGAACGAACATTTTTTTTCTTCCACCGAATGAATTCGAATCTTCGTTGCCACTTATTATGCGCGACGGATAGAAAAAAGGTATGCCCTCCGCGTAGAGAGGTGGTTTCCTCGTTACCACTTGTTATGCTGTGGTGAACGAACATTTTTTTCTTCCACCGAATGAATTCGAATCTTCGTCGCCACTTAATATGCGCGACGGATAGCAAAAAAAGTTTTGCTCTCCGCGTAGAGAGTTGGTTTCCTCGTTGCCACTTGTTATACTGTGGTGAACGAACTTTTTTTTCTTCCACCAGATGAATTCGAATCTTCGTCGCCACTTATTATGCGCGACGGATAGCAAAAAAAAGGTATGCCCTCCGCGTAGAGAGGTGGTTTCCTCGTTGCCACTTGTTATACTGTGGTGAACGAACTTTTTTTCCACCGAATGAATTCGAATCTTCGTCGCCACTTATTATGCGCGACGGATAGCAAAAAGGTATGCCCTACGCGTAGAGAGTTGGTTTCCTCGTTGCCACTTGTTATACTGTGTTGAACGAACATTTTTTTCTTCCACCGAATGAATTCAGATCTTCGTTGCCACTTATTATGCGCGACGGATAGAAAAATAAGGTTTGCCCTCCGCGTAGAGAGTTGTTTTCCTCGTTGCCACTTGTTATACTGCGGTGAACGAACTTTTTTCTTCCACCGGATAGAATTCCCTCCGCGTTGATTTTCGTTGCCACATTTTTTAGCAAAAAAAAAGTATGCCCTCGTAGAGGTGGTTTCCTCGTTGCCACTTTGTTATACTGTGTTGAACGAACATTTTTTTCTTCCACCGAATGAATTGCATCTTCGTTGCCCCTCCGCGTACTCGTTACCATGCGCAACGGATAGCAAAAAAAGTATGCCCTCCGCGTAGAGAGGTGGTTTCCTCGTTACCACTTGTTAAACTGTGGTGAACGACCTTTTTTTTTCTTCCACCGAATGAATTCTATTCTTTGTCGCCACTTATTATGCGCGACGGATAGCAAAAAAAAGGTATGCCATCCGGGTAGAGAGGTGGTTTCCTCGTTGCCACTTGTTATACTGTGTTGAACGAACATTTTTTTTCTTCCACCGAATGAATTCGAATCTTCGTTGCCACTTATTATGCGCGACGGATAGAAAAAAGAGGTATGCCCTCCGCGTAGAGAGGTGGTTTCCTCGTTACCACTTGTTATACTGTGATGAACGAACATTTTTTTTCTTCCACCGAATGAATTCGAATCTTCGTCGCCACTTAATATGCGCAACGGTAGCAAGAAAAGTTTTGCTCTCCGCGTAGAGAGGTGGTTTCCTCGTTGCCACTTGTTATACTGTGTTGAACGAACATTTTTTTTTCTTCCACCGAATGAATTCGAATATTCGTCGCCACTTATTATGCGCGACGGATAGCAAAAAAAAGGTATGCCCTCCGCGTAGAGAGGTGGTTTCCTCGTTACCATTTGTTATACTGTGTTGAACGAACATTTCTTTTTCTTCCACCGAATGAATTCGAATCTTCGTCGCCACTTATTATGCGCAACGGATAGCAAAAAAAGGTATGCCCTCCGCGTAGAGAGTTGGTTTCCTAGTTGCCACTTGTTATACTGTGTTGAACGAACATTTTTTTTTCTTCCACCAAATGAATTTGAATCTTCGTCGCCACATATTATGCGCAACGGATAGCAAAACAAAGTTATGCTCTCCGCGTAGGGAGTTGGCTTCCTCCTTGCCACTTGTTATACTGTGTTGAACGAATATTTTTTTTCTTCCACCGAATGAATTCGAATCTTCGTCGCCACTTATTATGCGCGACGGTAGCAAGAAAATTTATACTCTCCGCATAGAGAGTTGGTTTCCTCGTTGCCACTTGTTATACTGTGTTGAACGAACATTTTTTTTTCTTCCACCGAATGAATTCGAATCTACGTCGCCACTTATTATGCGCAACGGATAGCAAAAAAAAGTTATGCCCTCCGCGTAGAGAGGTGGTTTCCTCGTTACCACTTGTTATACTGTTTTTAACGAACATTTTTTTTCTTCCACCGAATGAATTCGTATCTTCGTTGCCACTTATTATGCGCGACGGATAGCAAAAAATAGGTATGCCCTCCGCGTAGAGAGGTGGTTTCCTCGTTGCCACTTGTTATACTGTGTTGAACGAACATTTTTTTTCTTCCACCGAATGAATTGGAATCTTCGTTGCCACTTATTATGCGCGATGGATATCAGAAATAACGTATGCCCTCCGCGTAGAGAGGTGGTTTCCTCGTTACCACTTGTTATACTGTGGTGAACGAACTTTTTTTTCTTCCACCGAATGAATTCGTATCTTCGTTGCCACTTATTATGCGCAACAGATAGCAAAAAATGGTATGCCCTCCGCGTAGAGAGGTGGTTTCCTCGTTACCACTTGTTATACTGTGGTGAACGACCTTTTTTTTTCTTCCACCGAATGAATTCGAATCTTCGTCGCTACATATTATGCGTGACGGATAGCAAAAAAAATGTATGCCCTCCGCGTAGAGAGGTGGTTTCCTCGTTGCCAATTGTTATACTGTGTTGAACGAACATTTTTTTTCTTCCACCGAATGAATTCGAATCTTCGTTGCCACTTATTATGCGCGACGGATAGCAAAAAAAAGGTATGCCCTCCGCGTAGAGAGGTGGTTTCCTCGTTACCACTTGTTATACTGTGGTGAACGAACATTTTTTTTCTTCCACCGAATGAATTCGAATCTTCGTTGCCACTTATTATGCGCAACGGATAGCAAAAAAAAGGTATGCCCTCCGCGTAGAGAGGTGGTTTCCTCGTTACCACTTGTTATACTGTGGTGAACGAACTTTTTTTTTCTTCCACCGAATGAATTCGAATCTTCGTCGACACTTATTATGCGCGACGGATAGCAAAAAAAGGTATGCCCTCCGCGTAGAGAAGTGGTTTCCTCGCTGCCACTTGTTATACTGTGGTGAACGAACTTTTTTTTTCTTCCACCGAATGAATTCGAATCTTCGTCGCCACTTATTATGCGCGACGGTAGCAAGAAAAGTTATGCTCTCCGCGTAGAGATTTGGTTTCCTCGTTGCCACTTGTTATACTGTGTTGAACGAACATTTTTTTCTTCCACCGAATGAATTCGAATCTTCGTCGCCACTTATTATGCGCAACGTATAGCAAAAAAATATATGCCCTCCGCGTAGAGAGTTGGATTCCTAGTTGCCACTTGTTATACTGTGTTGAACGAACATTTTTTTCTTCCACCAAATGAATCTCAATCTTCGTCGCCACTTATTATGCGCAACGGATAGCAAAAAATTATGCCCTCCGCGTAGAGAGTTGGCTTCCTCGTTGCCACTTGTTATACTGTGTTGAACGAACATTTTTTTCTTCCACCGAATGAATTCGAATCTTCGCCGCCACTTATTATGCGCGACGGTAGCAAGAAAATTTATGCTCTCCGCATAGCGAGTTGGTTTCCTCGTTACCACTTGTTATACTGTGTTGAACGAACATTTTTTTTCTTCCACCGAATGATTTCGAATCTTCGTTGCCACTTATTATGCGCGATGGATAGCAAAAAAAAGGTATGCCCTCCGCGTAGAGAGGTGGTTTCCTCGTTGCCACTTGTTATACTGTGGTGAACGAACATTTTTTTTCTTCCACCGAATGAATTCGAATCTTCGTCGCCACTTATTATGCGCGACGGTAGCAAGAAAAGTTATGCTCTCCGCGTAGAGAGGTGGTTTCCTCCTTTCCACTTGTTATACTGTGTTGAACGAACATTTTTTTTTCTTCCACCGAATGAATTCGAATCTTCGTTGCCACTTATTATGCGCGACGGATAGCATAAAAAAAGGTATGCCCTCCGCGTAGTGAAGTGGTTTCCTCGTTACCACTTGTTATACTGTGGTGAACGAACTTTTTTTTCTTCCACCGAATGAATTCGTATCTTCGTTGCCACTTATTATGCGCAACGGATAGCAAAAAAAAGGTATGCCCTCCGCGTAGTGAGGTGGTTTCCTCGTTACCACTTGTTATACTGTGGTGAACGACCTTTTTTTTTCTTCCACCGAATGAATTCGATTCTTCGTCGCCACTTATTATGCGCGACGGATAGCAAAAAAAGGTATGCCCTCCGCGTAGAGAAAAGGTTTCCTCGCTGCCACTTGTTATACTGTGGTGAACGAACTTTTTTTTTCTTCCACCGAATGAATTCGAATCTTCGTCGCCACTTATTATGCGCGACGGTAGCAAGAAAAGTTATGCTCTCCGCGTAGAGATTTGGTTTCCTCGTTGCCACTTGTTATACTGTGTTGAACGAACATTTTTTTTTCTTCCACCGAATGAATTCGAATCTTCGTCGCCACTTATTATGCGCAACGCATAGCAAAAAAATATATGCCCTCCGCGTAGAGAGTTGGATTCCTAGTTGCCACTTGTTATACTGTGTTGAACGAACATTTTTTTTCTTCCACCAAATGAATCTCAATCTTCGTCGCCACTTATTATGCGCAACGGATAGCAAAAAAAATTATGCCCTCCGCGTAGAGAGTTGGCTTCCTCGTTGCCACTTGTTATACTGTGTTGAACGAACATTTTTTTTCTTCCACCGAATGAATTCGAATCTTCGCCGCCACTTATTATGCGCGACGGTAGCAAGAAAATTTATGCTCTCCGCATAGCGAGTTGGTTTCCTCGTTACCACTTGTTATACTGTGTTGAACGAACATTTTTTTTCTTCCACCGAATGATTTCGAATCTTCGTTGCCACTTATTATGCGCGATGGATAGCAAAAAAAAGGTATGCCCTCCGCGTAGAGAGGTGGTTTCCTCGTTGCCACTTGTTATACTGTGGTGAACGAACATTTTTTCTTCCACCGAATGAATTCAGATCTTCGTCGCCACTTATTATGCGCGACGGTAGCAAGAAAAGTTATGCTCTCCGCGTAGAGAGGTGGTTTCCTCCTTTCCACTTGTTATACTGTGTTGAACGAACATTTTTTTCTTCCACCGAATGAATTCGAATCTTCGTTGCCACTTATTATGCGCGACGGATAGCATAAAAAAAAAGTATGCCCTCCGCGTAGTGAAGTGGTTTCCTCGTTACCACTTGTTATACTGTGGTGAACGAACTTTTTTTTCTTCCACCGAATGAATTCGTATCTTCGTTGCCACTTATTATGCGCAACGGATAGCAAAAAAAAGGTATGCCCTCCGCGTAGTGAGGTGGTTTCCTCGTTACCACTTGTTATACTGTGGTGAACGACCTTTTTTTTTCTTCCACCGAATGAATTCGATTCTTTGTCGCCACTTATTATGCGCGACGGATAGCAAAAAAAGGTATGCCTTCCGCGTAGAGAAGTGGTTTCCTCGCTGCCACTTGTTATACTGTGGTGAACGAACTTTTTTTTTCTTCCACCGAATGAATTCGAATCTTCGTCGCCACTTATTATGCGCGACGGTAGCAAGAAAAGTTATGCTCTCCGCGTAGAGATTTGGTTTCCTCGTTGCCACTTGTTATACTGTGTTGAACGAACATTTTTTTTTCTTCCACCGAATGAATTCGAATCTTCGTCGCCACTTATTATGCGCAACGTATAGCAAAAAAATATATGCCCTCCGCGTAGAGAGTTGGTTTCCTAGTTGCCACTTGTTATACTGTGTTGAACGAACATTTTTTTTCTTCCACCAAATGAATCTCAATCTTCGTCGCCACTTATCATGCGCAACGGATAGCAAAAAAAATTATGCCCTCCGCGTAGAGAGTTGGCTTCCTCGTTGCCACTTGTTATACTGTGTTGAACGAACATTTTTTTTCTTCCACCGAATGAATTCGAATCTTCGCCGCCACTTATTATGCGCGACGGTAGCAAGAAAATTTATGCTCTCCGCATAGCGAGTTGGTTTCCTCGTTACCACTTGTTATACTGTGTTGAACGAACATTTTTTTTTCTTCCACCGAATGAATTCGAATCTTCGTCGCCACTTTTTATGCGCAACGGATAGCAAAAAAAATGTTTGCCCTACGCGTAGAGAGGTGGTTTCCTCGTTACCACTTGTTATACTGTGGTACACGAACTTTTTTTTCTTCCACCGAATGAATTCGTATCTTCGTTGCCACTTATTATGCGCGACGGATAGCAAAAATAAGGTTTCCCCTCCGCGTAGAGAGGTGGTTTCCTCGTTACCACTTTTTATACTGTGGTGAACGAACATTTTTTTTCTTCCACCGAATGAATTCGAATCTTCGTTGCCACATATTATGCGCAACGGATAGCAAAAAAAAGGTATGCCCTCCGCGCAGAGAGGTGGTTTCCTCGTTACCACTTGTTATACTGTGTTGTACGAACATTTTTTTTCTTCCACCGAATGAATTCGAATCTTCGTCGCCACTTATTATGCGCAACGGATAGCAAAAAAAAAAGTTATGCCCTCCGCGTAGAGAGTTGGCTTTCTCGTTGCCATTTGTTATACTGTGTTGAACGAACATTTTTTTTTCTTCCACCGAATGAATTCGAATCTTCGTCGCCACTTATTATGCGCGACGGATAGCAAAAAAAAAAAAAAAGGTATGCCCTCGGCGTAGAGAGTTGGTTTCCTCGTTACCACTTATTATACTGTGGTGAAGGACCTTCTCTTTCTTCCACCGAATGAATTCGAATCTACGTCGCCACTTATTATGCGCAACGGATAGCAAAAAAAGGTACGAACTCCGCGTAGAGAGGTGGTTTCCTCGTTGCCACTTGTTATACTGTGGTGAACGAACTTTTTTTTTCTTCCACTGAATGAATTCGAATCTTCGTCGCCACTTATTATGCGCGACGGATAGCAAAAAAGGTATGCCCTACGCGTAGAGAGTTGGTTTCCTCGTTGCCACTTGTTATACTGTGTTGAACGAACATTTTTTTTTCTTCCAGCGAATGAATTCGAATCTTCTTTGCCACTTATTATGCGCGACGGATAGCAAAAATAAGGTATGCCCTCCGCGTAGAGAAGTGGTTTCCTCGTTACCACTTGTTATACTGCGGTGAACGAACTTTTTTTTCTTCCACCGAATGAATTCGTATCTTCGTTGACACTTATTATGCGCAACGGATAGCAAAAAAAAGTTATGTCCTCCGCGTAGAGAGGTGGTTTCCTCGTTGCCACGTGTTATACTGTGGTGAACGACCTTTTTTTTCCTTCCACCGAATGAATTCGATTCTTTGTCGCCACTTATTATGCGCGACGGATAGCAAAAAAAAGGTAATGCCATCCGGGTAGAGAGGTGGTTTCCTCATTGCCACTTGTTATACTCTGTTGAACGAACATTTTTTTTCTTCCACCGAATGAATTCGAATCTTCGTTGCCACTTATTATGCGCGACGGATAGAAAAAAGAGGTATTCCCTCCGCGTAGAGAGGTGGTTTCCTCGTTACCACTTGTTATACTGTGATGAACGAACATTTTTTTTCTTCCACCGAATGAATTCGAATCTTCGTCGCCACTTAATATGCGCGACGGTAGCAAGAAAAGTTTTGCTCTCCGCGTAGAGAGGTGGTTTCCTCGTTGCCACTTGTTATACTGTGGTGAACGAACTTTTTTTTTCTTCCACTGAATGAATTCGAATCTTCGTCGCCACTTATTATGCGCGACGGATAGCAAAAAAAAGGTATGCCCTCCGCGTAGAGAGGTGGTTTCCTCGTTGCCACTTGTTATACTGTGGTGAACGAACTTTTTTTTCTTCCACCGAATGAATTCGAATCTTCGTCGCCACTTATTATGCGCGACGGATAGCAAAAAAAGGTATGCCCTACGCGTAGAGAGTTGGTTTCCTCGTTGCCACTTGTTATACTGTGTTGAACGAACATTTTTTTTTCTTCCACCGAATGAATTCGAATCTTCTTTGCCACTTATTATGCGCGACGGATAGCAAAAATAAGGTATGCCCTCCGCGTAGAGAAGTGGTTTCCTCGTTACCACTTGTTATACTGCGGTGAACGAACTTTTTTTTCTTCCACCGAATGAATTCGTATCTTCGTTGACACTTACTATGCGCAACGGATAGCAAAAAAAAGGTATGCCCTCCGCGTAGAGTGGTGGTTTCCTCGTTACCACTTGTTAAACTGTGGTGAACGACCTTTTTTTTTCTTCCACCGAATGAATTCTATTCTTTGTCGCCACTTATTATGCGCGACGGATAGCAAAAAAAAGGTATGCCATCCGGGTAGAGAGTTGGCTTCCTCGTTGCCACTTGTTATACTGTGTTGAACGAACATTTTTTTTCTTCCACCGAATGAATTCGAATCTTCGCCGCCACTTATTATGCGCGACGGTAGCAAGAAAATTTATGCTCTCCGCATAGCGAGTTGGTTTCCTCGTTACCACTTGTTATACTGTGTTGAACGAACATTTTTTTTTCTTCCACCGAATGAATTCGAATCTTCGTCGCCACTTTTTATGCGCAACGGATAGCAAAAGAAAGGTTTGCCCTACACGTAGAGAGGTGGTTTCCTCGTTACCACTTGTTATACTGTGGTACACGAACTTTTTTTTCTTCCACCGAATGAATTCGTATCTTCGTTGCCACATATTATGCGCGACGGATAGCAAAAATAAGGTATGCCCTCCACGTAGAGAGGTGGTTTCCTCGTTACCACTTGTTATACTGTGGTGAACGAACATTTTTTTTCTTCCACCGAATGAATTCGAATCTTCGTTGCCACTTATTATGCGCAACGGATAGCAAAAAAAAGGTATGCCCTCCGCGCAGAGAGGTGGTTTCCTCGTTACCACTTGTTATACTGTGTTGTGCGAACATTTTTTTTCTTCCACCGAATGAATTCGAATCTTCGTCGCCACTTATTATGCGCAACGGATAGCAAAAAAAAAAGTTATGCCCTCCGCGTAGAGAGTTGGCTTCCTCGTTGCCATTTGTTATACTGTGTTGAACGAACATTTTTTTTTCTTCCACCGAATGAATTCGAATCTTCGTCGCCACTTATTATGCGCGACGGTAGCAAGAAAATTTATGCTCTCCGCATAGAGAGTTGGTTTCCTCGTTGCCACTTGTTATACTGTGTTGAACGAACATTTTTTTTCTTCCACCGAATGAATTCGTATCTTCGTTGCCACTTATTATGCGCAACGGATAGCAAAAAAAAGGTATGCCCTCCGCGTAGAGAGGTGGTTTCCTCGTTACCACTTGTTATACTGTGTTGAACGAATATTTTTTTTCTTCCATCGAATGAATTCGAATCTTCGTTGCCACTTATTATGCGCGACGGATAGCAAAAAAAAGGTATGCCCTCCGCGTAGAGAGGTGGTTTCCTCGTTACCACTTGTTATACTGTGTTGAACGAACATTTTTTTTCTTCCACCGAATGAATTCGAATCTTCGTCGCCACTTATTATGCGCAACGGATAGCAAAAATAAGGTATGCCCTCCGCGTAGAGAGGTGGTTTTATCGTTACCACTTGTTATACTGTTTTGAACGAACATTTTTTTTCTTCCACCGAATGAATTCGAATCTTCGTTGCCACTTATTATGCGCGACGGATAGCAAAAAAAAAAGGTATGCCCTCCGCGTAGAGAGGTGGTTTCCTCGTTACCACTTGTTATACTGTGTTGAACGAACATTTTTTTTCTTCCACCGAATGAATTCGAATCTTCGTTCCCACTTATTATGTTCGACGGATAGCAAAAAAAAGGTATGCCCTCCGCGTTGAGATGTGATTTTCTCGTTGCCACTTGCTATACTGTTGTGAACGAACATTTTTTTTCTTCCACCGAATGAATTCGAATCTTCGTCGCCACTTATTATGCGCGACGGATAGCTAAAAAAAGGTATGCCCTCCGCGTAGAGAGTTGGTTTCCTAGTTGCCACTTGTTATACTGTGTTGAACGAACATTTTTTTTTCTTCCACCGAATGAATTCGAATCTTCGTCGCCAATTATTGTGCGCGACGGATAGCAAAAAAGGCATGCCCTCGGCGTAGAGAGTTGGTTTCCTCATTACCATTTGCTATACTGTGGTGAATGAACTTTTTTTCTTCCACCGAATGAATTCGAATCTTCATCGCCATTTATTATGCGCGACGGTAGCAAAAAAATGGTAAGCCCTCCGCGTAGAGTGTTGTTTTCTTCGTTGCCACTTGTTATACTGTGGTGAACGAACTTTTTTTTCTTCCACTGAATGAATTAGAATCTTCGTTGCCACTTATTATGCGTAAAGCCTAGCAAAAAAAAAGTTATGCCCTCCGCGTAGAGAGTTAGTTTCCTCCTTGCCACTTGTTATAGTGTGGTGAACGAAAAATTTTTTTTCTTCCACCGAATGAATTCGAATCTTCGTCGCCCTTTATTATGCGAAACGGATAGGAAAAAAAAAGGTATGCCCTCCGCGTAAAGAGTTGGTTTCCTCGTTGCCACTTGTTATAATGTGGTGAACGAACTTTTTTTTCTTCCACCGAATGAATTCGAATCTTCGTCGCCACTTATTATGCGCAACGGATAGCAAAAAAAGGTATGCCCTCCGCATAGAGAGTTGGTATCCTCGTTGCCACTTGTTATACTGTGTTGAACGAACATTTTTTTTCTTCCATCGAACGAAATCTTCTTCGCCATTTTTTTCTTTCCATCCGAATGAATCCCTCGAACTTGTTATTCGTCGCCATCTTATTATGCCCGACGGTAGCATGAAAAGTTATGCTCTCCGCGTAGAGTTGGTTTCCTCGTTGCCACTTGTTATACTGTGTTGAACGAATTTTTTTCTTCCACCGAATGAATTCGAATCTTCGTCGCCCCTTATTATGCGCGACGGATAGCAAAAAAATGGTATGCCCTCCGCCTAGAGAGGTGGTTTCCTCGTTGCCACTTGTTATACTGTTGTGAACGAACTGTTTTTCTTCCACCGAATGAATTTGAATCTTCGTTGCCATTTATTATGCGCAACGGTTAGCAAAAAAAATGTATGCCCTCCGCGTAGAGAGTTGGTTTCCTCGTTGCCACTTGTTATACTGTGTTGAACGAACATTTTTTTTCTTCCACCGAATGAATTCAAATCTTCGTCGCCACTTATTATGCGCAACGGATAGCAAAAAAATGTTATGCCCTCCGCGTAGTGAGGTGGTTTCCTCGTTGCCACTTGTTATACTGTGGTGAACGAACTTTTTTTTCTTCCACCGAATGAATTCGAATCTTCGTCGCCACTCATTATGCGCGACGGATAGCAATAATAGTTATGCTCTCCGCGTAGAAAGTTGGTTTCCTCGTCGCCTCTTATACTCTAGCGAACGAAGTTTCTTTTTTCTTCCACCGAATGAATTCAAATCTTCGTCGCCACTTTTTATGGTCCGGTTCCTTGTACCACGGTGATAGTCCAAGGCAGAACCAATAAAGAAGAACTCGAACACAGGTATGAAATAACACAGATACATAGCAAACAGGAATATTTACAGAGAAATAGTATGTCAGTATGAACAATCAGGTTTAGTAGAGAAGTCGATGTAGTCTCGACCAGTACCACTATTGCAATGTCTTGCAGTAATTGTCTGAAAGCGACTCTGTTTCGGACTGCCTCTGTCTCGACTCTTGACTCTACTTGAACTACTGACTCTACTCGAACTACTGACGATATTCACTCACACCTCCACGAGGGCGTCATGAGGCACAAGGCCTTTTTAACGTGGGATCTCCGAGCCCGTGGGCTCGGCCAAAAATATGCCCATTGAACCCGTATAAATGGGTTCAGGGTCGGTTTACCTCCCCGGAAGAGATTCCGCCCTTTGGCGTAGCCTTCTTCGGGTTCCTCCCCGGCCGAAGGAAGAGAGTTCAACCGATCTGCCGTTCAAGACTTGAGCGACTGACGATATTCAGTCAAAACTGGGGCATCATGTGACACAAAGTCGGTTATTTATTGTGGGTTCTCCGAGCCCGTGGTTTCGGCCCAAAAATATACCCATTGAACCCGTATAAACGGGCTCAGGGCCGGTTTGCCTCCCGGAACGAGACTCCGCCCATTGGCGTAGCCTCGTTCGGGTTCCTCCCCGCCCGAAGGCAGAGAGTTCAACCGATCTGTCGTTCAAGACTTGAGCGACTGACTCCTTGCCTACTCCTGAGGCACAGTATTTATTAAGTATGGAATAGTCCATGATTATTATTATGGGTAAGATCCCATAACAACATGGAAATTATTTTAATGCATTAGGGAATAAAAATCAGAAAGAGGGCTGCTGTGTCATTTAATTTTTTGATATCGTTGTCTCGACGATGTGTTAATAAATAATTGGTCATGCATTGTTTAAAATCCTCTATAAGAATTAATTGACGCAATTTATAAAAATCGCCGTCGATTTTCTTATTCCTAAACATTGATAAAAATCTTTTTTATCCTTTGCAAATTCCACAAAAGTTTGATTATCAAATTTCTTATATTTTCTAAACTTTTGCCTATATGCATCTGGCCCCAGTTCGTTAGCAATTCGAATCTTTAATTTGATGCATCTTTAATACTAAGAACTGAATATATTTCAGCTGTCCAACTATCAAGACACTTTGTAGTAAAATTGGCCAGACTTTTATTTTAATTTATTGATTATGGTCAGTGGGCAAAAAGTTAAAAGAAACATAAAGACCGACCGGCAAGAAGTTAGAAATACTTCAAAATAACTGCAGACAGGAATTGCTGGATTTTGTCACGTAGTATAGTTTACTTGTCAGGTCAGCAAATGGTAGTAAACGGATTCTTCTGAAGCGGATTTGTACATATAATTTTGCGAGTCAACTTGCTTCATTTTGACTCCAACCAACAAATACGGACATCCGACCGCATCAAAGAGTTATTTGAAGTCTTTTTATCTAAATGACACACACAACTAAGGATTTTATTTTTTAAAAATAGATTCTCTTAACAAGTGGCCCCAGGGCTCTGTACAGGGTGAACATCACTGTAAAAAAGATATATTATGGGCTCTATTGCCTTCAGAAAAAATAAATTTCGATGAATAATGAATTTTTACAAGAATTGTTTTCATGTTTTTAAAATATTAATTAGAATAATTTATACAGTTTTAAGGCATGCACATTCCTTCATTACTTTGTGCCTATTAAGTGATATTGTTATTAAGTAAAACCTATATTTGTTAATCATTAAAAACGCTTAGTACAATTCATAGACCTCCAATATTTTAAAAATAATTTTAAAATTGTTTTTTGTGAATAAATATACCGATTTGTAAAAAATTATAAACGTCCCTACACAATATTAGCAGAGTATAAGAGCGATAACTATAGTAGATTTAATTCAATAATTTTAGGTACTGTTAGTCAAGCTGTCAACACATTAAATAAACAGAAACCGACGTGATACTTTAAATTTAAGTTAATATTTGTTTCAAATCAGATTAGTTAAACTTTAAATCAGCTAATATTACCCAAATAAAGTCTCCGAAAAGTATATTTTATTTTTGAAAGATTTTTTATAAGAAGAATAACATTTTTACGAAAACATTGTGCTAAATTAAGCGATTTTAACAATTTCAATACAAAACTCCGACCAGCCAATTTAAATTTGTTTTGAAATACTGCAAATCACTTTGCTTAATGGAAATATTTAATGTATTAGCTTGAAATTAAAACTAAATTTAGAGCGTCAAGACCGCCAAGAAAGATTTTTTTATTTTTAAAAATTAATTTTACAACTTAGGTATCGTGTTTCTGTGGAGTACCTATTTTAGTTTATTATCATAAACATCATGTTTGCTCAAATATCAGATAAGCAATACTTGATAAATATTGGTACCCAAACACTTTCAAAAAATAGCTTTTTAAAAAAAAATAGCCTTTAATATTTTATAAGTTGATTAACTGGTTGTATTTTTAATGAATGTTCCACATAATTACCGACCAGCACATGAATATTAAATGTACATTGAATTACGTTTTCTTTTGATTTGCGTAAGGACAAAATTATCTGTCCGTTTAGATCAGTGCTTCCCAACCTTTTTTCAACCTGTTTGACTTCCTCTCTAAGATTCTTACTTTAGGTTCCATGCTGCTTAGAAGTAATCGTAGATCACGTTCAATAACAATATGTTAACATATTGAGTAAATAACACAATTTCTTGCTTAAATCGAGAATTCTTTTCAAATTGCATAATGTATTTCTCTAAATAATTAAAGTGCAATGCAAGAATTCCCGATGGGAATAATCTGCATTTAAAACAATCTTGTCAGTTTATTTGACATGTATATAACGTATTAAATATACGACTTGTAAGAAATGCCAATCACGGAAATAATCAGGCGACTCATTGTCAGGCGATATAGATGTATAGCATACATTTTATTACGTAAATATATCCATTGGGAAAGCTATGTAATTAATCGTAATCATCATCATTGGCGTTGTTGTTGTCTTCATCATCATCATTATCATCATCATCATCAGTCTTTCGATTGCTTCAATCGTTCGTTGACGGACCTTCCGAGCGAAGAATCAAACTTCTTTTTTCTTCTTCATCGTGAACTTTCAGTGGGCTTTCATATAGCTTGGTGGCGTCCATCTCGTCCGCAAGCGACAACCGAAGACCAAAGAATATGATGTACGTCGTCCTTAATCCATATACTAGGTCCTCAGGTTTTGAATTCAGAGTTGTCCTTCTTCTAGAAGAGTTTACACCCAAAGATATAGGACCCAGTCAGTCTTACTATTTACCCATATCTTGGTGAGAAGAAATGGATTCTTACCTTTCCTAAAGGCATTAGCACCTAAGTGAATGTAATCAACTCGACTGGAATCACTCAGTATGAACTGATATCCATTACCCCACAGAATAACTGATATTAACGTTCCTGCATTTATTTTTATAGTGGAAATATTTTTAATCAGAATGGCATGACTATTTACCAGTATTGTTTTGATATAAGTGCACACGTATTATTTTACTGAAATGGCCAATAATGAATAAGCCTATAAAATACAAACCTTTAAAGAAAAACGATATATATTTAAATAATGATCTATTTCACTGGATTATTTGGCACATTTCCAGGAGAATTATAATGAAAATATGACATTTCATAATTAAACCTATGTACATTTTATGCTAGAAATTTAACATAAGAGACATTTGAATGTTGAATGAAAATCGTATTGAAAAGCAAAGCATTGTTGAGAAAATGCTTGATTGAATCAAGTTAATTAAATTGAATCTACATGTCAGATCTACTAATTTGTTATTGTGATTCGTGGGATGAGTGCGTCTCGTATTATTATGCAAATGAATTGATTGCAGCTGTCATCAAGCACTGTCTCGCAGTCATAATTTTCCATACATGTTTTATCCGTCTGTCTGTTTCTCTCTCTCTCTCTCCATATATATATATATATATATATATATATATATATATATATATATATATATATATATATATGAGGGGGTGTACGCCTGTGTGTGTGTTGAACTTGACACAAACGTAATGTTTGCAGTAGCATCTTATCGGGCTTGAAAGCAAGTCTCTTCAATATTCCAATACACTCTTCAGCATTGTCGCTGATTTCAATAATTATGAAAAGTTTTAATTAACCCTCAGACTGAAATATATTCCAGACCTTTCCAACAATATCTGGAAATATTTCAATCGCTCCCGCATATTTGAATATAATTGTAGCCTACATAATCTCAAACGTTTTAGTTTTCCATCTGGTTTTTAACTCTCTTTAAAAAATATCTCTATATTTCTAGAACGGTTAAATATCATATTATAGATTTCTTTAAGATATCAAATCTAGTCTCCAGGATTGGAAAGGGTGATGTGTTGGAAGTTTAAAATTTTTCAACATTCACACATTTACTGCGTTCCATGTCAGATTGCAGACTGAAATTTTTCCGTATATCTGAATTTAATTTTCTTATGTGACGAAACTAACATTTAAAGAATATCAGATTTTAAGTGTAAATTCCTGAGGATTATGGATTATCAATATTTCCACTCATCGAGTTTTTAAAAAGTAGTAAGTGGAGATAAAGTGACAACAGATCCCCTTAGTTCTCATGCTTGTTCTTTAGTATTCTAGCTGATTTTAGTGATGCTGACGTCTGCATAGTTCGGATTTTTTCCCGAATTTAAATTGTTTGAATTTCTATGGGAGCGTCCAGAATTTTTTAACATTATTCATGGATAAAAATATCCCGTTAAACAACTTCTTTAGTTTCATACGAAAGTTAAAATATTTTGCTCCTTCTTTCTTTCCATTTTCCTCTGTGGCCAGTTAGAAAAGCAATGTCAGAGAGTTGATTAAACTTTCTGTTTTCATGGCCTGGAGCTGATTTCCTAGTTTAGATCAGTTTGAAAGATTCAGATAAACTTTATATATGTTCTAGTCCATCTTGTAGGTCTTGTGAGCTCAAATACTAATTACACGATTCCAAGTGGAATATTTTCCCACCCAGTCCCTTCTGCTGCATTTGTTTATTCTGTGTTTGGCTGATGTTTCTCTCTCTCTCACAGACTATATTTAATATCCTGTTTCTATTAATAGAGTTTTATTCTTATAAAATTATTCATGGCCACCAAAAAAGAGAAATTCAATGTATCACTTAACAAACATGTATGTGTTCGTTGCAATTACTTTTGTTTTCTTGTTAGTATAGAAACTAGGGCTACATCTAGCCATTTCAACTGTAAAATGATAAGATCTTACCGCCAATCTAGTATTGTGACTAAATTTATAAAGTATATGTACCATAAAGTAAAGTTCATCAAAACAATTACCACGAAAGTATTTATAGAAAAACACAGTTAAGCTTCGTTACGGCGATGGGAAAATGATTGAAGCTGAGGTTCTAGATCAGGAAAAATAACATTGCAGTTTTTTCTTTGTATTTTAGTAATAACTTCTAAATTCATAGCAGAAGCACTAGATCAGATATTATTTAAAATTATTTCAACATGACGTAATTTAAATTGGAACACATTAAGGTTGTTGAGAAAAACAGATATGATAGCACACATAACCGAGTAAGATTTCATTGTCTGGTACCCTTAGGCATGATGTTTCTGACTCAAAGAGACGTTCTGTTGTTTTGATTTTCTGCATAGACGACACGTGATCACTTTGAGTAGTATTTCAGTTATTCTTTGTATCTTTTATTAAGGGTGCCTGGTGTAAACTTTCTGGGTTGGAGTGTATAACATTGGGGTTACTGTATTATGAAGGGCAAAGGGGCTCCTTGTTTTAAAAGTCTGTTATGACTCAAGTTCACCGTAGACATCTAGTTGAATGTATATATAAGATATATCGCTATAGATGCTGAAAAAAAATAGTCGGTTCTTTGCACCATTCTAGAAAGTACCTGACCAAGTGGTCATATTGCTACCATATCCGTGTACTCCTCTCTTTCCAGACTTGAGAGAATTCATAATGGGTTATTAGGCCTTATATATGAAGAATTATTTTTGACCATAAAACCACTTTCATAATGACGAAAAGTCTTAAGATAGTAACTAATCTGCCGCTATTTCCATGGAGTATTTTCTGACAAACTACATCTTTTGATTCCCCCATTCTCATTTCCTTTGTATTCCATTGGTAAGAACGAACTTCCATTGTGCCGTCCAAAAGCCGTTGCCTTGTGAAACCGATCCTAGACAGGATGTTTCTTTGCTCAATACAATCTTAACCTCTTCAATCAAAGGGTCAACAATTATGTATCCTATATATAGTCGTAAACTATATTTCTTACTTCTTCCTCTTACGTCCATAAAACAACCTTATTCAGCAACCTTAAGTGGCTGTTCAGGTGAACAATAATCTAAGAAAAAAAGCTTTTCTTTTGTTCGATTTATCGTTATCTTGCCAGTCTACGTCAGAATAAAGCGATGGATTGTACCAAGCACTGAACATCGAATGAAGATGTACTTTCTCTCGTAGCACTTCTACCATATGGTTATATTACATGCCAATGTGATATGAGTTCATTTGTAATGTTTCGCAACAGCTCGTGAATATTCCACCGACAAACCTGTTTATATTGCAAATTTTCTACTTCTCAAGCTTTCTGCCAAGTAGTATAAACTGAAGTGCAAATCAATTAAAACCAACAAAACATTTCTTGGTTTCTTCATCTCCTGATTATAGAAATATATTTAAAAAATGAAGCCTCTGTGTTTTGATACAAAATAGATATTATAATTGTGAAAACCACAGGATACGCATTGGATTTAAGAACGAAAAATGATGGGCGTTATAGATTTGAGGCACATAATCTCCGAGGGATCAAAAGCGCTACATCCTTTCTCAAGCATGAGTGGCAAGATATATCTGAAGAGGACGCAAATTGCAGATGGCTAAACGTAATGTAGAAACGGGTCCGATGGCAACTGACAGAAATCTTAAAAAAGCAACGTAACCATTGCATCAAATCATATTCTGATTTAAATATGGCGTCTTTCAGCCGCTCCGGCAACACATTATGCAGACAAATCTATAGGATATTGTTTTTAGCCAAAAAGAGACTCGCTATTAATATTCTGGCATCAGTTATTGCGACATACTTGGGAACATACTGATTAAAAATTGGGAGATTTGGTGCTGAGTAGCCTTTATAAAAAGAAATATATTTCTAGTTCCTCTGTGAGGGAGACACCTAAATTAATGATCTAGCTTTTCAACAGGGATTTGTTCAAGATTTGTTCAAGATAATGCTGGTTTTGTTATGTGGGGTGTGTTCTTTTGGAGTTCACAAGAACCATTGCTAAAACACGAGTCTGTTTTGATAGATACGACAAATACAGATTTTGTGTATCTATTTATCCAAGTGGTTGTAGTTTGTTCCAGAAAAATAAGACAACTACCGTCATGCACGGGTGAGATGAAAACACGATTGCTATCCAAATATTCCACTGCGTCCCGCACGTGACAGATTTAAAGAGCACTTAGCATATGTAGAATTTGCGGGCATCATTAAATTTGATGCAACCACACTCAAGAAATAAAAGAGAACGAAGAGTTGTGGAGAACGAGCCCAGTGAGATGCAACTAATCTTCAGTTTCAGTTAGACCCTATGCTTAACTGTAAGCAAAGGGAGTCGATACACATTATCAGGTAGATTTATTTTAATTTTCATTTTTGTATTCCATGTTATTTTATCCTTTTGATTTTCGTTTCAGATTTTTCCGTGCTTTTTCCATGGTCAAATGTTTTGTTGTTTACTGTAGGGATTGATCCTCAAACAATTATTTCATATTAGAACTCAACGATAGAAACAGTAATTAGCAGTACACACAGGAATTGACAGTCTTAGAAATGATATTTGTCATGTTTGTACATCAAAATACATTTTCAGCAACATTTCTATTTCATGAGTAAATTCACGTAAATCATTTTTATGTTGTGCAAGAACGTATTTTCGTATATATTATTTATTTTAACCTGGGTAACATTGTGTATTCCTATAGTGTTGTGTAAAGAAGACACCTCCGGTAACATATATGAAATAGGCAATGTCATTGTTTTGTTTACATAGTGGATCACTAAGCAACGATGAACACGCGCATATGAGACGCTATGTAAACAAAACAATGACAGACTATCATCGCTGTCGTGTCCGTATATTGTTTGATATGTTTGTAATTACATCTTTGATAATGGCTTGAGTAATCCGAAAGCTTAGATTTTATTAAAAAATAATGGATAAATATTGTGAATTTCTTTTTTCGGTTAATGATAATGTTACCAAACTTATCAGAAGATACGAAAAAAATTTTACATAAAATAAATAGACGACACTAGTCTATATTATTTAATGAAACGTGTATAAATATATATATATATATATATATATATATATATATATATATATATATATATATATGGGGAACTTTTTTCCACATTGTTATGTATATGTGCCCTAATATATCTATATCTATATCTCTATATCTATATATATCTATATATCTATATCTATATCTATATCTATATATATATATATATAAATATATATTTAAATAGGTTTGAAACGGTACAAAAGCGTATTCAGGCATTAAAAACTAGAAATTTAGTATTGTAGGCCATGATAAGTTTAAAATAAAACACACACCAATCGTTTATAAAACACACACCAGTCGTATATAAAACACACACACACACACACACACACACACATATATATATATATATATATATATATATATATATATATATATATATATATATATATTATATTCTTTCTCAGACATAAATATATATGTCCGTACCTTTCTGTGTCTGCGTGTCTAAGTTCACACACACACACACACACACAAGCATATATATATATATATATATATATATATATATATATATATATATATATATATATATATATGTTATTTTGTATCAAGTTTGTAGGTGTGAGTTTTTTCTTTTCACGTATTGGGTTGCTCATGTTGTGCTTTATGGAAGAGTAAATTGCATGACTCACATAATAATTACTTTCTCCTTCGTCATACAGAGTTACATGGAATTTATTAAAAAGCCGAAAAGAATAATTGGTGACCCGATAGAACAGAAAAAAAGTGGCTTCATGCCTTTTCCAAGAGAATTAGCACTTCATCCGAAAATCGAACTTGGTTCACTAATTTCGTTTTGAGAATTCCACAGCTTCCCTGCAAAATTCCTTCAAATCAATAAAGAGGGAAAATGTAAATTTAATCATCCATAAGATATCCAGGTTAATCTTTTATTTCGGTGTCTATCACATTAGGAGGTAATCATCTCAGAAGAGTTGTGGTTGCAGTTTCGATTTTCGAAATAATGGAGCACATATTTAGAAAAAAGCCAAAGGCAGACGAATCCGAAATCGAATCGTAACAAAGAAATATTTCCCGTGCTGAGAAGAGCGCACATAAGCTTCGTAGGAAATTATTGTAGCTTGTCTCTAAAAAAGTATTGGCTCTATGAATACACGCCCTGAAATTTTCTTGCATATTGGTGTCATCATTTATTTAGTGTTAATGTCATAGACTCTTTAATTGCATACTTCATAACCAATATATATATATATATATATATATATATATATATATATATATACATAAATCCAAACACACACACGTACACTGGGTGGAATGATGAAAAGGCAAAACTTATTATTAAAACCTTCAAATGACAGGAAGCGGTAGTCATGGTCCTGAAGGGACATTTCATAAAGAAGAAAAATCTTCGCAAGGTAAAATAAGGTAAAATTAAAAAAAAAATGGAAATTGGAATGTGAATCTTGCAAGGGATTGAAAATAAAGCTTTCGGTCGGTGCCTGGGGCCGGGTGCTACAATCACCGAACCTAACTAAGAGCAACAAGCTTAACGTGGATTGAGGGATACCAAAGCTCAGTTTGTTCTTTCACCACTACTTCAATTGTCAGAAAAGCCACCCAACTCTTTCCCATTTCACTTAAACCAAACTGACCTAATTTAACTAACTTGCACGAAAGTCTATTTTCGATTGAATCCAATTAAAAAAAAAAAAGTTTTATTCCAATTTGATTGGCACTATTCTATTTTGAAAGTGTAATGGTATTGGAAAACAGCACGCTAAAAATATGGAATGTGCAGCTGCGTGGCATTTTGTAAAATCGTACCATTTCAAAAATCATGCTATGAGTTTGGCCTAAAGGCTTAAAGACAACAGCTTATAAATTTATTTTCCATACAATTCAGAGTCAACTTAACTCTTAACAATATGAGAAAGTGATTTCTCCTCAAGGAGAAAATGTTTTAATGTAATCATTAATGGCATTTCAATTTAACACATAATTCAACACATTACAATTGTAAACTTTGTAAAACATTAATTTTCCAGGCAGTTCATAAAGAGATGCTAAAAGTGCTTCAGCAACAAAACCATTAATTACTGATAAAGTTAACGGTATCCTTACATTTCGTTAAAGAACTATATGTAGTAATGTTTTATGAATGATATATTAACTTAAAATAATGTTTTGAGATTTAGATTGGCTTAAAATAATCCCATAGTATTGATTTATGAATGTATTTCCAGTTCACGAAAGGAATCCCACACCATTTCACGTCATGTCAACTCATTATGCAAGAAAGAAGTATAACCAAAATGTATTAATATGTTCATAAAGGAGTTCAGTTTCCGAATGAAAAAAGCGAGTCTATATCTACATTCTGTGGGCAAGGTAGTTTTTTTTGTCATAATTGAACATTGTCTTGTAACATTGTTAGGGAACGGAATCATTGAGAAGGCTTGGAGGCAATTGCGATGTCATTCGTCATCTTTAGCTGCTCATGTGATGATTATGAGGAAATTAATATTTTAATCATCGTTAAAATGTTATTTTGCAGGACAATGTGAATCTATTACCAACGTAGCAGAATGATACCGTAAAATAGGTAAAGAACATGTTGTTCCGGTAAAGACATAGTAACACGAAAAAAAGATATTTATGATCAGAAAGATATACATAACAAATGCAGAAAGAGTTATATCTGTTTTAAAAATGACGCAAAGGCATTTGACAATGTACAACACAAAGATCTATTTGAGCTGCGAGGAAAACTGATTCATTTCGGATAGATTCTATTAGAATCCAGAATATTGCATGGCAGTAGAAAATGAATTGAACATGTACGCCAAAATAGAATAGTGCGTATGGTAAACATTCAAATCTATGGGGAAATGAAGTGGGTCCCATATAAGATTCCCACGTAGGGGTTGCAGATGTTGTAATGAATAAGGAATAGAACGCGGCTGACCTCTGATTTATACAATTTGTAATAAACAATATTACAAATAAGTCCTTGCAAACAAAACTTATCTGCTGAAGATGAGTCGACGTTTTCATTACCTACGGACATAACGGTGTAGAGCAGGCTGCTTCTGAAAGTACGCATTTTGTATGTCTTACCAAGAGTGAGTGTTCTTCAAAAAAGAGATAGAAAAGCGCGCCAATCAGCAACCGTAAGCTGATTGTCTAACCATAAACTGCCAAGTGCAGATAATCATATCTCTTATTTCTCTTACACCGGAATAATTTAAACTTCATAAAGATGCAATCGCAACAGACCTAGAAGTCTAGCATTACCTACTTTAACAATTTTCAGATGACACCTTGTTGATGGCAGTTCTTTAGAAAAGATAGCAAAGGAAAAGACCAACACAAGATGCGAGCTACGGACTGCAGATTTTAAAATTAAGAAAGTAAATAATTTTAAATATCAGGGAACTGTTTTAACCGTCTACATAAACTGTGACACTAAAATACATAGATGCATATGTGGAAATTAAAAAACAAAACAAAATTACACTGAACACATTATGGAAAATAAGGAAAACAACATCAGCCTTCAACAATAAATAAAAAAATACCGTAAACATTGTTTGGAGGAGAAAATAGCTATAATCACCTTCCCAGAACAACACAAATTACTACATAAACGACCATGACTTATCTGAAAATACTGACACGAAAGCATATGTTTATTACGTTGCTTAAAAATCGAAAACTAAACAGAAGGTCTTGTAAAATACGACCATGAAAAATGTAAATACATGCGCTATATATACAACTCGGATAATTTATCATACATTAGGCAACACCAATATTTTAAAGTAAATAAATATGATAACCAAGCCCCAAAAGAAATAAATAAAAAATCTAATAAACAAATTGGGTAAACAGTACACAAATTGGCAGACTAAGAATGGACACATAAACACAAGCAAATGTAATAATAATCGACAAAACATAATTAGGTAATAAATAATAAATAATGAGTAAAAGGTTAACAACATTATAAAATAGCTAAAAATAACCGCTTTCCGATTCACAATTATTATTACTCAATAGCCTCTAGGACAATTTGAAACAACTGTTACCGTTCACTCAGTAATCGTTAGGAGAATACAATAGACCTTTTCCCTACAATGCATCACCAACCAGTATATACATATGGCCTGAAGGTGCCCATATATATATATATATATATATATATATATATATATATATATATATATATAAATACATAGGTAAAAAATGAAATTGTCAGAAAGGTTCTGTACAAAAACTTGTGGCATAGACTAAAATAAGAATTGGGAAAAAGGCACCTAATATTTAAATTTATTCATAATATATGTATTTTTACCTGTTTATATCACTGAGGGGGTGTATCATGATTACTTACATTATTTATATTATTCGGACTATTAGCCTCATCTTCATTGAGATATTCACAAAGTTTTGTCCGTTGAACGCTCTGGAATTCTTTTTTCCTCAAATACACATGGCCCAGTGAATAAAGACATTGCTTAGATCCAGTGAGTAGATCCAAAACTTCTGAGTTCAATACCAGGCTACACCGGTGAGGAACCAAAACTTAATTGAGACATCCGGAAGAGGCATGGCGTGTGGAACTAGAAGACTCTCTCCCTGTGGGTGAAAAAAGGTTCAAAATTCTAATCACCCGAAGAAGGCCGGAGTATAAAAAAGTCCGGAATGCTGTGAATATGGGAATGAAGATGAGGATAACAATCCGAATAACATAAATAGTGCAAGTAATGTATTTTTATAGAGAAAAATTACAATTAAAACTTTGTTACTTACAATTGGCTTTTCAGTGTTTTTTCCTAGAAAACTAATGTGTTGCTTTACTTCTTTTTTTTTTACATGGGTCCTAAGGATTAAACATGTAACAAAATATTATAAACTTATTGTTTCTTGCGAACACAACTTTTATCAATGAACAAGAAAAAATGGTTTTAAGAATATCATCTAAAAAAGAATTGAGACCAACTAAACTGTCATCTTTAAGTAAGCAGTGCATAATGACATGCTGGATGGGTGAAGAAATAGATTCCAACAGATAAGGAAAATAATAAGAAACGGGAATATTTTGTTAGAAACAAAGAAGAGAGTGATAAACTGTTATGTAATCTCAGTCCTCTTCTATATCAGGGAATATTTGACAATCTCCTCAATGATGAAGAGGAGACTTGAGGTAATAAATATGGTTCTACAGAATGATTCTAAGAAACACATAAACTAAATTTGTAAATAACGAGGAAGTTTTAGGGAAAATGATAATGACACTTGCAGTTAGAATAATAAAGAGGCAGTTAATATTTCGAAGATACAGAATGAGGAAAGAGGACCGAGAGAATTTGACACTCACAGAACATATTAAAGGAAGACTGAGGAAAGCAGATAATGCTCTATCTAACATGCTTGTGTAAATGTATGATAGAACAGTCATTCGAAAAAATAAAGAAAAAGGCAAACCCTAAAGAGCTACAAAGGGAGGAAGTTGTGTAGAGCCGATACCTGCGAAAGAGAAGGCCAGCTATTGGAAGAGGGAAACATGTGATGTCACTATCTTGAGTCCTTACTTGGTTTTAAGATGAATGGTTGTTGTTGTTATTTCCTAAACGTACATGTGTTTTAGATTATTTATCTATTTGTTTTTTTTTCTTTTAAATACTGAATCAATTCATGAAAAAAAATGGCTTATAGATGTGCTGTGCCTCTTTGCAAAGGAAATTACAAAAATGTACCAAAAGTCCATGTATTTTCTTTTCCGAAAGATAAAACATTATCAGATATTTGGATGTCTTCAGTCAAAACAATGGATTATACACTTAATCAATTTAGCAGAGTGAGCATTTTTGTGTGTTAAAAACAATTAAAATTTAATTAAATTATTTTAATTGTAATTTGAAACATTAATTTAAATGTAATTCACAATACATTAAGTTACAATAGATGTAATACACAATACATTAAATTACAATAGATCCAGCGAAGTAAAAACCTCATTTTTTCTAACAAAACTTTAAATAAATTGTCAATATAAATTCATAAAGTATGGTTTTTATTGACATAAAAACAATTCTAATAATTTCAACAATTTTTAGAATTGTATTCTTAAAAAGGTTTTTTTATTTATAACTTTAAAAAGCGCAAACTTTAAATATTCTGTATATTTTTGTATAGCTTTGTCATTTTATTCAATAAAAAAATCAGAACACTTATTCATTTTAAGAATGCAGCTAATATTCTGTTTCAAATTGTAAAAGTATTTTAAGATATCTTCCTCGCTAATAATTTTTTATTGAATTATATTAAATTATATTGCTTAAAAATGTCAGAAGACTTCATTAATGTAGATTTTGCTTACCATCTTAGATTTTTACAAGAATTTAAAATAGATTTGGTCTTTTTAGGTATGTGAACTACATTTTCGACCTGAAGACATAAGGAGGGAATCGTCAGCCTTTGATGAAAAAACAAGAGCCACAATTTTAAACTTCAGGAAACATATCTTCATTGTGGTGCTATCCATCCCTAGAATTCTACCAAACTGTTCCTTATATTTATCTTCATCAGATTTTAAGAGAATTCGACTGGAGAATTCTGCCATTAAAAGTGATTTAAATCAACGTATTACTGATGACTTAGCATAAAACAACAGAATAAAAATCATAATATTAATGATCCAAAAGGGAAATTAAATTTTCTTGATAGAAATTACTGGCGTGTTAAGGAGCAATAAGCACTTATATGCGGCATCATCAAATCCCCATAGCCAAAAAGCATTCTGTCTCTTGTAATTGAATCTGATTTTGCGGAACATGTGTAGAGATGTGAAAAAATAGAATAAGAGACTATAAGACTCATAAATATATAATAGATCAAAATACTCCTAAAATTCTGATGGAAAAAATAAAGGAAATGAACACAGAATCAAAACTCAAAATGTGATTTTTATATTAAAATTGGTAATGTCATTTCTACTATTGGTGCAAGAAGAATCAAGCAAAAAGTTGTAACACGAAGGGAAGTGGAAAAATCAGGCGTGGCTGATCACATATTAGAAAAGGGAAATTACCACCCTCTGTGGGATCAGGTTGAAATCATAAACATAGAACATCATTGAAAATGCTTAGCCTTAAGGAATCAGCACATATGCTAAGCCACAAAAATCTCCTGAGCCGATCAAGCATAGAAATGGATACAATATGGGAACCAGTAATAAGGAGTGCCAGAGAAAAGCAATAATAACAACGAAAGTTGAAATATGAGCTCTGGTAAAAATATGTAATGATAACAGCAAAAATTGCAATATGAGCACCAAAAAAAACAAAAAAAAAACCATTGCTGAAGTCATTAGTTTTATAATACCCAGGGATTCATGCACAAATGTCCTCAGAGACACATGTCACAGTGGATATAGTCCTTAGTTAGATCCAGTGACAGGACGCAATATTCAATAACTGGTTATGGCGGTGGAGAACTTGGAGAGGGTAATTAACAGGAGATAACTGATAACTGACATCCATTAGACATGACACGTAGAACTAGAACAGTCTATACCAGTGAGCGAAATAAAGGGTTAGGCATTCCAACCACCCGAAGAAGGCCGGAGCGTACAACGGCTGAAACGCATGTTAAATATGGCAACAAAGATGATAGTCCGAGCAATGTAAATAGTATACATAATACCTCATCTCAGAAATATAAACAAATACCAAATATTTTAAGGTGATCAAATTTATATATGAGTAGCTAAACTTAATGACACAGAATAAATATGATTATTCAAAAGAATTGATGATTTTTTCTTCATTGTTGTTTAACCGATCCCCTAAAGTTTACAAGTTGTTAAGAGCAAACATATATTTTTACCAAGCTATTCAACCATTAAATGACTAATCTTAACAAGATATATGAAACCTTTGATTGAGCAACATAACAATTTTTTATGTATATTAAGAATAAACTTAAGTTACTAGTACAGAAAGACACCCCATCTTCTTTACTTGTAGAAATTCACCTAAAACGTTATTTCGATCATAAGGGTTGTAATATTGTTTGGCTTATCTGACAACAAAAATGATGCTGCAACAAGTGCTTTTGCTTTTATTCTTAGCAGTGTATTCTCACAATATAAGGTTATTGTGCATGTTATGCCAACAAAATATCTTCAAGATTAGAATTTATTTGATATAGTTAAATGTATAATAATTAGTTTATAGGAGAGAAGCTTTCAAGTATGTTTAATACATATAATAATGCTATAAATAAAAAAAAAGCTATATCATTCTTTTGCATTCCACCAAAGCTCTCAATTGTATATCCACACACTGTTATGAAGTCTAAACCTCTTTTCCCCCTCTTTGAATCACTCCATATCTTAAAATGCATTAGAAACAATTGGAAAGCAATTGCAAATAAATGCATGATGTTCCCAAAATTTTGCCATAATGGAAATCATGAAGTAGATAGTATCCAATGTATCCCATTTTGTAACTTACAGAAACTGCATACCCTAGAATCTCAGTCAATTTTGAAATATTGTTATAAATTGACCTCAAATGCTATCTTGAAAGATAAAATTTTAATTTAGTTCTGCAAATTTTTTATAAGTACCCTATTCATGGATTATTGACCTTAGGAAAATAGAAAAGTTTGCCTAATTTTGCTGAAGTTGCAGAATATATAATTATATTTTATACTTAGGGAACAATACTGAATGTAAAAAAACATAAAGGTTGTCAGCATAGAAATAAATATTGTAATCCGCTTAGAGTAAATGAAGAGAATTTTAGATTTCTGTCTGTATTCTTTTTAAATAATTAAAAATAATAAATGAAATCCACAACATTTGGGGACATACCGGAAGATGTCAGTAGATCTATTTTCGTATCACTACCTAAGAAACCAGACACAAACGAATGCGAACTCCAACGAACAATCAACCTAATGAGCCACGTAACAAAACTCATCAGCAGTATTCTGATGAATGGAGCGCGCAGTAGAATCGAACCACATATAGGACAAGAAGAGTGCGGGTTCGTTAAAGACAGCGGACAAGGAACGCGATATTCATCCTTAGAATATTATCAGAAAGAGCAATACAAATGCAGAATGACGTGTGCCTATGTTTCATAGACTACACAAAGGCATTCGACAAAGTGCGCCACAAGTATCTGTTAGAACTGCTCAGCAATCCATAACCTATACGGGCAGTAAACAGCATGCATCCGCATAGAGAACGAGAGTTCAGCGCGAATATACAAAAATAGAAAGGGGCATAAGGCAAGGATGTGACTTCTCACTGGATTTATTCAAATTCAGCGAGACAATTCTGAGAGAATTGGGGATCCTACCGGGATTCAACACTGGCTTCCGCAATCGTAACAACATAAGATACGCAGTCGACATAGTATTGATAGCAAACACTGAAAAGAAACTATAAAACCTCCTACAGAAGGTAGCGAAGGAGAGTGAGAAGGGAATCACCATAAACTATCAGAGAGAATGCATGGTCACCAGTAAAAGGACGAGTTCAAAATGCGATTTTTCTGTTGGGCCACTAAAATAAAGCATGTGCCGAAGTCTAAATATCTGGGAAGTGTTGTGACAGAGGACGGTAAGTCCGACGGATTGGGATCGCTAAGGATACATTCCAAAAAGTGGGCAGTGTACTGCAAAACAGGAGGATTTCCTGGTGACAAAGAAAAGAATACTGTACTAAAACGTGACATCTTTCCCCCTATATGGCAGCAAATGTTGGACGATCTACTAAAAGATGAAGAAGAGACTTGAGGCAGCGGAGATGTGTCTCTACAGAAGGATGCTAAGGATATCAAGGAGCGAGAGTGTGAACAACGATGAGGTCTTGAAAAGGATGCAAACAAGAAGGAAGCTTATACTTAACATAAGGAAAAGGCAGATGAAATTTCTGGGACACGTAATTAGAAAGGCGGGCCTGCAGAATCTGATACTCACAGGTAGAATAGATGGAAAAATAGATAAGGGAAAGCATCGCTTGACATACCTGGCGGGCTTAAGCAAGTGGATGGCAGAAGGTGGTCTGGGAGAGTTGGCAGAGGCACGAAATTTATTGAGAGCCACAAGAGAAACGGGGAAGTGGAGAACCATGATCGCCTACGTTCTGAAAGGACACGACACAAAAAGAAAGAACACAAAGAATAAAATTAATGGTTGAAATACTGAGGGAAATTATATAATGTCAAGGAGACCATAGTATACAGAATAATAAGATTATTTATCAGGCATATAGTAGATTGGAATTTTATTCTGATGTTTATTTCTGTATCTTAAGTCTTTAGTTTTTTGTTTTTTTTTATTAATGACTTATGTTCTAGTTACTTTGCTTAATAAAATATGATATCCAGAAATAAATTATTGTTAATATTTTTAATAGGGGTTAAATTATAAGATGAAATTCCGACGAAATATTGCTCATATATCCTGAAAATTCTACTAATATCGGTTTGTTAATGGAAGATTTCTTCTGAAAAATATATAATTTCAAAATAAAATCCGATATAGTGCATAGTGACATAGTGCGATAGGTAAATTGCCGCTATTTTATATTGTTAATTTCGAGCATGCGCGTTGTTTGTTTTTGATTTTGTCGACAGCACAGTATAGTAGAGTGAAATGGATACCGCCATTGAAAAAAAGAACACCATGATGCAATTCATTCCGCCGGAATTTGGGAAACTGTACTCGTTGGCATTAGCGCCGGGTGCTCCAATACGATCACTTCAGAATGTTTGGGTGTCAATCTGAGGAGAGTGTAGAGGATTCGGAAAGAGTTGGATGAGTCTAATGGTAATTACGAAGGTACGACAGGCCGGAAAACTCACTCTGATCATTCTGATAAGAAAATAACTCCAGAATTTGTTGGTCAGGATCCCAGACTCAACACAGTGCCTTGAAGAGGTAGTGCTGCTCTGGGTCAAGAGGGTGGCTACTGGAAGACCCTATGTCTGACAACAGGACTCTCTACTATGGCATACAAGCAAGAGAACCCAGTCACTGCTTTCTGATATTTTATTCAACCACACCACCCCTTACATCTGGCCATGTAACTCCTCAGACTGTAAACCCTTGATTATTACATGTGGGCCACAGTTGAGAGAGAGACCAACAAAACTCCTTGAACTGAAGGAAAGGATTTTGGCATCATTCACAAACTTAAACAAGCAAACTGTCCAGAAGATTTGCAGGAGATTCCAATGTCGTCTGGAGGTCATGGTTGAAGCCAATGCCGATGCTGTTGAATAAATGTTCTCTATAGGATTTCAAGAAATGTTTGTGAAATTTTGGTAAATATATCTGTTAAAATGTTACAGTTTGCTGCGTAATTTAATCGACAATTTCTCCATCCCACCCAGTATGTGTCTGTATATATATATATATATATATATATATATATATATATATATATATGTGTGTGTGTGTGTGTGTGTGTTTGTGTGTTTGTGTTTGTGTGCATTTGTCATTTCATATTCATATTTATATGAGTGCTTTCATTTCTATCTCTCTCTCTCGGTCTGTATTCCTCTCAGCATCTATTTAACTATAAAAGTTCAGTTCTAATATCTATATGATGCTTTCGTACCGTTATATATCCATATCCATGCACATAATGTAGAAGCCTTACCGAATAACATTATGCATAATTAGATCTCTCACTCTCTCTCTCTCTCCCTCTTTCTTTATACACACACACACACACACACATATATATATATATATATATATATATGCTTGTCTATCTATCTATCTATCTATCTATCTATCTATGTATCTATTTATCTATCTATCTGTTTGTTTGTCTAAAAATACGATAGTTCTTTGCGTGTAAGTGTGCAATTTATGGTCATTAAATAACATCAGTGCTTACATTTGATGAGAATATGACCTGGAGGAGAAGGCAGATTCTCTAAAAAACGAAATGATTGCTACAATAAAGGTAACTCGTTATCACTGTAGGACAAGTAAAGATATAACGAACACTTTAGATAAACATGGCAGATGATAAATCAGTGCACTCGCCTTTGAAAACTTATAAATATATATATATATATATATATATATATATATATATATATATATATATATATATATATAAGACACATATATATATAATTTATATATATATATATATATATATATATATATATATATATGGATTTCTTGTTTGTGTGGATGCCTGTATATATTTATACAGATTATATGTAGAAGTGCACGATTGTTATGCACATACGATGTCTCTCGAAAGTGGTGTTTTTTAGATTATAGCATCTCTTTCTGATGAATACCAAAAATATAGTAAAAAATATAATATTATTACACACACACACTCGCGCACACAGATACATACATCACAATTACATCTTAAAATACTTTTTTCTTAGAAATACAGGTGCGGGATTTTATTATGCAAAATGAGAATTATCACACACATTGTATATATATATATATATATATATATATATATATATATATATATATATATATATATATATATAAATATAAAAAATATAATTAAAACACTAATATTCCATGGTCATAATTTATTCCATTGGAATCGTAAATACGATCCAAATCATCAGACCTACAAATTCAAAATGAAAACAGAAAAAAACAACTCCGGAAATCAAAACAGAATTTAGAGAAAGTGTAAGTATGAGGAGGAGTGACATGAAACCTTAACAGAGAGAATTTTTTGGAGATGTGGGTGGGGTGGATTTAAAAGAGGAGCGAAAGAAAGTCGACGAATGTCTAATACATAATTATATCCTTACATTATATCCTTACTCTGTCCTAGACATTGAGTTCTACCTGGATCCTTCCTCTTGGAAAAATTATTGTCTGAAAATATACATGTACAGGAATTTTTTAGATATATTTTTCATATGTATGTATATTTTCCCACTAATATTATCTATCTATCTATATATATATATATATATATATATATATATATTGTGTGTGTGTGATAATATATATACTTTGTGTGTGCGATAATATATATATATATATATATATATATATATATATATATATATATATATATATATATATATTTAATGAAAAAACAGACCACTTTATATATATATATATATATATATATATATATATATATAGCCCGATTACGTAATCATGACGGACGCAATCGCTGGCCCGACTACGTAATCATGACGGACGCAATATTTTGACCTTTGACTATTTAGATTTATAATTAACCTAATTTCTCTTTAACTGGTTGATTATTACTGACTTAATACTGTTTGTGAACATTTTTATATTTTTATACTTGGTAGTAATTCTGGATTTATTTTTTTTAACATTTAAGTAGATGTGCCGGCCCAGTTAATGTTATTATAATCCCTTATCATATAACACTGGGATTTTTCGCTGAAGAGAAGGAAGAAAGACATAAAAATAAGGCTATTAAGAACAGATTATAACTGATTAACACTGATATTTCAACAGTAAGTATTTGCCACGAATTTTGAGTTATATTGGATGAGACTGATAGAAGTTCTTGATTCTATCACCATCATGTAAATATCCAAGCAACAACGTAGAAAAGTATTATTTTCCCTCGTAATGTACATACCTGAATACGTTCTTTCATATATGACAATGTTGTAAAAATAAAATGGATTAGTCTCTACTGAGATATATAGCATATTCAAATAACTAAAAGTAAGTTGAAAAATCAGAAAAATAATTTTTTAAAAATTAGTGATTATTTTGTTAATCGAGTATATACTACCACCGAATGTTCCATTTAGATTTATCCAAAAATAAAAATAAAAATAAAAATCTATTTCATTTTTTGTTTGCTCTATAAACACTGACACTCACAAAACGAATTATTTTGAATATTTTTAATTGGATGGATATTATAAGTTGGAATTCAAATAATTACTGATCTCTCTCTCTCATACAGATCAAATGTAGATCAAATATGAATCGGAAACGATAGAATGATAAGATAAAGGACAAATACACGTTTGATTGATAAACCTTTCCAATGTGTATGTGTGCGTATGTATGTGTGTATGGGTGTGTAGGTACCATCAACCCAACATATAACGGTCATAAAATGCTTCAACATATTGAGAAAGCACCTCACAACATCCAACTAAAAGGTTCCTCTACCTGTCCATAAAATTCTAAAACTATATAAGCTAATCACTAACCACTGTTTCTTCTCTTTTAATAATAATCTCTATAATAAAAAAACATTCGGCTTACACATGGAGTCACCTCTCAGTGGTGTTCTTGCTTGTATTTTTCTAGAATTTTTAAAATCCACTCCATTAAAAAATCATACCCAAAAGATCTTAGATGTATAGATGAAGCTCTTTTATTATATCCTCATAATATGAATCTATTAGACGTAGTAATGAAATTCAGTAAGGTTGAACCTACCATTGAATTCACACATGAATTGGAAATAATCAAATCTCTGCTGTGCCACAACATCTTATTAATACGTAACAAGTAATTAGATTTTAAATTTTATCGTAAACCCACTAAGAAAAAGGATCTAATTAATTTCTCTAACTAGTACAATGAAAGAATAAAAATCATGATTAATCATAGGATTCTAATTCACAGCCCTTAGGGAATGCAGCCGTAACAGGGTACAAAGTACAATTGATTTTATTAGGGTCGTAGCTTACTACAATAAATTTTCATTCATTTTTTTACAAGTTTTATTATTTACATACAAAATACTCCCACTATTTTAAAAACAATACATGATTAAAATAACAAACACTTATCTAATAAAAATGCAATATTCTTTTTGCATATTTGTTCTTTAAGTTTTATTTACAAGATTTCAGTTTCCAGTTCGCCCTGCATTTGCGAGATCTATAAACAAATCATAAGGCCAAACGCTTCAAAAAGTTAGAATTTGGCTCCAGAAATAAATATTTTCCCATTCCTTGTTGTATGTTGCATGCTCAAATCCTAAGAATTTATTGTTTGCTTATAAAATTGAGAAAGGAAAAAATGAAATTTTCTTAAGCATATTGTTTATCATGATATCTAATAAAACTAATTGAAAATAAAGAAATTATTAAACCGCAAAGTAGGGTTTTTGTCAAAGTATTTTTCCAAACAAATTATGAATCAATTTCTTAAGTTAAAATTAAGTAATCATCATGTACGGAGACAATATACAAGCTGTAATTGCGGTGTGAAAGGTTAACAGGACATCATTTTTTAAAACCTGAATAATATTTTCCCTGTCCTACTAACAAAAGATAAAGTTTTTAAATACGAAGCAATGAGTTATTCAGTATTATGTCATGCCTACAGCACATAAAGCTCAATCAAATTTGGCCCGGTAACTTTGTGTAAAATATCCTCCCAGTTCAGTTTCTGTTACCATGTTATATATGAGCTGGCAGTTACCATAGATGTAGTGAAAATAATCCGGTGATGTGTCGATAATTGAGACGAAAAAATATTTTGTTATTTATGAAACTAACTTTTATGTCTTGTCAAAATATTTGCAAAATGTGTTAAATTATTAAAATTTTGTTATAGCGATAATATTTTCATCTTGTCATACTTATTGATTGAGAATGTTTCATAATATGAAGCCTTTCCTTGGTAAAGAGAATGTAATCAAATCACAAGCCACCAACAGACTTTATATTCCTTTTTTCAAAAGTTTCTACCGTAACAGAATTTGGAAAGTTGGGGAATAAAAAAGGGGAAACAGCACATGTACTGTTATCAACAGGTTTGAATAAATAACTGATTGGCAGTTTTTTTTTATATTGTATGAAAAACGTTAGGATTTAATATTTATTAGCATACCTCTTTACTTGATCCGATGCAAACACGTGTCATTATCTATATGAACGAAACATTTTACGTGCTTTTTATGGATAGATCGTCTTGCTACATGCACATAAGATCTTCATTAATCACACACACGCACACACACACACACACACAAATTGATGTGTGTGTGTCTTTGAGGTGGTGAATGGATTTTATAAACAGGAAATTTAAAATAAGTGGGTATTCATATCTTAGTAATTATCTCTTGTACGTGATATTATCTACGACGTTTGAGTAGGTATCCTTGTTTTGTATACTCAAACACCGGAGACCACTAAGTATGTATATATATATATATATATATATATATATATATATATATATATATATATATTTCAATTCGTCTGAATTATTGTGCAAATCACATAAAGATCAATAACTCGAATTTGCTTTGAACATTTTTCTCAAATCATAAACGATTAATTTAGACGTCAAAAGAAAGATTGAGTTATATTTTTAGGTAGTTTCAACATATTTTATGTATCTTAAGTTACTGAATTTATTATAAAAAACGTCTGCTTGAAATTATTCATTAAAGATATTAACTAGAAAATAAAAGCTATTTTTCCATAAAATATGGTGATGAAAAGTATCTAACAAATGCTGACACAGAAAAATATCAATGTCCACATTATAGATATCAAAGGATATTCGTAGAGATCATGGAATGTTAAAGAGGCCGTTGAAAATATATCTAAGTTGAGAACTAGAAGGAAATGCTTTCAGAACATGTTTCCTCGAGCGGCATGTAAAGTAAAGCGAATTATAACCAAACAACTACTTTTGACCAGACTGTAATTGATGTATTCAAGGACAAATGGTGTAGAATACTACGGAAATAGGGATCTGTTGAGAAATCTCCCAGGTAAACTCCTCTAAGTAAAGCGAATATTTTAATGCATTAAAATTGGACCAAAAACAATTGAAAATTGACTTTTCTAAAGTAATTTTCAAGATCGAATCTCGATTGACACACAATGGAAATGATGGGTGGGACAACGGATGGATTTTATCCGATGCAGAAGTGCCTGTGACTAAAAGAAGGGAGCAAAGAGGGGGCATGCGATAATATGGGCTTGAACTTTCGACCAAACCATTAATGGATCATCTATGTTGATGAAGGACTTAAACTGAACATTGCTAACTATTGCGATTTCATGGACAATATTTATTTCCATGGTACAGGTCCCAGCCTCGCAGTTTGAAAGTGTACTGTGTATTTATCCACGACAAATCTTCTTCACATGCATCTAAGGATGTCCCTGAAATATTTGAGCACAAATGGAGAGAAGGTAATGGAATGGTTACTATCAAATTCCTTTCTGAATCTGATTGAAAATCTAGCTAATGTCTCAAGTTTTGATGATTAAATGCGCTTCTTCGCTTATTTTTCATGCATAAGTTATTCTTATATATATATATGTGTGTGTGTGTGTGTGTGTGTGCGTGCGCGTTCGCGTGGGAGCGTGCGTGTGTGATGTGTGTGTGGAAATTGTATGACAATGAGGAAGAAGTTTACTTGTTAGGCATTTCGTCCTTCAGGATTTTATGTAGCTAAATTTATTATGTTGGTAGGACATGCACGTGACAGAATGGTGATGAATGCTGGGAATTTCAGAGTTTTTTTTCTATCAGTGGAATTCCTGTTGAGTTTTTCCTTTTTACTCCCATCACTTGCATAAGTAGATATTTCGCATTGAGATATATGTATGTGTGTGTGCGTGTGTTTGTGTGTGTGTGCGCGCGTGCTCGCGCGTAAATCAACAATAGAAACTGCCGGAACATGCGTATTTGCCATTTTTAAAAGTGTTAAAATTTTTTAGCACATATGTGCCGAAATATTTCATGAGAATATAAATGGTATATATACTTTTTGTGAACATACACAGTCAATATAATACAGAAAAAAATTTCAATTATTTTCTTTAATATTTAACCGTAGACAATCATCATTCTGTTAATCATTCGCAAATATTGATGGTGAAATCCATGCTATTATGATTTTGGCTTATTATCGTATGGTTGTTTTTAAACGCGATTATGAATATCCCGCCATCAATATTTTTAGGGTTTTCGCGCCGTTTGCTGCTCATGAATATGTAATAGTTTACTTAGTCTCGCGTTTCTTTTGTTAACATGTCAGAAGGTCCATGAATATAAGATGTATCGAAGTGTCAGATACATCTTTTAGATAAGCGGAACAGTTTCTTTTTTCCGACGCATGCATTCTATCGACGTCACTGTTGTTTTCATCTTAACATCTCAAGGGTCAACTTAACAGCCAAAGTCGACTGATAATGTGATAGATGCGTGACGATCAAAAGAAATAACTTTTGTCTGTTTGAACTTTGCCAATCGATCAAGTCTTGGAATTAAGACACAATACTCTTGCTTCCATCAGTCATAAGATGATGCTAGGAGAGTAAACTCATGTAAAAGTATGTTTTACTTCGATAAAGATCGCATGGCCTTTATATTTTTATACTTTTTATTGTCAAAATATATTTACCTACTACAAGCATAAACAATATATATATATATATATATATATATATATATATATATATATATATATATATATATATATATATATATATATATATATATATATATATATATATATATATATATATATATATATATATATATATATATATATATATATATATATATATATATATATATATATATATATATATATATATATATATATATATATATATATATATATATATATATATATATATATATATATATATATATATATATATATAGGCATGAAGGTATATATATATGAAGTACTGAAGTATAGAGTGGAAATAAAAGAGAAGAGGAGAGATGATTGAGTGGAACCCCGTAATCTTTGACTGTAGTGGAAACTGTCTTTGCTGCTACTTCCTGACCAGGTAATATAGAAATAGAGATTGTTATCGCAAGTCACAAAATAACTTTTCCGCCTGACATCGTGATATGCCTGCTATGAATTATTATTGTATATCTATTGAATTTTCACAACTCGGGAAGAAAAAGATATACACTTTCATTATTGAAGTGTATCAAAGAGATGGAGAAAAAAAAAACATTTAAAGTTGAAATTCCAACTTGCTTGGCCGATGCCGTATTCTGTGCTGTTAAACTTGACATCAGCCTATCTTCCTTTACGATCTTACGCTCTTTATAAATACATACATATGTATTTGTGGTAGAGATATGTTACATATGGCTGTGTAACTGTATATTATAAATACATTTGTTTGCATATAAGTATATGTATATATTCTGGGGTTGACAAATAGATATAAGTATAAATATGTATGTATGTGTGTGTGCGTGATTGTGTATGTCTGTGTGTATGAGTCGGTTTAGTCATGATAGATTCAATAAATGAAAGACTGATGAATTATAGAATGATAGAAAGTTATGAAACAATAATAACATATTCAGTTACATAGAATGATGTGCATATGAAAATAGAACTTCTCTATATTTCTATTACTTTATTAAAAATGCGTTGCGTTTTGTTTGTTTTCATAATAAAACCTGACTGTGCATATATATATTATATTAGATAAAACGAATTAAATCCGATAAATATTTCCTGTTTATACGTTATTTTTATGGATACAACTTATTTGAGTAAATGCTCTGTTTTAATTAAACAATATTAATTACATTAACCGGCCTGAATATTCGAAAAGTTTCGGAAAAGATATGAGTTCTCAGACAGGGATCGAACCTGTATCCCATACGGTAGCCGTCATGTATTCTGACGTGCTGTTTAGCCATTCAGCCACATAGAAATCTTTCTCGATAATTCCTTTCTGCTCCGAAACGTAACCTAATATAAAAAATAAATGAATAATAGGATAAATGTCCCGTCCTTTGATTCGTAGTTGTTCATTTTCGATGTTCTATGACTTTTGAGCTGACATGTAAAACATTTTAACATCTTTTCTGCTATCCGATTCGGGAGGTGATTTGTATTCGATGACGTCAGTCTTTCCTTTAAAAAATTATGACAGCCCCATTTTGGATTTTCTTGCTTTTTGTTAACGAACAAGTTGGCCCCTGGTTTTTCGACTACTACGTTGACGAATGTTTACAAGTGCTATCAGATTTCGGTAGATCGTTTTTGATGACTGCAATTGCCTTGACATTACTAATATGTTGTACACATTTAACAGTACTTAATGTTAAAGCTCTATTTATTGAACATCAAAAACTGCATATATAAATGGTTTCGTTATTATGATTGTCTATAAAGAATAACTTAGTTTTAAGGAACAGAAAATGTTCAACGTTTCTATGCATTTTTGAGTCACTTATTTTGGCGTAATAAACTCATCATAAAAACTCACACTATACTCCAGTACATATGGTACTTGACTTTAGTATCTCTAATTCGCAGTTCGCATATGAGGATGTTACTTTAGGTGACAAACATATGTTTTCTTACAATTGATGTTTAATCCATTCTTCTTGGTTTCTTTTACCTCATGTCGGTCTTTTTGTAGTTTCCTTTAGGTTTCTGCTATCAACACTGTCATCTGTATATCTAATATTGTTGAGATTTTGGCCTTCAATAAGGAATAGAACTTTTATTTCTCTTATGGTCGCTTCACTATAACAGTTGTGACTGTGGTGTAATAACGGAATTATTCTCGAAATTTCCAAGTCAATAGAAGATCTTGAGCTGCACTATCTTAAGATTTTTTAACCGATTTGTGCTTCTGAAAGTATCTTCATTTTGATGACAAATTGATGCATTCGCAAATGAATTACATCAAATTTTATATACAAGCGCCAATATCGGATCCTTTACAGATGCTTTGTTATTTTGCATGCTTTTGAATTTCATCTAGTGTTTCTTAGTATTTCATTGGTCTCTTTGAAATGGTGCTTAGCATATTCTTGCCAAAAAAGCGGTTTAATTTGGATCTGAAATGAGTAAATACCTGAATTGACTTTCAATGGTTAAACAATTATTGCGTTTTGAAGGAGTTTGTCAGTGGGTCACTGGGAAGAAAATAATATTATTTCTGCTACTGTGGCCTCTATGTTGGTTTCCTAAATTATATAAACATATTTTATTTTTGATAATTTTCAGGAAAATCATTTGGAAAAGAGTTATGAATTACGGATAACGGTTCTTTTTGGTAGAGGTTTGCGAGACATTTGTTTATAGTGATAAAAAATTTCTTCGTTTTGTTGATATTTCGAAAACATTTACAATTATAATCGATCCAGTCATTTCGAGGTGATGATAACACTCTTTAATTGACTCAAGGCTTTTCCTATGGATGATCTAATTGGAAATATTTTGAAACTTCTGTACAATATTGATTTCTTGAAATGTTACTGTTCAATATTTTCTGAAATTCTGACATTTATGTTCATTTTTCGTCATTTATTCGTCATTTATTCGTCGTTTATTCTAAGTGGAGGACGAGATAAGACGATAAGCATCTGTTGAGGCTAGAAACATTTCTCATTTTTAGTACAGCTTGTGGATCCCAAGAACTTTCAATGCATTTTTCAATAATATGATTGTGTTTCGAGCGTAAATGTGACTGATGCCTGGTTTTATGGCAAAATACTACAAAGCAGAAAATATGGAAATTACAAAAATATACAGAACAGACGAGATTGAAATAATAATTATTTCGTAGCAAATCAACTATCTGAAAATATGAAGCCAAACAATGCTTAATTAAAACAATAGTCTCATGAAATGGAAATAAATAGGAAATTATATCTTGTCACTTGTCAAAGATAAGAACAATTACTAAAGATTGAAATCGAAAGAAAAGTAACCAGTCGAGCTCATACTACTTCTTTTATGTGCCATGTCCCTACAGGAAGTGGGTGATCATGATTTTCTACAATTTCCTGTTTCTTGTATTAACATCTAAATTTTTCTGTCTCTCCTAATTTTTTTTCTACAAACCATTTACAAAACCTTGTTATGCAGATTACGCGCTTTTCCCTCTGTTCTTCTTGCTTTCAATATTTCCTCTGAGAGTCAATTCTCCAAGCCCTCTTTCCTCATTGTGTCCTTGAAATTTTAACTCTCTTTCTGATTCTAAATATTATTGTTATTTTTTGTTTCAATTTTCCCTAATACTCTGTTGTTTTCGTTCACATATTCAGCTCATGGTATTCTCAGCATCCTTCTGTAAAGCCAAATTTATGTTGCCCCAAATTTCTTCTTCATCTGCGATGAGATTGCCCAACATTCACTACCATATATTACATAACAGTTCATTACTCTTTGTAACGAAAACTTTCTTTCTTAATACATTTTAGCTTTTGGAATTCATCTTTCGCTATCCCAATTCGTCTTCCTAGATATTTAATTTTTTATACGTATCGTATATTCTCGCGTATAAACCGACTTCATGTACAGTGAAACCCCTGAATTTTCTTCATCACCTTTAACTCCTACAGAATAAAATTACCAGCAAGCAGTCACTGAAAATTCAGGATATTTAACTTCTTGAAAACAATTACCTGTGTATTATTCGACCCTCTATTTTTTTCGTAATAAACTCATCATAAAAACTTTTACTATACTCGAGTATATACGGTTTGATTTTGGGATCTCTATTTAACATTTCGTATATTGGGCTGCTTTAGATGACAAACATACATGCTGTTGTTTTACAATTCATGTTTAATCTATTCTTCTCGTTTTCCTTTACGATCTTAAGTCGGACTTTCTGTAGTTTCCTTTATGTGATGCTATCAACACTGTCATCTGCATATCTAATGTTTTAAGATTGTGGCCGCTAACAATAAACAAATAATAATGCAGCAAGGATCGCTTCACTATAACAGTTGTGACTGTTGAGTAAATACAGTGAGAACACACGTTTTTATCTTACTCCCCTTTCCATTTATGTGTAGTTACTGAATTCATTTTCATCCATATGCAAGAGATTTGCTCCCCGTAATGAATTTTGAATTATTCTAAAACCTTTCACATATACGTCAAGCTTATACAGTAGTTCAAAAACTTCGTTGTGTTATACTATATCAAAAGTTATGCATATTTTATAGAACATAGGTATACATCCTTCAGCATTTTTATTGCTCTTTCTGAAACAATTCTGAACATAAATATAATATCCTTTGTTTCAATATCTTGTCTTGTTTCTGGTCTAATTCAGTTATATGCTCTATTCATCTGAATTCCTATGATAATTCACGTTATGTGACTTATTACCACTGACTGTACGATAAAATTCTCATTCTTTTCCCCAGGTTTCTTAGGCAGAGCTATGAAAATATAACTTCTATGGTCTCCCAGTATATCACCACTGTCTTATATGTCAATTACGAAACCATATAAGGCTGTCAGTATATCTACTACAATCTCATCGGGTATTACTACTTTATTCATATTCAACTTGGCACTTGTCTTATTTCCCTTTAGACTTTAATATTTCTGGTCCTTTCATGTTTTTGTTTTCTTCTTTCTTTGTCAATCTATTCCTTCCATCAACTAAGTATTGACTTTCTCTATTTTTAGCGTTTCTTCTTTTGATTTTATGCAAAATCTTGATGAGAACATCTTTTATCCTGTCATTTCTCTTATACTTTTATGCATACTACCTAATCTGTAATGCTCATTCTTTATAATTCTGCCCCCTTTTTACTGGGCTAGTCATCTTTCTTGCATGCATTTGTTTCCAATTTCTTTGTTTAATATAATATCCTGAATTTGTATTGTCCTCAGATTATGAAATGAAACGATGAAATGTAACTCAGAATATATATTCTAAGTTACATTTCATCGTTTCATTTCTCGATCTGGTATTTTAACTAAACGAAATGAAACAAACTAAGTTTAGCGTAATTTTTCTAGCTGCTTCCAAGGCAGGTTACTCGAAATCAGAGTGCATAGAACATAAGGCTTCCCGGTCTTGAATATTAATCTGAATGCTGCTACAGAAAAACTTAGTAAAACTCTAGAAACTGAATAAATTATTCAACCGTTTCCTACTGATTAGTTGGTTGTCTAAGAGATTCCATCATTCATATTGTCTACTCATGTCATTCTCCCTCGATCCTGTAAAAGATGCACGCGACGAAGTAGGATGTGCACGTATTTGTTTAAGAAATTTGCTTCTGAGAGCAGTAATCACCAATGTATTAACTTCTGACAAGGTAACCCATGGCAGCAAGGTGGAAGTTGAGAATGAAGACAATAAACAGTCCAATGAACAGTAGTAGTAATAGTGATGACAGAAGAAGACAGTGACAAGGCCTGTAAGATCCAATTGTCTTTTTTTTCTTATATTGGAACAAGTTCAAGAATTAGCTTGCATCTAAACGAATGCAACATGAAAAGCTAAGTAACAATATAATCGCAAGTAATAAAACAAAATTTTTTATGAAACTATATAGTATTGAAATTCATACACATATATTGATCGTTGCTTCTTGATTCTGAAAACCTATGATAAGAATCTTGTTAATTGAATACAGCAAACAGGAATTGGCTTAGAACTAACTGGGATTTTCCTTAACATCATTTTGAAGACATGAGAGTGTTTAATATGAAACTAAAGATAATTACAAAATAGTTTAATGTGTATTATGAAGTGCAAACAAAAAATGAAATAATTCATTATTCCCAAAATGTTATGTGTAATAGTCTCATTTCTATTGTATTCATTAAAAAGTAATCAAATCGCAATGAAGCATTGCTACTTTGCCATATGTTTTTTTTCAAAATAATAACCTCACTTTCTCTTATAATATTTAAACTGTAGAATTTGTTTTTATTTTTCAAACGGGTATAGTTTTGAAAAGATGCCCCATTATATTGTTCATGAATTATATACAGAAGTCAATGTATAATATGTTTGCATATGTTTTTATGATTTTACTATAAGCATAAATGTGAATCACTGAGAGTATATATATATATATATATATATATATATATATATATATATATATATATATATATATATATATAAATATAAATATAAATATAAGGCTTTGATAGAACGGAGAAGAAATAGCTAATGTAAAATATATGAACATAGTGACATATTAATTTGTTTTTTTTTATGTCGGAACAATATTGAAATATTGTGGTAAGAATATGATATGGAGTTACATGGCACTTTCTATTTTTTATACATATCGGCAATACTTCTGGACGAAAATGAAAAGTATTTTATTGTTAAAAATTGAGAATATTTCATTCTAACACTAAGATTTCTAAACTTGAAGACGCAAACATTTTACAATTGAATATTTCGATGGGAAATCTACTGATTTGTGGAATTTTGTGTAGTTCTCCATATTATTGTAAAAAAACCCCCAAAACATTATAAACGTTTCAACATAAGTAATAATGGCCGTTCCTTTCTGAGTATGTCGGTCTGCTAGGGTAGCTAATTCATGCTGCAGGCACATACTCAACAAATTTGGTAACCTATAGTTTATAGTTTATTCTGAAGTCATCCCATTTCCAGAGAGGGGTCTCTAAAATCTTTTGTAGCTGTTGAAGACCCAAACACTGAATCACTTCAAATCACATTAGGAGAACAAAGAGGAGGAAATGACAGCAGTTCCTTTAATGCTAGATGATGCTCTGCACGTGTTTAAGTGTAGGCGGGAAGAAAGTACATTCAATACCAAATCCATAACAAATCTATTAATAGAACAACCTTACTGTTTTGACTCCAGAGTTCAATCTAATGATGATAGGGTGCGACTATTTTGATGACACAGATCCTGAACAAAACAATCAACACTTAGAATATAGAATCTATAATGACTGAACCAATGAATGAGTTATTAGAAATTTGATATAGGAGAGTAGGAATTTGAACGTAGAATATGTTGTGCAAGGCGTACTTTAGTCCATCACTGCAAGATGTTACAAACCGAAGACATTCACCCAGAACCAGAGACATGTTTTAAAATAGCTTCGTCAAATCTAGAATGCCGTATGGATGCCATGCTTGGTGTCCAACTCGTTCAGAAATATCTAAATAATCAGATTTCTATCAGTTATTTTTCAGATCAAAAGAATCTCAAAAGCGAATGAACTCTGTTCAACATATCCCATCGTTCATCACATCCCATAGACAGGCGATAACTTTAAGAAATGACAGAATCTAGATCACTTGAAGAATTTCAGCAATAGCGGCAATTAAAAAGCTTAACTCATTTAACTCGAAGTTAAGTTAATAACATTATCAAAGTGTTGACATTCCCCTCTGCATTAAATAATAGGTTAAGAAGGAGACCTGCATCAACACATAAAGTGTGATAATAATTTGTAGATTTGAGAAACCTATTTTCCTAAAAAAAAGTATTTTAAGGGAATAATTTTATAGATTTCAACCGACTTTAATGATATTTATTAATGAATGCTGAAGGTTTCTTCATAAGCAAGTCTAATCCTGCCATTCCCATTACCATAATATAGTTTGACTCGTATATCAAACTCTCGGTCATAGTGACTTGAGACTTGGTTCTAGCATAGTATCGACGTCTCCTGAACTGTTACTTCCACCTAATTTAATTCGCAAAATTTAAGTGGTCTGCTTTAAAAAAAAAATTAAATGACCTGCTTTTCAGGCACAAAGGTGCATTCAGTTCCTTGACAAATCATTTATGGTAAAGTCGAACCAGGTTTTCATGGTTGGAAACTTAACATCCTACACACTCGGCCACGCACACATTAAATTAACATACTATATATATGGTTTGATATGTTGACTTTATGTCAGCTTGGTGAATATGCGTTATAAAATCTTCTTTTAATATTTCTACCGATCTAACATATATGTATATATATATATACATACTTCCATTAGGTAATTTTCACTAAATGTTTACCGGCGATATATATCTGCCTTTCTCGCTAAGTGGATATTTATTTGATGAGAGGTTTGGACCAGCGAATGATTGTCAGAATGGCGCAAGATTTCATAATGACTAAATCGAATTTTCATTTCAAGAGAACTATATTTTGTCTCGTACGGCAGAGTGGACTTAGAAACACGAAGTCTCTGTTACTAACAAATATTAAACACTTGAAATGCTTCGGTGTATGAACCATTCATAACAAATTTTGTGTAGGATATCTGGAAATTGAACATAAAATACACTGCACTAGGGGTAATTTCGCCCAAACCACAAGATGCTATAAAACCAAAGCATTAAAATTAGATCGTAAGACATGTTCTGAAATAAATTATTCAGATCTAGGTTCTCATATGGGTGTCTTGCATGGCGTTCAAATCGTTCAGAAGTGTCTAAACTATTAGCTATACGTATTTCATCAAAGATGAAGAGGAGACTTGAAGTAACAGAAAATGTTTTTCTACAGAAGGATGCTGAGGATACTGTGAACCGAACATGTGAATATCGACAAAGTTTTGAAGAAAATGGAAACAAAAAGGAAACTAATAATTAACATTAGGAAGAGACAGTTGAGGCTTCTGAATTAGAACCATTTTGCCCCGCTGAATCCAAAAATGATGTCCATTTTTATCAATTGGGTCAGGTTTTGATGCTAATTTGATTTTGAAAAATCCGATCATCTGATCAAATTCATTACATTTTTGTGACCAATCAGTTAATTTTCGTTAATATTTCTCATCCGAAAAACCATTTAGGAGAAAAATGTAACAGGATGTATTAATTAAATGTTACAAACTTCATTTTCTATAAACTAAATAACAGACATTGATAAAGATATGTAGATGCAAACTAAACGTTACATCGTCGTTGTGCAAATTTCAGGGCATGAACTTCTGTTTCTTTGAGCCTCTCGAATGCTCAGTAGCAGGAATGTCTCTCTTCAGAGTCAAGCAGTAATAAGCCATCATGACTGCATCCCAGCCTTCCTGATACCTGGTTTCCATTTTTTTACCTCCTGGTGGAATCTCTATCCCAGATTCTCAGGAAACCGATCCATATGTGAGAACAAGTAATGGATTTTGATACTCATGTTGCATCCAAGGTTTCTGAAAGCAGGTAGCATACTGGTGACAAGTTCTGCATAGTTCCTGGGCTTGTTGTTGCCAAGAAAGTTCTTCACGACCAGAAGAAAGGCCTTCCATACTTCCAGTTTCACTTCATTCATTGAGTTTTTAAACTCAGGATATCCGATGAGCTGGCGGATTTGAGGACCATCAAAGATGCCAGCTTTCAACTTAATCCCAAACTTCAAACAAATGTTCTTGATTTTCGTCCACTGACGCAGATACTCGGTGCATGAATTGCATGACATGAGTGGTGCTCGAGCTTTATCTTGGTTACCAAGTTTAATACCAAAATAAGAATGGTAAGAACGCTTTATGAAACCTGTGACTTGATTCCTGTTAGGTACAATGGTATATTCAGATATAACAGAATACGTCAGGTTTATTTTTGAAAGATCTTTTTTGTTGAAGTCATGTCAATCAACTTTCATCTTTCAAAAAAACAAAAAAAATTAGTCATAAATTGACACATGCAAAATCTTCAGAATTCGTTTATTGCAAAAAATATAAAATAATTTTGCATCACACGCCATAAAAATACCAGTACATATAAACAAAAACGTCAAAAAAATTATTTAGCTTAGTTCAGAATGTTGACCCAATTCAGCAAAACGATATGATTTTTGGATTCAGCGCGTCAAAATTATCCTAAATCAGTGAAAAAAAAAAAAAATTAGTGTTGACCAGTGTAATAGAAATAGAGATAACTGCTTGCAGACATGACGGGCCTATTGAGTCGAAAAGATATTTTGATAGAATGATTTTATGAATTTCAAAACCACAGTAACGCTAAATGTTCGGTCAAAGAATGCCAAATGTTTCCTGAATAGAAATAAATAATATCACCATTAACATTAAAGTCATTTTATAAATATGCTTTGCCACAATTACATATACAAGCATCGATTAAATTTTCCTTTTCTAAAATTTATATATATATATATATATATATATATATATATATATATATATATATATAAATGAAAGCTAGACTCGAGTTGAATACTGAAGTGTTATAATTAAAAGTGATATTTAAAGATATTGCATATTTGCATGAATAGAGACAGCAAATATACCAAAGATATTAAAAATTGCAGATTAATTATGGTTTGTAACTACGGGAAATGTTATAATGGACAAACTTCATAAAATTCATTAGAATATTTCGCCAAATAAGCGATGTAATTGAAAAATGAACAGTATTGATTATCGTTTTTTTTTTAATTTTTGCTTATGAAAATCAATTTTAATTTGACACACGGCTGCTGCTTTTCTTTCTTCAATTCTTTCTAATTACATATGTATACAAAGCGAAACTAGTCATGTTAATTCACACATGCACCAAACACTCACTCGTAGAATTTGCAGAAACATCATGCATAAACATAACTTCATAGAAACGGAAATATGCATTGCTGTATCCGAAGGTTAGGCAAGCATGTATGAATAATATTCGAGTAAATATACCTTTTTTCCGTACATAATATTATACACATGAAAGCAGAATTTTAATTAATTATGTATATTATGAACTGGATTTATTACGCTAATGGAAGTTTTCAAACAATTACAAATAAATTGGCGTTAAAGATAAAATAAATAGATTATCTTTGATGAAAATCAAACCTAATTATTTACTTGAAAGATTTTGTCAAAAGATCGAATTATTCAGCTCGCTTCAGGTGAGTTTCAATTACTTTCCAGTAATTTCCTTCTTCAAACTCATGGCTCTTCCGTTGCCTTTCAGGAATAGACTGAATAGCGGTTAAGAACAGACTAGCAGACACCTGGAAATACAGGGGACGCTGGGAAAGACCAGATGATTTCATCGGGTCAGCAACACAGAGTTCATTAAAATATTGCTAAATAGGAATATAATAGGAAAGGGAGGGAGGATGATAAATCCAAACGGAATAATCGGCAACGAACCCGGAATTAAAAACAAACCATAAATTTAGAAAAGTGCACGGACTTCCCATGTGTTTGTGGTCGGAAATTCAGGTCCCAAAATGGAGCGAAGATTCACCTTACAAAACTGGGTTGTGCTTCTCTGAAAATAGTTCAGGAGCAGCGCTCTGTCAACACAGGTAAGATGTCGGAAAACCAATGCCAAGATGCATACCACAGTGCTGAGGATATCCAAGCTGTTGAATCAAAGGATGTGATGCAACCCAAACTTCCAAGAATCAAATTTCCACCAGCATCCAACTCGGAAGCGTGGTGTATGCTAGACAACATCATTACTAAATCATTACGTAAAGAGCTGGGAAGAAAGAAGTATCACGAACGTTTGAACGAAAGTAGTAAAATAATCTACAGGGTTTGTAAGGAAATCTACGGCGTGAAAGAGGAAAATGATAAGCCACCACCCAAAAAGTACAGGCGTCAACGATTAATGCAAGATTTGGGAAAAAAGAAATCTCAAACGACAAATCCGTTTCGCAAATTTTGACGAGAAAGAAGGCTTGCTTAAATTTGGAAGGACCTTAAAGAGAAGCACAACGCTCTTAGCAGAGCTGAAAATATAAAGATGAGAGGAGTAAAACGAAGGAAAGACCAAGAGCGTTTCTTCCAGGAATCTTACAAATATGCGAGGAATATATTTTATCAACCAAGATCAGGTGTGCTTAAAATAGAGTAAGATGTTCTAGAGGAACATTTAAGAGATATGTACTCTGATCCTCAACGACATATTCCACGAGATCATAATAGCAACTTATTTTGGCCAGCCGTTTCTAAAGTGAAGTTTAACGTGAAACCACCCACACGCGAAGAAATAAAACGCATAGTCGACAAAAGTAGGAATAAATCTGCACCTGGCCTTAACGGAATACCTTTCCTTCTATACAAAAATGTCCTACTCTCCTTAAATGGTTACATACTAACTTATAGTTAGCATGGAAAAATTACCATATCAGCCAAAAGTGGATGATAGCGGATGGGGCGTACATACCCAAAGAAAAAAATTCCAAGGACATCAGTTAATTTCAGCCAATTTCGCTTCTCAATGTAGAAGGAAAGATATTTTTCGCAGGTCATCAAGGTTGACCAAATACCTTCTCGATAATGAGTATATCGATACGTCATTACAGAAGGGTGGTGTTCCAGGAATAGCTGGTTGCTTAGAGCATGGAAACATGATGTGGGAGGCCATTCAAAAAGCAAAAATTAAAAGATTCGGATGTCATTTGGTTGGATTTAGCTAATGCTTACGGATCAGTACCTCGCCAAATGATACAATTATCATTACAAATGTACCATATTCCTGAGGAAATATCTATTATGCTAGGAACTTATTTTGATGGATTCCTCATGCGTGTCGCTACAAAAGACTTTACGACTAAGTGGAATAGACTTGAAGTTGGAATTGCGATGGGATGTACAGTATCACCAATACTTTTCGTTCTAGCAATGCAGCTGATTCTCAAAGCGACAAACAACAAGGCTGATGTGGTTGAGCTTGGTGGAGGTTGTCAAATGCCACCAGTGAAAGCGTTCATGGATGACACTACAATCCTCTCATCTAAAGTAAGTTCAACTCGCAAGATATTAAGCTTGATGGACGACCTGATAAGTTGGTGTAGGATGAAATTTAAACCAAACAAGTCCAGAAGTCTTTCTCTTACAAAAGGAAAGTTGAATAAAAACATAAATTTTGTAGTAGGTGGCCAAAGAATCTCTACTGTATCTGAAAAATCAGTGAAAAATTTAGGTCGGTGGTACGATCAATCCTTAAAAGATACCAACCAAGTAAAAGAAATATCCAGGTCATTACAAGAAGATCTCCATACGATAGATATTTGTCCTCTAAAAGGAAAATACAAGGTATGGTGCTTAGAGCATGTGCTCATTCCAATGCTACTATGGCCCATACTTGTATACGAATTTGGGATGAGTACAATTGAGTCAATAGAAAGAAAAATAAACAAATATATCCAAAAATGGTTGGGTTTGCCTTCAGGTTTGTCTGATATTGCATTGTACCGCAGACAAGCAAAACTAAAGTTGCCATTTAAATCGATTGTGGAGGAGTATAAATCCGGAAAAATTAGACTCCAAATGATGTTGGATGACTCCAAGGATAAAGCAATAAAAGCATTAAAGCCTACATTAAAAACAGGGAGAAAGTGGAAGGTCAGAGAAACGATAACAAGTGCTAAAGACAATCTAGCTTTCAATGAAGTCATCGGATACACTCAAGCAGGGAAACAAGGGTTAGGACTAAATGAAAGGCAATGGTGGTCGAAAACTTCTGGTAAAGATCGCCGTGACATGGTCAACCAATATGTAATGAACGAATAAGATAAAAAAAAGACTCGTAAAAGGAATGCAGCAATCCCAACAAGGCCAATGGACAAACTGGGAGGAAGCTCTGCAGAAATCTATTACTTGGAAGGACATTTGGCAGATGGCTCCTCAGGCTGAGTTATTTAATACGTTCTACGTATGACCAGCTACCATCTAAGAACAATCCTGTTAAATGGAAGAAAGAGAGTGATCCTACTTGTCCCCTGTGTAAGGAAAATCCACAAACGTTAGAACTTGTTCTTAGTTCCTGTAAAACAGCCCTTGTCAGTGGAAGATATACATGGAGGCACAATAGTGTTTTGGATGAGCCGCTCAAAATTATAAAGAAATATATGAAGTCTGGGTCATCTAATTCAACCCAGAAATTTGTTGCAGAAGGAAAAAGATATGTCGGTTCTAAGCAAACAAGCAAATGTCAAGTGGAAAAATCTCCTTAGTTCTGGTGGCATCTGAGAGGTATCTGCAGACCTTCCTGGTTGGCGTAATGATTACCCCAAAATAATATCAAGTAAAGGTCAGCGACCAGATATTGTTCTTCTGTCAAGGGTGAACTATAAAATCATCCTGGTTGAATTAACAGTACTATATGAATGCCGGATGGAACAAAGCCACAATTATAAAACTAATAAATATGAAAATCTAAAATAAGAGCTAATAAAGGAGGGGTATAATGCAATTGTTATAGCAGTGGAAATTGGAGCAAGGGGTTTCGTTTCAGGCACTCTGTACCAATTTTTGTGCCAAATTGGAATCAAAGGGCGTAATAGGGCCAAAAGTATAAAACGCCTAATAGAAGTAACTGAGAATAGTTCTATGTGGATATGGAAAAAAGAAATATTCCTTGGAGTGTTTCAGCGAACATGACGGCATGACATGACTGATCGTGAATGCGTAATGAGGTTCATGCTGCATTCCCAGAACGCGTGGTTTGCCGTTTTTCGGAATTTTCGTAAATTTAATTTCGCCATTAGACATTTGAACTAGTTCATCTACAACACACTTGTATATCGTTATAATGTGGCCTCACATCAGTGAGGGGGGCGGTGTGCAACTGAAACCGTTGAGAGAAAGGCCCCGAAACGGTGCACATTCTCTCCTGATGACCCCAGTTTAAATATAAATTCGAGAGGAACAAATCAAAAGAAATTCAGTGAAGTCATATGCCGTAGAGAAGCTCGGTGGAAGTGTCATTAGCATGAGGAGCATTACACATTCAGCTCGCTTCAGGTGAGTTTCAATTACTTTCCAGTAATTTCCTTCTTCAGAATTTTAATTAATCATGTATATTATGGAGTGGATTTATTACGCCAATGGAAGTTTTCAAACAATTACAAATAAATTGGAGTTAAAGATTAAATAAATAGATTATCTTTGATGAAAATCAAACTTGATTATTTACTTGAAAGATTTTGTCAAAAGATCGAATTATAGCAGCTGGTATCAAGTTCAGTCATTTTATGTTTTGTAAACTCTTAATTTTGATGGCTTTCTGCTTATAACCCCACCCTCTCAAACTTCCTCTCTTTTCCACTTTTTCTGTGAACTTCTTTCTCTCTCTTCACACACTAGCACACACACACATACACACATATATGTGTCTGTGAATGTGTTTAACTGCAGATAAAATGGCCACAAGAACAATATTTTAAAGATCTTCTTCGTAGTTCAAAATTTAACTAATAAATTGAAAATTGAAAATTCAAATTTTAATTAATTCAAAATTTAATTAATAAAATCAAACATATTAAACTTTAAACATATGAGAAAGAAAATTTCCAAATTGAGTCAAAGAAATATACACATATTAATAATGTATTTAGTTTATATTTGTATTATATTATATTACTTTATTCATAGTATATTTATATTAATAAGCTGATCACATTGAATCACAACTATCCATTATGTTTACATAAACAAGGTTGCAGAGAATTAATGAAAAGTGCCGGCAAAACTTTCAAAAAAAAGTCTGAATGAGAACTGTTCAAACAGCCAACACATAACCGCATGGTAGGATTAAAGCGCATCATCCAGGCATTGCAAAATAGACTTGCGAGAAAATTTTGAGATTGACCTTTACGAATGTATGCTGGCACACACTGAGAGACTCGTATCTCCAGTAATTGGGTGGACCTACCTCTGTCGCCAACCACATAGGGACAGTTAAATTGATAGATGACAGAACTGATTTGATAGATAAGGTTATCATTGTTAGATTTTAACATTGGCTGAAAAAAAGAAGACGACATTACTCTTTTTATCGGTCCTTTGTGGGTTAGTTGAATGCATAAGCTTGTTTCGAGTACCCGGTTTTCAAAAGCGGTCCTTCATCAAAATACTAACTGAACCTGACGCTACTTCACACATCAAACAAGATCTGAGTGTTCATTCACTGTAGTTGTATTGGCATAATACTTCGACTCTACGTGGATTCTTGAGAGAATCTCTTCTCTTTATTTCTGTTCATATTGTCTAATAATATCTATATCTGGGCTTTGTGCTATTCAGTATTTTAATATAGGGATTTCCTCAAAAACTCGATACCAAAGGTTTAGAATGAATTAAAAAAATGAGAAATCTTTCTTGAAGCATTTTCTTTAGCTTTAATTTCAAGCTAATATATTAAATTTAATACTTCGAATAAGCAAATTACTTTGCTGTATTTCAAAAACTAATTTAAATTAATTAGAAGGAGTGTTATCTTTTTTGCTAAAATAGCTTATTAGCGTCGTTTTCGTCATTTTTCATCACAATGTAATTCTCTTTATTAAAATATATTCCAAAAATCAAATTTTGAAACTTTATATCAAGAATATTAGCTGATTTGAAATATAATTAATCTGACTGAAAAAAATATTATTTGATTTAAGTTTAAAATATCGCCGAAATGCATTTTTTAACTCGACTGTAGCTGTGTTGACGTGCTGATAGCACTTTGAGAGTTCTAATGTTCGACGAAGGCTCTTTATCTTTAAAACATAATTGAAGAAAATGAATTGAGCGTGTTTCATATTTAATTTTTAAGGACACAGTAACTTTAAAAAGTTAGAAAAATATTCTAATATTTCATTAAATTTTAGAAATTTTGGCTTTAAATTTAATATATTTATCGCTCTTATTTTCTGATAATATCGTGTATGGTACTTACAAAAATCGCCACGTTTATACATACACACAAAATAATTCAAAATTCTTTTAAAAATATTGGCGTTTTTTATAAAGCATTTCCATTTATGATTAGTAAATATAGTTTTCACTTAATAATAACATCTAATTGGCTGAAGTTAATACCGTTTTAAAACTTAATAAATTTTTCTAGTTAAAATTAAAAAAAATGTAAACAACTTTTGTAAAAATTCATTATTTATCGAAATTTTTTCTTAAGACACTAGAGTCCTTAATAAATCTTATTTATAATTAAAAACTTTTTTCTTAAATAATGTCGTAGTTTTTGTGCATTTTTTATTTTACGATTCAGGGCAGATTTTCGTTAAATGTTTCTGTTTGACAAAAAGAAATTCATGGTTTAAATTCTCCAAGGAAACCTATTTTTTAAAAAATGCAAATATGAAGTGGCTAGAATTTGAATTTCTCGAAATTTTATAAAATTAAGTGAGGGCAACAGATTTAAAAAAAAAATATGTTTTTATCAAGATTTTCTAAAAAAAATCAATAATAATTTCATTCATTTATGAAACTCTCATTAATAATGCGCCAATTATTTGAATTTTGTAAGAAATTTTCAAAATAATGTGCTTTTGCCGCTAAATTTCCCAATACTAATCTTTAGCTCACCCACTGACGCAAGAAAAACAAAATTTTTAACGAACATTTCAAACGTGCTAGAAAAGATTACAATAAATAATAAAAAATACCTTTGGTCTAATAATAACATTTTGACGTTAAAACTGTTTTTATGAAGTTTGGAACCTTTTTGTTATGCTCTTTTTTGTGAATATTTGGAGGTAACTATTTTAATACGTTTACATCTTCATCAGTCAAGTGTCGTTGAGTTATAGGATCTTGATGGTATAGATCTCTGCCATGCTAAAAAATATCGCTATCATTCAAATTAGGAATGAAGTATTCCTTAAGAAATTCAATGTATTTAATACTATTTAAGTTCCGTCCATTTTTTATGACGTTTATCGAACCATCATTGTTTATATTTCCCCAAAGAATTATTATGAGCTCTACTGTTTTCATCATATAGCGAGGGAGATTTTTTTCTTTTCCTTTAACTCTTCTAAAAAAATTAATCCTTGTTAGAAAGCAGTTCAATTATAGGATATTCCTCCAATTGAAAGTTCCCCACATTTCATGTATTCTGACAACTCTAATATGCTTTTCACATTTTTGACGTTCGGCGCTGGGTTTTAACTGCTATACACTCAATATTTTAGCAGGTATAATATGAATGATTTTTTTTTTTATGAAGAATGCTTTTGACAGTGAGATGGCATTCATTTGGCATTTTTATTTGTTATTTTAAGGTTTTAATGAATTTATAGAATTCCCTTTCGAGAACGACCAGATCTTGGTCGATCCGATACATCACCAATCTTTCGAAACATCGGAACATTTGAGAAACTGCATATCTTGATATTCAAAATTTCGTAGCCGTTTTTCGTTAGTTTCTACTCATTTCCCCGATCCTCGTTTTGATTCTTTTTGCGATTTCAGTTATGATTTCAATTGAGGAAAGAACTCAAATCATTTGTTAATGCACATTATACTGATATAAATAATGAGGTTAAAATATAAAATTTTACAAATTTTTAGAAGTTATTTCTCTTTGCTTCTAACTTATGCAAAGTTAATTTAATACATTTTTATTTGTTTTTAAGTCGTTTTTTGTTAACGAATATTTTTCTGAAATGTTAAACTGTTGCATAAGCTTAGTTTTGTAAGTGACACTCCAAGATGCAACGTATTATCTGTGAAAAAAGGGGCGCACAAGATTCAGTTACAAGTATTTTTATTAAAAAAAAATATTAGAGTTTAAGATAAACTTTGAGTTTGTACGGTACTGTATATATACACATATAGAAGATGTTTTTATTTATTTATATTATAATAAATAAATAACAAGAACCAGTTCTAAATTCTTGTGACATTTTTAACGAAATTATTGCGTATTAAGAATATCAAATTTGCAATTTGAAATTTAGAATTAGCGTTCATTGCTTCCGAAAGACTATGAATATGAGATTTGATTTCAATATATTTAGCAAACATCTGGCCTTAATGAACGTTTTGATACGAAATTCGTGAGTTGGCTAACCAGATAAGTCCCTGGAACTTTTTTTGAATTAGTGATTATTATAGCTCGGGTTATTTATTGAGCGTTTTTGGCAGAAGTTTTGCTAGCCTGACAAAAATACATTAAGTTCTCGTAATTTGTATTTATTTTCTTCACTTATTATTATTATTATTATTATTATTATATGGGAAAAAGGCCTCCATTATTAATTATTCATAATGGTCTCTCCAGCCCGAGCTCAATGAACCAAATTATTTATTCATAGTCCTACGTAACTAAAATATGGCACAAAGCCGTTTCCACGGCGGAACAGATAAGCAACTGCATGCATGGCTAGGTGAAAAAATTGCCCAATTCTATCGGCTTTAGTGTTGTAGCAACTCACCTATCTCTTTTAATATTGTGTGGAAAAGGATTTCCAGGAATCAAGCTGGCATTTAAAATCTATATCTGATCATTCGTGACCAGAAATTTGGCAAAGATATCTGGTAAACAAAACAGTTCAACGAACCATCTCTACCTCTATAGGAAGAATGCCTAAGTACTTATTTGTCAACTCACTAAAACTGAGATCTTTCTATACTGACATAAACACACAGGCGTTTCCATTATCTGTTCCATACTAACCACCTGTATATTTGTATTCTGTTACAGTTCTCACGTTGTTTTATATCAATCTTCTTCACACTGTAATAAAAACTAGTGAAATTTTTACTTTCCTTGCCGTCAATTTTTATATCAAATATATTTTATATTGAAGTCTGCTCTTCGGATGCAACATGTGACAAGCATCAGACGTGTTCATATTTAAAATATAAAAACCTAAAACATTACATCAGACTGAAATTTCTCAGAAAATTGTTAATTATGTATGTGATTCTAATTCAACGAAAGGCGAAGTTTATATATTTGTATTTTCCTATTACGCGAGCTGAAAAATTAAATGAAGAGAACCAATTTTCTTGACATGTACTCGTGTACTTGTAAAATCTGCGAGAAAAATTCCAGAATATTTTGCATATTTCTGTACTTGTGCACTCAGACATCCAGATTGATTTACTACTAAAACGTAAATGTTTCCTTCTTGAAAATTAGAAGGAATGCGAGAATATATTTATATTATTATGGTATGAGACGAAAAAAACAAACAAAAAACAAACACATAGGCTTGTATTATACCACTGACCTGATCTCCTAGATGCCCGATCAAATATTAACATTATTACAAAATTTTTCTTGTATCAGTAATTAAATATTTACGGTGTTATTTACCTATTGTTCAACTTTTAATTATTTATCGTTATTCTTTGCAGAAAGCAGAAAGCACGAATATATGGAAGGACTTGTAACATTAAAGTATGCGGTAATATCGGTATTGGGCAAAATGAACAGAAACAAAGCTGGACCAGATTGGATTTTGATAGACACTGATGACCTTAGACGACCCATCTTCGTAGCTAAGTGAAAAAGAATGAAATCTCCATTAGCTTAATAAGCAATACACCTAAGATTATCATGCAGATTCTATTATGCTTAGTAGAATGATATCAGAACGATCGATACAACGCATAATATATATATATATATATATATATATATATATATATATATATATATATATATATATATATATATATATATATATATATATATATATCAATGTTTCATGAAATAAACAAAAGTATTGGATAAGTTAGGACACAAAGATGTATTCGACCGGCTAGAAAAAGTTGAATTATTTGATGCAGAATATATGCTAAGAGCAAATTGCGTGCTTACAGATAAAAAATAAATTCAGTAAATACAAAAAAATAGAAAGTCGCGTAATACAATGATGATTCGTCTTACCAGACTTACTCAACTTTAAAATGAGGTTATCCTGAGAGTACCAGAATTCCTACCAGAATTTATTATTGGCGAAAACAATCTTAGCAATATAAGATATGGAGATGTCATATCGTTGATAACATACACAGAAGTAGAACGGACAGAACTTCTAAAGAAAAATAGAAAGACCAGACTAAATATCAAATTGTAAGAAGATATTGTGGATCCTACGAACAGGAGATACTAAATCTAGTTAGTACTCAAATTTAAATATGTACGAAGTGTTTTAACAAAAAAACACATAAATTGTTATAGGAATCCGAATGCTCAATTCGAAAAGATAACTAGCTAATAAAAACAGAAATATATCGTTAGAAAAAAGAAAATGGTGCCAAACAGTTTTGTAATATCAATTCTACTGCATGGCAAGGCTTGCTAGACAATATTCCTAAGAGATGTAGAGAAGATCTAAGGCAATATAGACGTGAATCACAAAAGGATACTAAGAATGAAATAGACTGAACATATGGGCAACGAGGCAGTTTTAAGAAAAATGGAAACCAAAAGAATCAGAAAGACGAAGTTGAAAATTTCTGGTACATATGAGTAAACATAACTTCGAGAATTTGACATTCAGAAAACACAAACAGAAAGTCTGACAGAAGAAAAAAATAAGGTAACCGGCATAATGCGCTTGTATGAATGGATGGTAGAAGAGAGACCTTAAATATTTTTTAGGCAGAAACTTTGCTTAAAGCTACAAGGATAGTCGTCATGGTAGCTCAATTCATGCAGAGGCATAGAACATCAAAAAAGAAAAAGAACTGTCTTCTAAACATATCGATCCTGATGTATGGTTGGTTTTCTTACTTCTTCAAATATGGATTTTTCAAATGCCACCAGTGGTGTTGTAAATCTTTATAAAACTGTAAACGTTTCGAATGTTTATCTTTCCAATCTATCGTCCTGTACAACCAGTAGAAATTTTAGCCATTCGTATTTGACGGGCATTCACGTCATGCAAAGTTAGTTGACAGAGCTGAATCATCATCGACTTCGTTATTGTTGGTGACAATTTACATTGTGATTATCACCAATACATCAAACGTAATAGAGACTCTTATAAATTAGATGTTATCTGAAAATAATCTGTGGATTTATTTACGAGTTCTATCTTTCAATTAAGTTAGGCCGTTGATTACGACAAACTGTTTAAATAGAAAAGTATTATGATAATTAAATGTTTCTTGTTTCCTAACAGACATCACATAAAGTTGTTTTAATCTGACATAGAATATACTGGTAATAATATTACATCAAGGAAAATGGATATTATTTGTAACATTCTCGTCTCCAACGTGTGTGATGCAACTCTATAATGTATAATTCTATTGTCTGTATTTACACAAAAGTATCAAGAAATGTAATATAAACTTGTTTAAATAATGCTTTTATTTTTCTACTTTTTAGACTGTATATCTTCAAAAAACAAAGCAAAAATTCTTGACTAGGTTATTTCTTGGAGTTAATATTTTAAAGGAAAACAGCTTATAATGCTCTATATAAAGAGAAACAAAACAATAACAATAATAATTAATATCAGATCGCATTACTAGTGATACAGTAAAATATAAGTGAGAGCAATCTGTCGCACGGACGGGTTAACGTAAACTAAAACATTTCGCTCATCAGACTTTTCTAGTGAGGACACCTAGCTGTATTAAAACAAGACCTCTCTAAGTACAGATGAGCCTTCTTGCATTTTTAACGTCCATCAAGCACACATGTCTCATAAGTAGAAAGAGCTCATTGGTCTTGGTTGAAAATTCCACGAGAGACGGTATCTCGAAAACGTACTGTTTGGTGGTAACCTTAAATCATACCTCATATATGAATGAAGTATCGATTACCAATAATATAAATAATGACGTGATCGAAGACGAAACCAGAGGAGAAGGTGAGGGGCCTCACAGGTGTCTAAATATGCACCAGAATGTGTTCGGTTGTAAATCACTTACTGCTAGCCAGAAATAAGTGAAAGCAAGACCCGGATAAAATGGTGCAACAGTCTCATGGAGTACTGGTTTAGAAGTAAGCCAACAAATAGACCTTACTGAAAAATAATGCAAAGGATATGGAATGAAAGATTATTATTTTCGGTCTCAGAACAAAGATTGAATGAGTGGTCGACAGATCTTGCAAATATGTCTGGGACAATGTTGATGATGAGCAATAGTTGATGAATAACAAAAAAGAGTTGAAATAGTCGTTGATGCGGATACAATTTCTTTTGGTGAATCATAGGGGATACATAACACAGAAGGAGAAACAGAAGAAGTGGAGTAGATGTCAAATGATTGAAGGTAAAAATAACACAAAAACAAAGGTATGACAACGAGAAATCCAACAGCCTGTGGTAGTTTCGCAAAGAAAGAGAAAATCACATGCAATTCCACTCTAGAAAGGAGAAAAGTATATTCAGTAAAAGTGAATTTAAGCAATGTGATTTCTTTTCATAGTAAGAAAATCGCAGAAACTAATCGGTTATTAAGCGCAGTGGCCAGTGTAAGTGCAATAGTGTTGGAATACAAACGTAAGTATGGTCGTGTTATATATATATATATATCTATATATATATATATATATATATATATATATATATATATATATATATATTATAATGTTAGAAGAAGACAAAAGAGCTCAACTGGATGAGGCAAATAAGGCCGAGTTTGTTATGAGAATAAAGCTGGTAGTTTAGGCGAACAGATTGATGAAGAGTGATTTAGCTAATCAGGTTTTAATTGATGAAAGTGTCAAATGAAAGAGAAAGCACTAGATGTTGTTCAAGAGGAATTGAAGCAAATATTGAAGGTTACATAACACAGCAAGAATCGATTATTTCAGTCAAATCAAAAGGTGTTTAATGAATTTGAGCGTACAGGAGTGGAGATGCTGTGTCCGATGCAGAAGAAAGTAAGCAGTTTTGAAGTGGAATATGGGATTGGCTAGTCTATCATAACAAGAGAAAGCATCACCGTTACTGTAATTTGAAAATGAGTTGAGTGTTGTACATCAACAAAGAACTATCGAAATAAGACAAACATATATAAGGAATAAGGTGAAAAATATGTTAAATTGGAAAGATTTAGTTTCAAATGAGTTGCAAGGTCATTGGCTGAAAATATATATTCCTTGCATAAGAGGAACAAGTTCTTGGTAGAAGGCATTGACCCCGAATGGATGATTGCAGGATAAGCTGTACGGTGCCTGAAGGATGAGGACAAAGGTGAAACCGTATCTAACATTCGATTCCTAACATGTTTAATGATCAAGCAGAAACTGCGTACTAGTTTCATGGCGAAGGAGCGTTACATACATTTGCATACACAGAACATGTTGATATCTGTGAAGAAAGTGGGTAAGAAGGGAAGTAGATGGACTAATGAACAGTTATTGATTGATAAAATGGCGATAAGAAACTGTAAGATTAGTTTGAATTGTGTGCATTGACCGGCTCGATTATCAGTAAGTTTATGATATGACAGTACAGATCTGGATAATTAAAACCATGGAAATGTTTAGCGGTGCAGAAAAAAAAGTTCTTTTCAAGAAAAATATCAAAGAGTGGAATACTGAATTAATGTCATTTTTAAACAGCTAGAAAACGTGAAAATATGAAAGGGTATCTTTGAAGGAGACACTTGACACTATTGTGATTTGTCTTTGATTTGTCTTCTCTCACGAAAGATAAAAAGCTTCTTATTATCTGGACCAATGGAAATATCAACCATCTATTTATGGATAATTTTGAAAACATTACCAGAAATGAAAAGCAAACAGAAATTCGTGTACACAGAGTAAGAATTTTTACCAAAGGCACAGAATAGATTTCTAGGTGTATAGAGTTGATAATGAAGAGGGGAAGGATTGCAATCAGTTATGGAATGAAGGAGAAATCAGAAAGTTACTAGGGACATACAGGGACCATAAATATGTTGGTATTTTAAAATCAGATAGTTTGAAGCGCAGTGAAATGAAAGAGAGCATCAAAACACAATATATCTGGCACATTTCTAAGATGCTGTAAGTGAATTATGAAAACACAATATCCGCTATCATCATCATGACGTCTCGATAATGCATAATGGTGCAGGTTTCATTGATTCTACTGAAGGAGAACTGGATAGAAAAACGAGTGACATGTTCACGATACATGACACACACCATCAACAAGCTCATGTTGGCAGGTTATATCTTTATAGTACTATAGGTGTTAGACAGATAAAAGATGTTGATAATGGGACGATTTAACCCGTTGCATTTCATAGAACTTCATTAAAATTGTGTAAAAGGAAAAAAAGTTTTGAAAATGGAATGAATTAGATTAAAAACGAATTCAAGAAAAACGTAAAGTAACAAGAGAAAAGAAAGCACTACAAGGGGATTTTGAGAAAGCAAAAGAAGGAAAATGACGCAAAGTAAAGTGGAAATTGTCGAAAGGCCTTTTGAAAGTAACTGGAAACTTATTAGTATCAGCTCATAATTAGTACAAATACTTTTAGGAAGCTAGATCATATATTTGCAGAATATGTGAGCATTCTGTTGAAAAAATAGCGTGAGTGAGTGCCTAAGTTTAGGTCAGAAGTAGTATAAATGGCGGAGATGATAGTGTTGCCAAATTTATATAGTGGGAGTCGTTAGAGAAGTACTGTTTCCAGTGAGAAAAAAACATAAATCATAAAAAGTCCTTGAGTCAGAAATATGCAATATTTGTTAAGACTTTTTCATACAGATATGAAATTGGAGAACAAGTCAGATATATTGATAGAAGATAAAATACAAAAATGATGGGTTAGTCATTTATCTATCGAGTCCATTTGATACAAGGATAGAGCCAGAGAAAGTAATCAACTATGACCGAATGATGTGTAAACTTGCAGGTCTTTGTAAGTTGAGGTTCATATTCATAACAATTGACATTGCTGCACTTGGTACAGTGACTGACTTAATGGAGGAAAATTGACATTGATTGCCGACTAGAAGTGCTGCAGAATCAAAGCACATGAGAAACAGCAAGAATAATCCGGTAAGCGATGAACACTTAGAATCAGAGGAAAATCGCATGATAACTAAGGCCACTGGCTATCCAAGAATTAATGGCCTGATATTATTAAGAACTCTCTTAGAAATATCTTAGAAATAATACTGATAATGATGATAACAGGTAAAACAATAATAAATAAATAAATAAAATTGAATATTCACATGTTTAATCTCTACTCGGAAATTAAAACTTTCCGTGGTATTGAGTCTCATAGAAAAGGAAACGTGGTTACAGACGATGATTACACTCGGAATTTTTTTTAATTAAGCAATTATCATTATTCACATTCGGATTATTGTCCTCATCGTTGTTGTTAGCATCACAGCGCTTCGACCGTTATACATTCCAGCCTTGGAGATCCGGGTAATTGTTAGAGAATTTCGAATTAAACTATATATATATATATATATATATATATATATATATATATATATATATATAGTGTCACCCAAAAGTACACACTTTGAATGACAATAAATGTAATGTTTATTTATTGACTTGAAAATAAGATCAAAGAAGATTAACGGTTTAAATTAAATAGTAAATTAAATGTATGGATGTTAAAAAAAATCAATAAATTATTGGAAGTCAAAAAGTGAGTACATTCTTTGGGACACCATATATATATATATATATATATATATATATATTATTTAAACATTATTTTTAATGGATAGTCATCTTTGAGTAGACACTCCATTCATTTATTAAACAGTATATATTTTTTTCGTCTACCGGCTTGAATATTCAAGAACACTTATTAGAGAAAATACGCGCGCTCACCGGGTTCGATACTCAAATATGAGCATCCAATAAAATAACATTTAAAGTGATAAAAATAATACTAAACCTTTTCTTTCTCTCTCTCTATATATATTTATTTATATCTATCTATCTATCTATCTATCTATCTATATATATATATATATATATATATATATATATATATATATATATATATATATATGTCAAAATATATAAAGCATAATTTATGAATGTTACTTAACCCAACATATATTTAATCTTAAACATATCCTTCCTTAGTGATGATTTAATTCCCAGATGTCTATATATCTCAAACACCACAGTTCTCATCATCAATCTCATGACTAGGTATGGTGGTAGTGTCTTTGAACGCCTGACAAGTTCCCTTTAAATATTTGGGTTAAAAACTAGAGAACTACTCTTCCATGCATAGAGTGTCTTGGCTAATTAGACCTGGTGGAGCTCATCCCTCTCCAAGTTACACCAAAGTCAATGTCTTGTAACTGCTAACTGGTCACCACCACCTGACCGTTCATTCTATCGGGTGAACCATCCGCTCTAGTCATTGAATTCTGTCTAGGCATCTCTCTAACTGGGGATACCGTTTTATCAACCAACCAACATTATGCATTATACACCATTGTGTACGTTGATACTACAAGAAGCTCATTCGCCCTTTGACAGATCTTTTTAAAATATTTCTTGTTGTGTAGCCACTATCTTTACTAAAAAAAATCCTGGGGTAAAATGTTTAGTCATTGATGAACCTACTTTCCGACTACTTTGTTACACGTCACCAGTAGCACTCATAGTGACCAAACATATATTGTATAAATTCTTTATCAACATGTAGATAATTATTTCTTCTAAGACAACAGTTTTATTGATCAGCCCTCGCACAACGTCTCAGGAATTCAGAGAAAATACAAAGGTCACATAATTTATTATCTGAAGCGTTTTGTTAAAAACAAACAATCAAAAAGAATTAATACCACGATTCGAGTCCAAAAATATATAAAGGCATGTAACACTATTTCAGAACATCAGATACCAACGAAGAAAAACTTAATTATATATCTGTATGCTTAGGTGCGAATTATTTTCTGTGAAATGCGCAAAAAATTAGATTTATTGTATTTTTGCACATGTAAGAATACGTCTGCAGGTGGGTAATTAAGAAGGTACATAAAATTCTATTAAATATCGATAGATGCACCTGTCGAAGCAAATACTGATTGGCGTTTACTAAACTGGGTGTCGAAGTTCTGTAATTTCGTCTCTAACTTGAACTTGCCTGATTTCTTTCTCAGGATATTTTTATTTCATTTCTTTTTATATATGCCTGCGTAGAAAGTCTGTTTGCTTGGTTCATTATGCTGATTGATCTTTAAAAAAATCGATTGCAATTCTATTTCCAAAGCCCTCACTTACTCTTTCACCAAGTTATTTTCTGATTTGATAAAAATCGTGTAGAATATGTGAGTCATGTCAGTGCTTTGCTTTTTTTAGAAGAAAAACAGAAAATCTCATGCTTTTGTACGAAATGCAGTTTTCCTAAAACAGTTTAATCCAATAATTAAAACTATTTGATTTTATCAGTATTTCATAAAGTTCTCACAGAATGTAACAAGAGAAGACTATTGGAAATGAATTTACTATTTCACTAATATTACAAAACTAAGCTTGAATAGAATCATACGAAATCTGAGAATCTTTGTAACTGTGCTCGAACAAAAAAACATTACTGCTGATGTAAATTTGTTAAACCTCTATTCAGACAACGCCACAAATAATAGTAGTTTCAATATTAATAATCTCATATTGAACGACAATTACGAAGATGCAAAGATATCGGTCAGATACATTTTGAAGCCTTCTTGATGGATCCGATAAACTTTCAGCACCAACCTGTATTAGAAATATCAACAAGGCACCGAATCAAGAACTTAAAAGATGTATTCTAAACATCATATCTCGATATTCCCAAAATCAGATTTAATTATACAAAACATTTCACAAAACATTTCGTATTAAATGATACTACTAATACCTTCATAATATATTTAATTTAGTGATTCTTCTTGTATGTGCTATATCTCCTCAAGACATGGGCAATCATGGCTCTCCATGACATCCTGACCTTTTTGGATCTTAGTAAGATTTAGTAAGTTTTTTTTTATATATCTCCTAATCCTGTTCTACCATCCAATTACTCAAGTTCGTTATTCACTACCTTCTTCTCTCTTCCTGCCTTCAATATGTCCTGTGAGTTTCAAATTCGCCAAGCTATATTTTATCATTAGGCGCCAAAAAATTTCAATTGCATCTTTCTGTGGCTAAGTATACGTGTCCTTTTTCTTTGCATTAACTATGTTTGATCCATGTTATAGAAGAACATATATTGCATTACCCTTCCTTTCTTTATTTCTAATGAAATCTTTCTGTTTCTTAATACTCTGCTCATATTTTGGAAGGCATCTTTCGGTATCTTGATGTGCCTTCGGATTTTAGTGTTGCATGTTCCACCCTCTGTAAAATCACTTCGTATTGTACATGATTTTGATGTCTCTAATTTTCCATTTGCATATTGGGCTGTACCTTTTGTGACAAACATTTTTTTCTTACAATTAATATTTAGTCCTTCTCTCCCGTTATCGGATTCATGCTGTCAACACTGTGTAAACACTGTGTCATCAGCATATCTTATTTTGTGAAAATTCTGGCCTCCTAATTCAGATTTACACCACTGTAAAGTTTGAATAAGTCCCCTGAAAAGACATACCGTTGTATTAAAACCCTTTTCCTTTTTTATGTATTTTTTCTATTTTTATGCAGACGATTTGCTTCCAGTATAAATTATGTATTATTTTGATATTTTGCTCAAATAAATAAACTTTCTTAGCAGATCAAGCAATTCCTTTGAATGCTCTATAAAACATCGATATACATCCATTTGCATTTGTATTGCTCTCTCCCTTTCTCTCTCTGACACCATTTTTAGAAAAAATATCGCATTTGTTTTTTTCAGTGAATTTAACGAAACTACACTATTCTTGTCTTGTTCCCGGTCTAATTTGGGTTACAGGCTCTATTCACTAGAATTCAGATGATTAATTTTGTTATGTGTTTCGTTATGCTGATTGTTTAATGTAATTGAAATTTGTTTGTACCTGGCTGCTTAGGCAGCGCTAACAAAATTGATATACCCAGGTCCTCCGGTACTCATAAAAGCTTACTGCACTTGTTACTCCCTGTTCGGCCAGGTTCGACGTTCCTTAACTTCGATGATCTCATAGAAACCGGCGTTTCAACCTGATGTGTCCTTAAGCAGGTGAACATTAGTAAAAAAGATGTTCATATTTATCATGATTTATCAAATTTATTGAACTATTCATCATACCTCAATCTATTCATATCATTGTGTCTTCCTATCTAAATATCATTTTCTCCACATTTCTGTGCACTTAATGATCAGAATATTTACATTATGTAGAGATGTTCTTGTTAAACTGGACATTTTCTGCTTGTTACCAGTTTATGAACAATGATGCTGGATAGAACATTCGGAAAGACATTGTGAGCATGGAGAATAATCGATAGAGAAAAACGCACATTCGATTTCTATCGCCAGCAGGAAAGAAATTATCATTTCCCGTGTCAAATGTAAAAATCAATCAAGAAGATTACGTAACGGAGCAAAATGTGTGCAAAGGAAATTTTCATTCTTATTTTTATTTACTTTAATTGTTAAATCCATCTACTTTCTCAAAAACATATTCTCACCGTCTATTTTCTATCTGCGCTGGGTCTATTCCGTCTGTCTTATTGTGTGACTATTTCTACTAATCTCACGTATTTAGCTTTACGTAATATGTAAGTACTCACATATACATAAATGTAATTATGTTAAACTGTTTTTCTTGGCATACAACTATGGCTAGCATGAAAATCACACTCGGAAAACTTACTGATTTGAATCCTCCATGGATACCTTAATATTGTTACTGACTCAACTAAATATACTTTAATGATATATATATATATATATATATATATATATATATATATATATATATATATATATATATATATATATATATTGGCTTCAAGAAAGGGAGTAAAGCCACTAAGATATAAGGGTGTGGAAGAATTAGGATCACAAACATAAATAATGAGTGTGAAGAAAAAAGTACTCAACAAGACAGTAGATAGCGTTTGACGTTTCATTTAAATTTTAGCTGTTTAAAGTTGGCTGGAAAGCTTGGAGCCTGAAGGAAGTTCCACAAATGAAAAGTGCGAGAAAAGAAACTGTTAGCATTGAACTTACGGTTACATCTATCCAGCTCAACTGTAAATTGATGAGCTCTGGATGCGAGTTAAGTATTTGGCTTAAATTAAAAATCTTGGTAGCATAGCGAAGAGCTCATCCTAACATGAAAGTATTTATAGAAAAAAAAACACGGGGAATTAACCTTACGGAAGTGATAAATTGGCTGAAGCCAAGACGCCAGATCAGGACCGACAATATTGCTGATTCTTCTTTGGATTTTATCAAGGAGCTTAAGGTAAATAGCAGAGGCACTGGACCATATGGCAGCAATGTTGTAAGCATAGTAGGCAGGTAGAATTATAGATTTGTAAGACAGATTCAGGAGAGAAGAATTATCACGCATGAACCACAGTGAAGCAAGTTCCCTCTCTCTCTTTCAGTCTCTCTCTCCCTTTCTCTCTCCTCTCTCTTTCTCTCTCCATATATATATATATATATATATATATATATATATATATATATATATATATATATATATATATATTCATTAAATGTTCAATGGATTTACTGACTGTTAAGTTTTCGCGTAATGAGAAAAATTACTTATTTTCATATTGATCAGATGAATCCACTAAATTAGAACTCTATAAAAGAAACGTCAACCTATACTTCATATATAAACTTTGAAGGCTGTTATGAATAAGACTGCATTTAAATATTTAAAAGCAATCAAAATATTCGATATTTTTTGAACACAACAAACTAGCCAGCAATCATATAAATCGGAAATTAGAAACGTATAAACCATTTCGTATTCAAATTTACCGATTTAAATAACGTTGTTTGACATAAAAAAGAAAGTAATTAACGCGAAAATATATAGAAACTGTTCTAATATCTGAGTTTTCTTCGTTAAATTTACTTGCAGTTTCATACAGTATTTCGACATAAGCAAAATTCTGCTATTAGAAGCTACCGTGATAAAAACAAAAACAAATGTGATATAAATTAATGATGTAGGCTTGGCTGTGCAGAAAAACAAATCAGATACCATAAATTTTAAGTTTGATTTTAAAGTTAAGCGACCATGTACATTCAGAGTTTCTCTCGATATGTAATTATAACTGAGGTTTGTTTATATTTCGTTCCTTACATTTACATATACATGATTCCTTTAAAAAGACTTTACTTAATCTAAAGAATTCCTTTCGAAGCAGAATTTTTTTCATATTGTCATTCAATTACATATATTTCTACGTATTCATTGGAAGCTGACATGGCATATGTACATTTTAGCTTGAGATATAAGAACATAACTACATACAGAAAACGAAAAACGGGCATGTCAACAAAAGGATAACAGATTATTTGAAACTTTCATTACTTAACATTATACTTTATTCAACACCTGACTTCATGCTATTTGTATGACACTCGCCCATCTTCTTTGGATGTGGTTGTTTATATACATTTTCAAGTGTTTTTTTTCTTTCTCACGAGCAATCATATACGCTGCAGCCTACCACAGAGGTGCCCCCAACAGTCTCCTTGTACAGTCTCCTTTGACTATTTGCGGTGAAACTGAGTACAAAGCATATTCCAGCATATTTTATATATAAAGATACAGGACATCGGCGTGAAAATCTGTACAGAAAGGTAACAAATCTAAAAAAAATATCTTGTCTCAATTCAGAACATTTATTAAGATAGGTAAAACTTTAAAAATTGAAATATCGAATTCCCATATTTTCAACATGACTTTTCTTTCGAATTTCTTTATTGTCCTGCTATGAAAATACGAGATATACATGGTGCAATGAATAAATTGTCGTCAAAAAAATCTTGAAATACTAAACAGTAAAGTTATTCAATAAAATCGCCATTAGCTTCAACCACAACCTCCAGAAGACTTCGGAATCTCCTACATCTATTCTGGACGGTCTTCTTGTTAAAGTTGGTGAATGCTGACATAATCCATGCATTCATATTATCTTTGGTTTTATTCCATTATTTTTTAATGATTTGTTGCCAATTTTCAAACAACTCTTCAGTTACTTTTAAATAAAACGCAGTAGATTTTAATGCAAATACTTCTTTCGACATAGTCAAAATATAACGGGTCAAATATAAACGGACCAACCTTATTTCAAAATGTTTCCTGTGTTATTCTCGCTGTATGTGGCACTGTGTTGCCATCGAGGTGAAGAAGATATATATATATATATATATATATATATATATATATATATATATATATATATATATATATCAATGTAGCTTCAAACTTGTTCAAATCGTGTTTCATTTTTACGGGTTTTCGATAAGACGTTTAGCCATCTTAACACCATTTGTCATAAGAATCACAGAAAAAAACCCTATTCAGCATAAAATCGGTTAGAAGAAAATTATCATTCATGCCTTCCGCAATGGTAGCAACATACATATTTTTGCTTACATTTTTAAAGTCCATTCTAGAACCATCAAGAGAACGGTGAATAAGTTTAAAAAAGATGGGACTGTAGAAAGGAAAACTGAATCAGGAGGTCAGAACGGGATCTTAATTCCAACTGGGAGCTAAATACATTCTTATCGTTCAAAGTAGAGTCCAATAGTTTTATAAAAACGTCGGTGAAATCCAGTAAGATATCTTTAGTCATTTTGCTGTTACGCCTGTTATATATATATATATATATATATATATATATATATATATATATATATATATATATATACAGACATACGAAAATAAATACCTAAAATGTTCCTATCTCGATGCGCAGCAGTCCTGTCGAAAACATAAATGTGTTACGCACCTCCAACTGCAAAAATGAAGCCCTTATTATAAAAACAAAAACAAATATCAACCTTTAAGGATACCGTGTCTACAATTCACTGACAGTATTCGCGAATTAAAAATAGCTGTGCCTTCCAATAATTTGCACATCAGTGATATATTACAAACAAAATCCTTAAAAATTGCTTAAAGAGTAACCCAAAACGCTCGGAATAATCAAATATATCGAGAGTTCCTTCATATACAATATCCGAAACAAAAATCACTTATTCACATAGGAGAAATTATAATAAAAACGTTACAGAAGTTTCCTGTAGTTTTTAATGCAACATGTATTTGAGAATAGTTACAAATACAAACGTATATTTATATACAGAGTGTCCCAAAAAATTGACATTTAAAATGTGAATAACATTGTAACTCCATCTCGCAGGTTAACCAAATCAAATAGGCTCCATGTTGAAGAGAAAAATAATGATTTTTTATCAAAATTCGGTATCAAAAGGAGTGTAGATTTTATAACCGATTTCACAAATGTTCAATATGCAATATGACACGACACAAATCAAGTCAGTAGTCCAGCAGGAACTGGACCAACAACTTGACATGTGTCGTGTCACGGATGATAAACATATTGAAAATTTGTGAAATCGCTTATAAAATATATATCACTTTGAATACCTTGTTTGAATTTTGATAAATAAACATTTTATTATTCAACATGAAGTGTGTGTATTTCATTTTTCTGGGATATGTAGTTACTCATTTATGCACATTTTAGATTATGTCAATTTTTCTGGTACACCGTGTATATAGTGTTTGAATTTTTTATATGCATGGTGGAATATTGCTCAATGAGGGGGCAGAGAAAATTTGTGTACACACACAGTATGATCAAAGAAATTGGCAGTGCATGGTAAGTGGAAGTTTCAAGTCTCAATGATTATCAAACAATCAGATTTATGTGAAACTCTCAGTGACCATTTATAACATCTTCGAAAAAAAATTAACGTATTACATTTGACAATGAATCAGGGAAACATACATTATAATCAATATTTAAGCCATAAGAAAAATGATATTGATTATTTTACTGTAACAGGATGCATTATATTTAATTAAAAAAGAAATAGCCATACAAAATATAATCCATGTATTTAAATGTCCTACAGATGTAAAACATGCCTAAGACCATGATATACTGTAAAATTTCAAACTCCGGACCTTGTGGAAACTAAAATCTCTTCAAAAACACTTTACAAAAATTAGCATACAACATTAGTATATTGTATGCTAATTTTTTGTCCCCTGAAGCATGTGTCTCGATCTCTAATTTAAAAATCATTGAAACACTTTGGTCATACCACAACATTTTTCTCAAGAAAATTAACCTTTCACTTCTCCGAGCATATTAAAACATTTAACAAATCTACAACGGTTCTTAAAAATGTCATCACATTAGTGTTGCAAATACAACAGTGTTCTGCTACTCTAAGTACAAATAAAACGATTAAACTTTTTGGAGGCCCTGCACAGCAAAACGCGTCAAAACAGCTTCAGTAAAATTTGTTTCAAACTAGGAAGAAATCGTATGGTCATTTTCGTCACGCTAAAATCTATTTCACAACTATAGCATGTGAAGGTACTATCATTTCAAAGACTATAGCAAATTCATCAGAATTTTTAAAAAGATTTTTATTACTGGAAACTGTGCAATGGAATTTTCCGAGTTCCTGTAGAATAACTATAAAAGTGCGATTTTCACGTGTCTAGAATAAGGTGATGTTGAAATATAAGCGGTTCTCTGTCTCTGTGAAGTAGGTCATATATATTCATAGTAAGCGCAGACAGAACAGTCAGTGGCATTCTGAATGTTGACATTCCAACAGAGCACAGTGGGAAAGTTAGAGACAAAAACTGAATGAATCTCAGTATCATACCAATGAAATGTTGAATATATACTAGTCAAGACTCTATTCATATGCACTGAAGTTCATAGAAAATTCCTGAAATGATTTGTGAAAATATTTAGATTATTCAAACAAAAGTGTTCTACATATCACCAAGACTAAGAGGGAGGATCCTAAGTGTGGGAGAAATATTTTATTAATCGATATCAAGTAAGAACCTTGAGATATAAACAAAAAAATCATTCATAAATAATTTACGGACATAACTGCAAAAAGACATTTGAAGAGGGTAAATGAATGCACATCATACGCATTTAAAAACAGGCGTGTAAGTAGAAACAATTTAAAAAAAAAGAAAGGAAATAATAACTAAACAACAGAATAGCTGAAAATCAGAGGGGACTTGCGGTGATGTCGACTACTATACCAATAATAATAATAATAATAATAATAATAATAAGAAGAAGAAGAAGAAGAAGAAGAAGAAGAAGAAGAATTAATAAAAATGACAACAATAACTATAATAATATAACATCTGATTAACCCTTGTACAAGTTGCGTGAGAAAGTTCGCTAAGGCGTAATAAAAGCACAACACATGTCTCAATTGGACAATGTTTAAAACACTATAATATATAAAAAAAATACTATGAATATAAACAATATAGCTACCATTCTCGATGTCAAGCCAACTCACATTGATAAAGAAATTAAGGAAAACAGACCTGATGGAGTAGTGAAAATTTTAATTTGCCTATTAATTGGCAGAAAGTGGGGCTTGAAGACCACAATAATATTGATTTGTTCAAAAATGGAATCGAAAAATACGCCAACAAAATACCAGGAAACATCTTGATGTAAGATGTCCTTGTCATCGGTCTCATATTAAAAAGAAATCGACCCATAAAATAAATGCTCATCATGGCCCCAAATACAAGGGATGCATTATGTTCTATGAGTGAATAAAGTAGAAGTCTAAGATGATGATGATACTACTACTACTACTACTACTACTACTACTACTACTACTACTACTAATAATAATAATAATAATAATAACTGAAAATATAAAATATCATAAAATACAATGTAAATCTTGATGAGAAAAAATATTGCATTTCCTTGCGGTTTGCAGGTCTAGCGTAAAAAAATCTCACTGCATTCTCATATTTTTTGCTTTATTTTTTCCACTTACATACTTTTCTCAATCAGATTATTCCGTGATATGTTCCGCTCCTCCCTTTCTATTCCGTTTTCCTCCTACAAAGAGCGCCCTCCGGTGGACTAATCACTTTTACATTGATCTTAAGTTCCGACGCTTTCGATTACCAAAAAGCAACTTCACACAATCTGAAGCGAACTGTTTTCTCCATTGGCTTTTATTATGTCAAAAGAACGCTCTCGGTATAAACGCTTTCATTCCCGAAAAACCCAACAACCTGATCAAAGAAGAGGATCTATTTTATTGCTTCTTTCTCTTGAGTGGATTCTATTGTCCGCGTTTATCCATTCTTCCGTTCCAGATTTTGGTGTATTACAAAGCCTGTCTCAATGGAATTAGCCCTCACATTTTTTTGATTTTCGCAGTTTACATTTCTTGTAACTGTTTACTCATTATTTACCTTAGTCTCAATTTTTCTTGTCTTATGTATTTATCCTGTACTTTCTTCTATGTTTTGATTTTCTATATTTCGGTTTATTCCATTCACTAGTCTCTTCATCATCTTCATTTTCGACTTTTTCCTTCTCTTTCTCCTTTACTACCCGCTTCAATACGTATTTGCTTTCTTTTTCTTTTTCTTCCTATTCATATGACTTAGTAAACATTAAGTTTTTTTTACAAACTATATTTCGTGTTTTCTTATTTGATTATCCTATTTAATTGTTCTTGATAATATCCAATATTTTCTCCTTCTGCTTTCTATTCCACTCCGTTTCTCTCTGTATTCCTTTGTCTTCTTCTTTCCCCAACTTTCATCACTTTATTCTTCTTTCTATCTAGTATTTCTAACATCTCTCTATCCAATATTCCACTTCTTTTCCTTCCCACTCTTTAGTTTTTCATTCTACTTCATCACATTTACTTAAAATCTTATTCAGTCATGCTTTCTTTTTGCATGTCTTTCTCCTTTTTTCTCGTCAGTTTCTTTTCTTTTTTCTCATCTTTAAAATTACCCTTCTTCTATTTTTTCTTAATATTGTTATAAATCCTTATAATAAAGAAAAACTATTGTATAATCTTCTTCAGTTTTTCAATTTCAGTACTGTTTAAATTCCCCTGCAGCAATTTCCACTGTATATTTCTTCTGTCTCTTTTATTTCATGTTCTGTTTCAACCAAGACTATTCATGGACAACACTTCGAGTAATTCACGCAACACTGTTTGCATCCGAGAAGAGAATTATTAAGGATTTTGAATATTTTGGTTAATGACACCGTATAAAAGTTAGTTGAATAAGTATTTCATCATCATCAGAGTTGTTTCAACTTCAAGGCACCCTGCACATCAGTGTGCTTTCTCATTTTCAGCATAGCTATTTGTTTCAGGGGTCCATTTATATTTCTTAAACAATCACAGAGCCAATCCGTAATTTATAATGGAAATATAACCTTAGTTATAGTCAATGTATATATCCTTTCAATGCAACTCTAAATTCAAAACCATAATCTGGCGGAATAAAGACGATATTAAATTCGGAATTATCCTTCTCAAGTACTGTTTGCCAATCACAGATAGAGATTTCAGCCTATTCTGCTATTTAACCTATAGTTGTGGAGATAAGAGGCAGATTCATATGTCCCAAAGTATTTTGTGCGAAAGGAAATGTATAGATTTAAACTAGAATTGGAACCCGGCACGCTGATTTCTCGTTCTGAGACATTAGCCTCATTTGCGTCGAAAAACAAGCAAATTGGTTTCCCACTCGACGAAGCATTATTATGCCATGAGCTAGATTAGAAAATATTTTCAAAATTAAAAAGAAGCTAATACAAGAATGCATCTTTTCACCGGATTTATTTAGCCTATAAAATGAGTCAGTCGTAAGAGAATTAGAAGTCCTACAGGATTTATTATCGGTGGACACAATCTTAACAGTATAAAATACAAAGATAACACAATATGTATGGAAGACGCTTCTTCAAATACGCAAATGAAAACTCTGTTGATGACAGTTTTATGGCAATAAGCAACATTTTTATATACTTTCATTCTTTTTTCATATTCAGCCTGCAAATCTTCTGATTAGCTTGGTGTACAGTCAGATATACTTTATTTTGTCCAGGTTATAGCATATTTTCTTCCGAGAGAAACAGATCGGGGATGACCCAAAGTATATATTTGTCCCAGCTTTGCCTGGCTTAAGTAGGAGTCTCTGTTTACTGAGAATATTTGCTATCGAAATTGAAATTACTGTAAATTTCTATTGATAGTGTAGGCGTCTAAATCTAATTACGATATGACAAAATATAACAAAAATAAAATACACGTTTTAAAAATTCTCAGATTGGTTGTGAGGAGTTGCTGCTGCTCTTATTATTGGAAGTGATCAGAAATAATGAAGTCTTTCTCCTATTCAGTATTTCTATCTCTAAACTATCATGCGTATACAATTACAGAACTGCAAAGTACTGCCAACACCTGAAGATGCATCAAATGTTATCAGATATCTATTTCGAGAAAGCAACTAAACTAACGTTTCTTGTAAATTGTTAAATATATTTGTTAATAAATTAAATATTACAGTAAATTATAATTATAATTATTATATAATAACTATAATTAGAATTTACTGTAATATTTAATATTTGGGTTATATACTATTTGATGTGCATATAAATATGTAGATGATTTTTGAGAAAACAACGATTTTAATCAGGACAATCGTTACAATATTTGACGGACTTCACAGTTACATTTTTTTTTTATTTAAGTGTTGCTGAGAGGCGTCTTTGGAACTAGTAATTACATTTGACATTTTGCCAAGCGTGGATCAGAGTAAATCTAATCTCGTGTGCAATATTTCGCTTTTTTCATGTCTTTGATCCCATACTTCGCTGAACCGGTTTATTTGATATGCAAGTTTCGAGAAGTATGAAATTGATACAAATTCACTTTGATTCTTTTGTTTTACATTGTGGACGTCTTGAGCATCTGAGATTATCAGTAGCTATTTTTTAAGTTTTTCTTCTTAAATAAAAATTGGAATAGGGATTATGAAATCTGTTTAGTTTGTTTGTATTTCGCTGTAAAATGTAAGATGTTTTCATTAAAACTTGTAATAAGCAGAATCATTGGAGTTAAAGAAGTAGGCTTAGTTCAAAAGAGAATTTTCCGCATAGATGTCCAAATTTTTCAAAGTGAAATTGATAGACTTGCTGTGTAGTTTATCATTTCTTTCTTTTAGACTAAGGTATTTTTGAATTGATCATCTTAAGGTTGACTATGGAGGCAAGAATATTTCTTCTTTTACTGTTTGAATGAACAGCTAATGTAATTTTTTAGAGTCTCGTGGGGTGAGAAATCGGGGAGCCGAGTTCGAATACTTGTCGAGTTCGTTGCACTCACTCTCCAACAGATACTCTTGGAAACAGTATGAATTCATCTCTTCTACCCCCAACTATGCGATATATAGCAATGCAGATTAGGATCTCCTCATAGTTGTCAACCAGTCTAGGAGAAAACTGTACGTAGACTGGCGACGTACGTCATATACAGTGATGGGAAGGATCAGTATTCACATAGATGTATTGTTCACATATATATGTGTAATGCTCGACGACTGGATTATCTATTCCTATCCAAGTCGAACAACTAGTTTCTTCATGTTTGTTTCACTTTGCTGCTTTCAGTATCATACTTGAATCATCAGTACATCATCACCATCTTTTCCGTTTTTACTTAAATTGATAGGAAAATGATTTGCAAGACAATATTCCAGTTGCAATGCGTTTTCATCCTCGGAGACACTTTTTATATGAATTCTAAAAGCATCGGCTATAACTTACGCTTCTTGAATATTCTGCATGTTTGTTTTTCTCTTTTGAACACCAAGGCTGGTATTCATGTCACTATTAATTTCACGGGTCAGCTTTTCAGATAATCACATTTCCTCATAAACATAATGACTTTACGCTGATGAGAATCTCCATAAACATTGTTCAACAATCGTAATTAAACGTGGCTAGAGATTAAGGTAAATTGCATTCCAATCATCTTGCTACAAGACCATAAAAAGTCAATATGTACCAATTATGGAAAACCACAAAACTTTTCAAGTCAAATCCCTGCAGTTTTAATTGTTGACTAGTTATATTTAATCTCTTTTTTGCTTTCCATGACGAGTTTATTGTTCGAATATTCTCAGACCATTAAAATGTGAAACAAGAACCATATCTTGTAAGTTTCTCGTACATAGAAAATGCTTTGATCGATTTGGCTATGTAGTTTATTGACGTTTTTATGTTGTTTCATAATTTTTTAAAAATTACGCGTTGAAGATATGGCCACAGATATTGTGTTTGGCTGCAATTCCAGTAACAAATGAATTTACACAAGGCCCCGTTTATTGTTCAATGCCCAGTCTGGACGACCTTTTAGCCTAAAGGCATAAAACTGTTTAAAAATAAACAGTTATGCCTAAAGATTCATACAGCTACCCATCTTCTTATGATTATTTATTTCATGATATTTGTATACTTAGTAGAATTAGTAGTAGCAATATTCTTAAGTCGTCTGTATTTCAGGGTGGATATCTTCATGTTTACGTCTTTCTTAGTTTTCTTCCTATTTTATTGCTACTTTTTATCAGTTTATAAACTCTACCGAGTTTGTAATCAAAAGAGGAATTGAAATAAAACTTTTCAATTTCGATTTAAATACGTTAGATAAATAAGCAAATGTATTTTTAAAAATTACCAATGTTTGCGAGATTTTTATGAAAAATTAAAAAAAACGTGATTCGTAGGCGAATGTTGTCGCTCTCCCCCACCTCGTCTTTTCCTCCCTCTTACTCTAACATTAGATTGTCTATGGTGTATGTATGTCACCACGAAATGTATCTTTATGCATTAGACATCCGACAACATTCATATTTCTCTTACTTAAACCCCTTCCACTCACCTCTCCTAAAATTTTCTCTGTTAAGGTTTATTCTCTCTCCTCCTCATACTTACACTCTCTCTAAATTCTGTTTTTATTTCCGGAGTTGTTTTTCTTTTTGAATTTGTAGGTCTGATGAATTGGATCGTATTTACGATTCCAATGGAATAAGTTATGACCATGGAATATTAGTGTTTAAGTCTTTTTATTATATCCTTACTCTGTCTTGGACATTGAGTTCTACCTGGATTCTTCATATTTTGCATAGGTATGTATATTTACCACTAATATTATCTATCTATCTATCTATCTATCTATCTATCTATCTATCTATATATATGTATGTTTTTTTTCCTCGGCGATTTATGATTTATATATATGGGTCAGTGGTGCATTGTGGTTAGTATATTTTGGTGGTTATTTTGCCGGAAGTCGTTTATTTGTTTATTTATTTATTTGGGTTAAATTATCTTGCTTGTCTTTATTTATTTTTATTTTTTATTTTTATTTCTTATCTAATATATTCATTTTTTATTTTTATTTTAATCGGTGTTTTATTAACGTAGTCAAATTTGTTTATATCGCTTATTTAATAGTTTTGTTTTGGTTTGGGAAAATAAGTAAAGCTATTTATTAAGTTTTGGGGTTGATTGTTGTAGTTTATTATAACTATTATTTTGGCGGGAGCAATTTTTAATTTGTTTCTTACTTCATGTATTTATTTGGATTGATTACCTTTATTTGTTTTTCTAACGGTTAATTTATAGGGGTCGGTTTGTTATTTTGTTTATTTATTTGGATTAATTTAGATTATTTTTTTTTACTTGTATTTTATTATTTATTTATTATACTGTTTATTTTTATTTACTCTTTTCGGTTTTCGATTTTTAAACAACGTAGTTTTTATCATTATACCACAGTTATAGCTATGTTTTTCGTCAAATTTTTGGTATGATTTTTATTGTCTAACTAATATTTTGGTCATAATGGTTTGTTAATTTGTTTCATAAGAAAATTTCAAATCCACACTTTCACTTAGGGAATTTTGCTGGAAACCTATTTCTAACGAATACTATTTATAATTTATGCGACCATTGCATCCTTCTTTAGTGGAATGACTCTAGGTATGTTTCAGCCATACAACCAACTGATGCCTACTTCAACATTTTTACTTGAACTGCACTTAACCAATTTTTTATTATTTCCCATACGTCCTTAAGAGTTTTGGGATTTTACGAAAAAGACCAGAACTGAAACAGCTTAAAAATATTAAGCAATTCTTTAGACTTAATCCACACTTACGTTCTTAATCAGATTTAAAACTTTATTTCTTCTGTTGAAGATTTTGTTTTGATGGATGTAATTTTAGTACCAAATATATTATCTCTAACTTCAAAATTTCTATATGTTCATTTTCCACATAGCATCTATTTTCTGACGTTACTTTTGCTATTGTACTAAGTCAACTAAAAAATTTCTACTCTAGACATTATCATGAAAGAAAAAAATGAATAATTTTCTAATGATTTTATTATTATTATTATTATTATTATTATTATTAAACTAAGGATGATGATGAGGATGAGGATGTGGATGATAATGAAGATAAATGGGAAATATAAAGATTATACTAGGAATTTCAGCGGTAGATACAACATATCGTGAATGAAAACCTAAAAAGAGAAACAGAATTGCACATTATAGCAGGCAATTGAAGAAAAACCTTTCCAGGCCAGAGAAATCGTAGATGCCATCTCTGGGAGGAAACAGCGGAAACAGTAAACAACATCTAAGAATAGCTTAAGCCAGACCCAATAAAACATTATTTAAAAAAAAAGAAAAGAAAAAAAAAGACATATCAGGATTAAAAAAAAGGAGAACAAATTTTACATGATACTTTAAGATTTGAAAACCCAGTATGGATCGTGAATAAGAAAAACATCCTGTCATTTAATGGATGTATTTATGCGTGCGGACCACTGAGGGAAAACAACTGAAATAAATATCAGGCGCGATGGGTAAATTGTCATCTTATATATTTTTAATTTCACGCATGTGCGATTTTTTTTTTTCTGTCGACTGCACATTATAGTACGTTCAGTTGAGCACCGTCTGTGAGGAAAAGAGCACAATGACGCAGTTCATTTCGCCAGATGCTATACTGCTTGGCATTCGCGCCGGAATCTCCAGTACGAGTGTTTGGGTGTCAATCTGAGGAAAGTGCAGAGCATTCGGAAAGAGTTGACGAAATGGTGATTACGAAGGTACGGCACCACGGAAATTTCGCTTTGATCGTTATGATAACAAAATAAATCCCGAATTTATTGTTGAGGGCCTCCGAATCAACACGGTTGCCTACACCATGTGTTTTGAGGAGGTAATGGCGATTTTATTGAATATATTTACAGTTTAATATTTCAAGATATTTTTGTGTAATTTTGGTAAATATATCCGTTAAAATGAAATGTCAGTGTTATTTTCATTTTTGCGTCATTTAACATTATCTCTGAATAGATGAAGAAGGGACTTGTAGCAACAGAAATCTGGTTTTAAAGAAAGAGGCTGAGAATATCATGAACGGAACATGTGAGCAATGATGAAGTTTTAGAGAAAATTGAAACAGAAGGGACACTTATACTTAACATCTGGAAGAGACTGTTTAAATTTCTAGGGCTTGGAAATTTTGATACTGACAAGAAAATTTGAAGGCACGTGAGACTGAGGAAAGCAATGCATAACCTATCTAGCAAGCTTGAGTGAATGGATGAGAGAACAAGGTTTAGGAGAGAAAACAAAAAGACAAAATTTATTTAGAGCTACAAAGGTCAGAACATTGTGGATAGCCATGCATGCTAACATCCTATAGGGAAACGGTACATAAAAAATAGAAAAAAATATTGTGTTGATTATGGATGTGCAGGCTGTACAATAGTTAACGGCTCGGAATGGGAAATCAGTGACATGAGTTTGTTGTATTCACTTTCGCACAAATACTCGTCGTGTTATTTTGTGTCCATATCTAATATAAACGTATCGCTGGATTGTCTAGACGTGGTTGACAACTTGGAAAAGGATAAATCTGAGTTCAACCTTGTGTATCCATGACGAAGCATGTATTATGCAGCCATGAAAATGATCGTGAAAGTTCACAATGACTCTTGTTATGCCGACTGCGGTGGATACGATAGACAGATATGATAGCAAATCTCAATACCTAAGCATTCTTTAAAATATTCTCGATTAATCTAATATATTTGTATTTAATATTTTGTTTTCATTAATTCCTAGTACTTCATTTTTTTGGTCTAATTCGGCGAAGCTCTTTGTTACTCGATAATCGTGCCAATAATTCTGTTTTGTTTACTAGTAAAATTCCGATATTTGTTCAGCTGTATGCTTCATAAATATTACACTATATACAGGTTGAATGGTGACTGCCATTATCCAATCATACATTTCTTCAGTTACGATAATAGTATTAATTTAATTTTACTCTGATTTTATTCATACTTGAATTATTTTTATTTATCTTGTAACATATTTAAATCTTGATGTATTTCAAAGTTTCAGTTGCTGTCTTTGATGTGTGTTTTGTAAAGAAAGATTTAACGGGATGACTACTTATTGTTTCAGTTTTTTCAAGTAGACACAATTCTTTATAAATACAATTCTGGTATTATTCAGGAAAATGTACGTTTCCTACATATGAAATATATCATTTCTAAGATAAAGAGGTTGGTGATTGGATTTAAATATTGATTAGGCGGTCAGTCTAGTCGGCATTGGAATATTGCAGAGATAATGAACCGTGCTTGGATGAAATTGTTAAATATGAAACATACTTTAAAAATAACCATATGAATAACCCGAATTTCAATTTGAATTCAATTTTATATTTGGACCTTTAATGATAAAGTTGTCTTTGATACACATCTTAAAATTATTAGAACCACAGGTGCTATTTCAATTTCCTACACTTATCCGGTCTCTGACACATAGCAGTACCCTGCAAGTGACATCAACTGATTTTGACTAATTATTTTAGTTTCTTGGCAATGACCTATAGCTAAACCCGATGTTAAGCCATGCTCTGACATCAGCTCAAAATCTAACTGTGACATTTATTGTCTCTTTTTCACTCTTTCTAACCTGAGACATGATCTCATGCATCTACTACGACAGACAGTAAATCATTGACAGATTGCGTCTAATGCTGTCTTTGAAAAGATGTCATTGATTTATTTCTACGTCGACTCCGGTGTATTCCATCACTTTAACAATGAATGAAATAATCGTATTAACAGTATTTCACGCTGCCTGTTACACACAATAACCCTAGGTCTTGTTATTTGGTATTAGTTTATAGTCGATTGTTGCCTTTCATATTTGCGAAAATAAAAACAATGAAGAAATTACCGTAGAGCAGTAGAAAAAAAAGGTTATATTTTCATGATAGAAACGCGACGTGAACAATTTCTAATTAAAATAGGAATTCAGAATGTTATGTTACTGAACAAATTTCCTTCATTATTGAGTAAGAGAGAAGCACACTAACAACGAGGCAATAGGGTGCAAATATGCGATGTCCAGTATATTCATCATGACATACACAGCCTGTTAAGTGTAAAGCAGGTACACGTCTCACAGCTAAATGTACGATATATATATATATATATATATATATATATATATATATATATATATATATATATATATATATATATATATACATATGTGTGTGTGTCAGGTTTTGTTAAAAAAGCACACTCACTATTCCATTTCAATAATTCTATCACAGCATGTTTCCATAAATCCGAGGGCTCCAAATACAACAGGAATTATTGATGTCCTCATGTGCCGCATTTTAGACATCCCCAATTCAAGATACTTGTATTTTGATAGTTTTTTTTTAAGATCTTCAAAGATATATTACAATCTGCAGAGACTGCCATGTCAATAAGAAAGTACATTCTAATGATTGCATTAGCTCTCTGGAAAGACATGGGTACCTACCGCTCTTTTTACTTTCGTTCAATTTATTAGTTGTCCGTAGAAACAATGTAATCCACTGACACATGATTTTACTACCAAGTGATTCTAGTCTTAATTGGTTGAACCGTTTGGATCTCAAAGGATTAGAGTATTTTATAAACTATAGGAATACGCGCCCTACGAAAAGAGAAGAGTAAATTATAATAGTTATCTTTAACTATAAAATTTCTTTATGGTCACTTTCAGCATAGCATCTATTTTCTGACCTTCCTTTTGCTATTGTACTAAGTCAACTTGAAATTTCTACTCTAGCATTACCATGAAAGAAAAAAATTGAATAATTTTCTAATGATTTTATTATTATTATTATTATTATTATTATTATTATTATTATTATAAATTCAGCTATAAGAAAATCTAATTAAACAGATTATATAAACCTATTTAGATAATTCCTCATTTTCCTGGTTCCGCTCGACAAATTTATAGTAATATGTAATGGCAGGCGACAACAAATGTTATTACGAACAATGCAGGAAATAAAGTTATAAATAACGTTGCTGCCTCTAAACGTAGTGAAATCTATCAAAATATATATTTTTTTAATTATTTACACACTGGCGACATTGTTAATATCTGGTGTTCTATCTATTTTGGCTTTTATATAGTTTTCTCTTATGTCATTGCGGATTCTTCTTTTGTTATATCTTCCATTCATCCAGTTGCTCACCTACACCACAACTCTACTGCCATACTCGGTCATGGAACTGATGATGATGATGATGATGATGAGGCAAGGATTTTACAACCTCACAGTTAAAGTATAATTTTAAAATCTGAGAACTGTTCTGGTTGTGTCGTCTTATACCTGGCTGCAGACATTAGGCAATGTATCTGACTTTATATTTTGGATATTTTTCCAAGTAAATAGAAAATCCTTGTAACTTTATCGCGTTGCAGTAACAAATATACCAAACATTCTTAGAAATATATTTGAGAAAATATTGATTTGGTAGCCCCACTTTTATCAAGAACATTTTAATTTTAGTTATTATATATACCTCAATACAGCTGAACTTATCTCTTCATTTTTTCGTATTAATATCATCATATTTTGAGTTCTACATCATGTGGCTATTCTCATATGACTTTCGATCTGGGTAACCTTCAGATAATTTCCAATGGAATACTTTATTTACTCTACGGAGTAGATTGTTGTCGTTTGTCAATCCATTTCAAAGAATATCCTCTCTTGTGATTTTTAGCACTGTTTCCACGGAGTTTGAATGTGAATCTCTACTACCCAGCAAAAGAATGGGATTCACAACTCCTACACCACCATTAATCCACAAACCGGCACTATATTCCTGTAGGCGATGAGTCAATATTAAAGACATAAATTGTAGGCTTAAACTTAATACTCTTAAACATTTTAGCATTAATAATTTTCATTTTAACGTCATTTAAGGTTTAAATATTTTTATAATGATATTATAATCTGTTGAGATATAGGATTAATTTATTTCAATACACGAATCCATTTCCAAGATAAAATAGATTTAGCGTATGTACTGACTTAATAAATTTCTTGCTTGAAAGAACTTCATAAACATACATATTTTCATGCCTCTATAAACAAAAGGTAACCAGTGCCAAGACGATTTATCCGTTTCCCGGATTACCAAATGCCAAATGCAAGGTAGTCTCTCGGGATTGCATTGCGAGGAAGAACTCAACAAAAATCATCTGCCACACAGGCAGAAGTCTTGCAGGGACGCATAAAGTGTGTGTGTGTGTGTGTGTGTGTGTGTGTGTGTGTGTGTGTCTGTGTCTGTGTCTGTGTGTGTGAGAGATAGTGGATGGTGAAAGGTTCTTTATTCGGAACAAAACGCGATATGCAGTCATTTTATCGGAAGTGAGACATTCTAAAAGCCGAGAACTTTTCAGCACTCCCTTACACTTGGACATAAAAACACTGGTAGTTGAAGCATATTCTCTCGCGATATATCGCCACCTTTCTTCTCTTATCACCTGAACATTGATAGCATGAAGTACATGAACACACACACACACACACACACACACCACACACACACACATACACACGCATCTATAAATTTTAACTGTTTTTTTTTTTGTTTATCTGGGAACATGATTCCATCATTTTACCGAGATCCAATTATTGATATCTCTTTTCTTTCCGAAGTGTCTTGTGCATATGCAGAAAATTAGTGCGAAAATGGTATACAAGTTTACTAAGGAACACTAGAAGTTACCTATATGCAAGAATTACGTTCACACACACACACACACACACACACACACACACACACACACACACACACACACACAAACCACACACACATGTGTTTTTGCGTGTGAACTAGATGCATCCTAACGCTAAACTAGATGAAAAAAATGTAATTCACCGATATATACCTGTTGAGGGGTCCACCCCTTTTTACACAAATGGACTCACCCAGTATATACATATACTACTGCTAAGTGAAGACCCGAGTCAGAGCGAGACAGACCGAAGAGGGAGAGTAAATGGTCGAAGGTAACAGACAGAACGAACGTAGCCAGCAAGAGTCACAGAGAGCGAGCACGTAGATTCAGTAAGAAGTCATACAGCGATACTTCATTACCAAAGACTGTATAGATATTTTGCTACTAACCCGTATTCCTGGAACTACTAACCTGCATTACCAGTTTGTATTATTACGTTAATACATTATTTTCCTATATTCATTCTTGGCGTTTGTTATTTATTGATACCGGATTTCAGCCCGGAATCCACAACAATACCAATACCTCAAGACCACAAAATCCCCTCTGTATGAAATCAATGTTTTTTATTAATTCTCATGTGACAGATAACACTCTAATAATAATAATAATAATAATAACAACAACAACAACAACAACAATAATAATAATAATATTAATAATAATAATAATAATAATAATCTAATTGTAGTTGTAGCCCTCGGATTGATTTGAAAAGATTCCAGTAGACTCACTGATGGAATCCCTCGTATCCCATGAGTTGGTGATATACAAAAAATTGTACTCGCAAGTACATCCCACACCTTAGAAAGGGTTTTGTCTATGTAAAATATGTGCGAATTTTTTTTCAAAACTTCTCAGTGGAAAATGTCATGAGGCCATTTTTGACTTTAGGTCCCTGGTCAGGACTTGGAAAGAAATGAGTATACACTAGAAACCAAAGGAAATAATAATAATAATAATAATAATAATAATAAGCTATCAAAATACAAGGACATTAAAATTGAAATCTCAGAAATTTAGCACATGGGAACATCAATCCCTGTTGTATTTGGAGCCCTCGAATTGGTCGGAGCAGATTCCAGTAGAATAATTGGAGTTATTCCTGGAAGCAATACAAAGAAAGACAAAAAAAATTGTTCTCACGAGTACAGCCAGCGCCTTTCGAAGGTCTTCATCTATATAAAATATTTTCTTTCTTTTTTTTTTGTTTGTTTGTTCATGTCAGTGGAAAATGTTATGATGCCATTTCTAACCTTAGGTTTCTGTGCGGGACCCGGAACGAATTGTGTACACACCAGAAATCAAAAGAAATAATAATAATAATAATAATAATGATAATAATAATAATAATAATAATAATAATAATAATAATAACGATGAACTTTACATACTTACATTTGCAGCACATACAAGAAACTCTTTCGTAGGATAACATTTTTTTGAAAATTAGATCAATTCTTGCACATATTGAACTTCACTATCAATATAAAACAAGTATTAGTACATAATACGAACATTCTATAATGCACACGCTGTCAAGAAAAAAAACTCAATATTCTATAAGATAATATACAAAATAACTCACATTAAATAAAATATCTTTCACCGCAGAAGACAGTAAATTGAAGAGTGCATCAAGATTTAATTTACCCACATACGCTTACTACTACTACTACTAATAATAATAGTAGTAGTAGTAGTAGTAATAATTTGATACATTTTCCCGTGCAATCTAATTTTATACATGACGCTACTTTAGACTAATTTGAATCAATTCCAGGATTCAAAAATACGAGAATGTAACCAAGAAAAACTTGATGATGTCTGAGACTTTAAAAAATATGTGTGCACAAACAGAATAAAACAAAAACTTCAAACAGTTTATTTAGAATTTTGATTCCGATGTATACCTTATTTGCAAACTAAAATATGCAATAAAAATTAAACAGACAAAACTTGTTCGAATTTTAAAAACATACATATATATATATATATATATATATATATATATATATATATATATATATATATATATATATATGTGTGTGTGTGTGTGTGTGTGTGTGTTCTCAATTTTAAATGATCTATAAATTAGCACACTTTTTTATTTTAAAAAAGCACTGTAAGTCACTTCCGTAAATTAATATTTAAATATCTACAACAATTTAAAAAAAATGCTTCGCTCGCATTTATAAGAGATTTTCTTTCTCAGAGAATATTTTAAGCATTGCTTTTTACATAAATCCTAATATAATCATTTAGAGATTTGACTGTACAGGCGTGAAGTCAATATTCTATAACCTCGAAACATTTTTTAACTGATTTCGGATTTATTCGTAATTTACAGCCTCATGGAGTAACACTGACATAATTATTGATGCGGAACAAAGGACAAATATCTCTAGTAACATAAACAGATAAAACAGGTTCATTTTCAGCGAAAAGACTTTTGTCTGGCGTAAAAATTGTCTTAGTTTCATATTTTTAGTTATACTCATTTCCATTCCGTATTACCTAAGTTCAGTTATTTGTTATAATCGTTATTAAGATACAGTTATATATGTAAATGAATATGCAGAATGTAATGTGAACAGAAAAAAATGGATTCAGTTTCGGCGAATGTGTGTAGTTAGGATTTCTAGTAGAATCTATGACGAGAAACACTGCAAATACTACCTTGCAGAGCCTTATGGTGGAGAAGTTATGGTCTGCGTTGGGTTAACAGTGTGTGAGCTATACTGTCTGGTTTTTGCTAACAGACCTCATGTACTAAGAAATGAGAGAATTCAGCTTGATCCCAAATGAAACAATATATCTGCAATAAATTGAAGGATATTTCTGTAGATTCTCCCAAAATCTTTTAAAGATATACACCAATTTTATATCGGTAGTTTGTACGATATAACTAATTGCAACCTACTTTCAAAATAGCACATTAGAAAAAAATCATATATAGAAAGGGCTTGTTTGAATTAACTAGACAATATGAAATGAAAGCAAATTGTCTGAACAACGAAATTTAAAATGATTACATTTTCTTCCTTTCTCTACCAAATATAAATTAAGAGCTATGTGTAATGTGAGCGATCATCACTGGTTGGACATCATTTATGACTTTTTGTTAGAATAAACTAAGCACAAAATGTGTATTGATGAATGGTTGGAAAATTGATTCCCTGTTTTATACCCGCTTTGAAAAACATTTATTTACTTTTGGTATATATTGCATATTTTGTTGATGGTTGTGTCGAATAATCGCTCATGTTTCGTCTATTGTTTCAACAAGATGGACTTAAGCTATTCCAGCATTTTCGCCATGGTTCCGTTTCGCCTTAACTTGGACGTCTTGGGGAAATCCAGCATCTTAGATTTTATTTTTCTTCCTTTACTATATATCAGATTGTTCTTGAATTGAATTGTCGTGTGATACTGTAGAACTGCACTGATTGTCCTACATTAGTCATTTTTTTATGGGGGTATTTTCTTCCTTCCGCCAGAATTGATATTCTTTCTTTCTATATTTTTGTTACGTCTTAAAAAATTATATCTGGGATGTGCCATTTACTCTCGCTGAGTAAATAAAGAAACGTGTTATATTTTATATTATCCAAGTAAACAAAACATTCGAAACTATTGTCTGTGTGTTTATTATTTGCATTAACTTGAGTCAGAATTAATTTCTTTTTGTGGGTGCCAATTATAATATAACAGCCTAATTGCTAGTTCTGGAAATTAAGAATACATTTGGATTAATCTAATATAGCTTAGATTTTACACGGCAGTGGCATCGTACATGGTGGATTAATGTCTTTACGTCATATAATGGTGTGTGAGTTCAAGGAAGGAGACATGTAGAAAACTATGCAGTGTGTGTAAATGAGCGGCAAGTACGAAACTGCATTGCAAAGTTTCGTTCTGGAGAAAGGCCGCTGGAAGATGCACCCAAACCGGGGCATTTATTTGATTTTCATGATGAACTTCTAAAGCCATTAGCAAAAACCAATACAGGGCAAAGTTCGTGGCCATTAGCAAAGATGTTGAACACGTCACTGCTTATCATATGCCAGTAATAGAAAAGATAGAGAAGGTTAACAAACTGGGGTCAACACCCCCCCTCAGCGAAAAGAAACAAGCAGATTGCTGATAAACAAAAAACGGAAACTATAAGTAGTTCCCGTTTTTGTTTATTAGCAATCTGCTTTCTTCTTTTCGCCGAGTGACTTTCTTTGTCTAAAACGTAGCGTTTTTATGCAGTTAAGAAAATCCCTTCTTAACTGGCGTATCAAATGTAAACAAATGACGTCATATATTAAGAAATGGACAAAGTCCGACAATTTATTTATTAAAGACATATAAAAAAGAACGTTAAACATAAAAATGTCTTTAATAAATAAATTGTCGGACTTGGTTTACATTTGATACGCCAGAGCAGTTATGAATGTACGAGATTCATGGAAGATTGAAGTTTATAAGCAGTAAATTCGACCTCGCCTACCGAACGCTCCTTTGTGGCCGATCGATAAGGCACGTCAGCGTAAATGACGGTTACGTATAGTATGCAGGTTCGAATCCTGTCAAAGGACGAATATTTTCTATGAAAATTTCTCGGACATTCAGGCCGTTAAATGTTATTTAATACTGTTTATTATAAACAGAGCATTTACTTAAATACTTGTATCTATAAAAAAGAACGTTAAACATAAAAATGTCTTTAATATATATATATATAATGAAAGAAACAACATTTTTTTATTAGTCAAACATTTGAAGACCTATTTACTCTTGTCACCCAGATTATGCAAATGATTTTTTTCTTACTTTGCTTTCCGTGAATATAATCTTAAAATGCGATTTGCTTTGTACAAGCATGTTCTATCTATTGATTACTAGCTAAGATCTGTTTTCGTTTGTCTATTTCAGAGTTTAATGCGATAATTTGCCAATTTATATTCCTATTGAAATTTTAAACCGATTGTATACGTTAGCCAAACCCTTCAAAATATATTCCATGAGTCCATGATTATCTGCCATTCACACGGTTATTCTTCCCTCATGTGATTTTTCTCTGAATGAATGATGCTTATACTATTATTAGTGTAGCCGTTTATGAAGAGTCCACAGCGAAAGTGTTAATCAAGAGATGAACCAGTGGCTCTCGTCATAGAATACTGTAACGTGACCAGGATATCACGCAATGTGTACGCTTTATTTTGGAATTCGTTAGATCCCTGATAATTTCCATTAAATAACAATGTTAAGATATGTAAAGGAAAAAAACAAACTCCGCCTAAATATAGAAACATTAATTTCTTTTCATGTCACTCTTTTCATCAGATGAAATTCATAAAATAGACAATATAAACGAGTTGCTGCCTCCGTTGATTTTCCGGAAATAAGTGCCATTTGGGATTTCGAAATGTATGCGTAATTAAGACGAACTTTGCGAAACCCAGACTTTAATGTCGGTGATATTACAGGTGTTTGGAAATTAAAAACAATAATATTTAATTAATGTCATTCGCGAATTACACAGTCTTTTTAAATAAGCTCGTTATAAACTTGATTAAAATGACGATGATATATTTTATATATTTAGATGGTTTAATTTATATATATATATATATATATATATATATATATATATATATATATATATGTTCATATATAATTATATGGCTTTATCTTCATTTATATCTATGTGATTTTATTTTAATATATTTTTATATAGATTCCTTTCAATATATACTTACATGGTTTTATTTTCATATATCGTTATATATTGTCATATTCATATAAACTTATATATATATATATATATATATATATATATATATATATATATATATATATATATATATATATATTTTAAAGATATTTTGTAGGTACAAAATTTAATGATCGAAATAAAAGTGTAAAATTTAATATTACAAGACATATTAAAACAATATTAAATAATAAAAAAAAACTCAAGCACAAGTGGGGGGAGCAACCTGTTTCGCTCCCGCTCATCAGGCTTCCACGGGAGATTCAAAATTAAAACAGGGAAATTTACATTAAGAATAGGTGGAAAACAAAGAAATTATATATATATATGTATACATATATATATTTGTATATATGCAAGAAGGAACTATGTTTTGAAATTAGCAATGTATGCAATTCATTACAAAGAAAGCCAAGGAAATTTTGACGATCGATGAAAAGTGGTTACTTTACAACAGGGATCGCAAAAATCGTTGGTTCGATTGAAATTATGCACAGCTAAACGTAGCAAAGAAATAAAGGTAATGCTGTTTATATGATAGAATTGGAAGAGATTCCTCTATCCTGAATTCATTTCAGAGGAGAAACTAATCAATTCAAACAATAGTATAAACATTTATGGGTGGACAGAATTATATAATTAATTGAAATATAGTCAGCCTATAAAATGTATGTCGAATGAAGCAGATGTATTTTTCTAGATGATTAAAGGTGATGTGCAGATAAATAGTCTCAGCTGAAGAATGAAACGGTTTCGCTGATTTATTTTCCGTGATAATTGTGAAACCACCGCTACAGCCACCAAAATCTTATACAGAAACAAAAATCTCAATAGATAAGCACTATGTAAAAACTCCTTACGTTTGACTTTTTCTGTCTTGCTTAAGCATAATTATGCTTAACATGTTCCATTCTCACACTCTTTTAGTTACTATTTTCCATAGCTGGCACTGCATGCTTTTAAAGTACTTACTTTTTATGATGATCAGTCGATATTCAGTTGCAGAGAGAGATGCGAGAAAATATGTCAGGTATTCTTAATGTCAAAAAATATTAAAGGCGCACCCATTAGAGACTTAATGCTATTGATCAATAGTAAAATACCGGGGAACAGTTATTCTTACATTCATCCATATCGTTTTGTCTTGGTGTTTTTTAAATTCATTGAAAGCAGAGTGAATAAAATGTTTTAAGTGACTTAGCAGGAATCATTTTTATGTCACGAAGCATAAAGTTGGCTGTCAATATATACACGAAAAAGTGATAAAAGATTCACGGTTCAATACTCTTCCCAAAATCTGACCAAATGACCATGCATATTTTTAAAATACTTTTTTGAATGAGCTGAAGATTTGTTAGCATTTCCTTGTGTGTGTGTGTGTGTTATCACAGAAAAGTGGAAAAATTTTATGTTGAAATCAATATCACTAATGAATAAACATGAGTATATATTTAATACTCATTAAGCTGATCAAGTGATGTGGTGTCAGAACAGGCCAACATTAAGGAGCAACAAGCATTGATAATGATATGTGCTGATGAAATGACATTGTAGATATATACAAGGTGTACAAGATTTTCCATTACTTCAGATAAATAATGGGCCATACCTGTCTGATTGCCAGGATAAACGGAAGAAACAAATAAAGAAAATGAGAGAAGATTAGTGAGACGATAATGTACTCCTGTATTTAGCGTCTGCTTTAGTGAAATAGAAAATCGTGTCGATTTTTAATCTTTTCATTTCTATCCTCTTACTTCTTTGAAAAATGACCGGCATTCATATTTATGATTATTATTGCAATATTTTGTTAACGTTGTAATGCTCAAATATTAAACGATGCAATAGGGTAATTTCCATAGGTATTTTATAATCGTGGGACTAACAAGGAAATTATTCACTCATTACCTTAAGCGTTTAGATTCATCGGAAAATGATAATAAGAAAACAGTGAAATTTTCATGGGTATTTCTAGTCATTATTATTATTGAAATATGGAGATGCATGTCAACCAAGTGACAGTCGGGTATAAATATACGAAACCCATTTTAACCCATCGTGAAACTTGGTCTAATAAGGACATACCAGGTACCCTTATGCATAATATTTACGACAGTTTTTAATAAAAGCAGCGTATAATATTGCAGGTGGGAGCGCATTTAAAATAACTTCAGGTCGGGTAGTTCAGTGCGCTGAGACGGTCTCTGATTTAGACAAAACAAAGATTTGACAAAAACTGTTCGAACTTTAATAGGAATATATATGAAATTAAATATTCATTTACCCCGTCATTATTTATTTATTACAATCTATCTATCTATCTATCTAATAATTGTAAACGTGTCTTCAGTGAGGCCAAGTCATTGTCTGAGAGTAGGAAGCACCGTATAGCCTCTCAGAATTTTGGTTCACGGAACTACCGGCAACTCCGTAATACAGTGTTAAATCCCTCTTCACTCAATATACGGTTTTAATATCTGCTAATTAAACAGAAGGCTATGGTTGTAAAGTCTGTTGAAATTCTACAATTGACTCATCTGGTGTAACTATATCAGAGATGACATGATCCTGTGTGAAAATCTTTGGCCACCCATTTCTGGATCATGTTAAATGGAACAGTGTCTCCAGTTCAACCCACTCGATGCAGTATCGTGATGTTTACGAGAGTAATTCATATTTATAAGAAGTGGTGCATCATGATATACGGTGCATTGTTAAAAAAGATGTGCATTACTAAATGTACTTCGGGGGTGCCAGCTCTGAGCCACCTGCCATTATTTCTATTCATTGTTCTGTTCCATTTCGTTCTCAATGGTTTTCCTACTGAGAACGCGAATCCCACATGCAGTAGTTCCCTTGGATGACACGTTTCTCCTGGGGTTTATAGAACTATGGACTTGATGTCTTTGTACACCACGCATTTATGCAGCACGGAGATGGCACTCGTCAATTTTCTTCGATCCGGGCTGATGATGTCTTCAAAGTGTTTGATGAACATATTTAAGACATCTAAGCACTTAGAAGGATGTATCCTCGGTAGAGGGTTTTAGCTCATTTTGTTCTTAAATACGAAGGAAATGGCCAATTTTCAGAAGCTGACAGTAAATGCCATAGTCGTAAGGAGTTTTTAATTTTCTACGTGGGATTAGAAGCTGGTATGATAATACAAATCTGAAAAAGAAATGTGAAATATTATAATACGTTAACTTAGCTTTCATTTATGACCCGTTAAATGCGTATTGTCAAACATATGCCTTCCTTCTTTTTATTAAATTGTTCTTGTATTCGTACAACTATTTTTTTATGGATCAGAGCGATTTCGAATTATCTATTAGCCATTATCAATATGGATAGGGATGTTTCTTTTTTAATTTTCGAACACGTTCAGTACGTTGTGGCAGTGTTGATAAATTTATGGTAAATGCAACCAAATTAGCCTCATTCACGTGCAGAAAATAGTAAAAGAGAATGGAAACATAAATAGTATTAATGAAGAAGCCAAAACTTAATAATATCAATAATGAATACGGCCACAAAGAGATGAACGTGTTCTTAAATTAAGAAAACGTTGCCATTCATATAAATAATGAATATTTTTTTTTTTTAAAAAAAGCTTAATCGCAGTTATCTTCAATGAAACTTGTATGCATGAAACAGACTGTCGCCTTTGGGCGTTGACGTCAATGTCCAGTTTTTTAATTAAGATAGCAGGAATTTTAAAATGAAGTATTTGTTCATATACGATAACTGAGAAGGTGTAGAGGCAACTAAATCTAAGAAGGAAATATTTTCTATATTAAATTCATGGGTTAAATGGCTGATTCCATTAATATCAAAGATAGATTTACTGTTTCTTTATTTCGTTGAGGTTATTATATTTACTTGATGTAGGTCTTTGGTTTAACACGGTTTTTCATTATTATTCTGAAAATTATTGCAAGTGAAGAATATAAGGCCCAGAAGTGCCTCTCATCGAGACGTCCTGATGTTGTGTTCTGGGCAGTGTATGAAGAGGTCCTAGTAATTTATGCATATTGCTGGACTTGATTATTGGACGAGGAAGAGAACAGTGTTTTTATATAACTTCAAGGATAAAGCTTATTTTGTTATTAACCGGGATATTTTCGATATCGGCTATGGCTTATCTGTTGCTGTAACATATTACAGAATGCAGTATTTTTAGGAAAGTTAGGTAGATATTTTGCTTCATTTTCTGGAAATGTATGGAATTATAAATGTATTCTTTATCTTTAATAGTTTTTATGTGAAGGTAGATATTTGAGAAATAACAGTGTTCAAAGGCGAGCATCGTTCGTGATTTATAACTTTATTATGCTCGTTCATAGAACACAAAAAAAAACACGCACTCAGGGAGGTATACAAGAAAATTGAATTAAAAATTACAAAATCAATCTTTGACGTTTTAATGAAAACCCACACATAGATCGAAAGAAAGAAAGTAATAATTGCTGCACAGGTAAAGAATCCAGCGACCAGATATCGAATATCTGCTATGTTTACTAATTTTCTTAGAAAAATATTGATCCCCAATCATATTCTGGCGAACAAAGATTTAAGAAGGAATTCAGCGACGGAAAGGTCTCCCGCTAGCCAGTAAATCTGAAATAAGGGTATTTTGGATCTTTGATAGTCTACAATCATTGACTCATGTCATGGCTAGGGTAAATATGCCTTTTACACTATAACCTCAATGCTTGCAACACTGACAATTCAGTGTATCAATCCAGTGCGTATTGATAGAAACAATCAAAGAACCATTCATTGCAATTTGAGAAAACAGAGGCACTATAGAGAAATGTATAAGAGACGAAGTGTCCTAAGGTATAATTTTATATTTTCCTTGAAATTCATTTGGCTTTTGACAGGTTTTTCCAGCATTATTAACATTTTATCTATATGTTGTCTATTACATTTTCTAACAACACATTAGGAAGGGGATTTGCTGAACCAAAGCTGGTAAAGTGATGGAAAGTTTTCCAGCTTTGTTGGGCTAATTGATATAAAAAATTGGGTTATAATCCTATCGATAAAGTTGATGGCTGTTTAGTGCCACCTTCAAGCTATTTTTTAAAACATAAAGACATGTAGACATTTCAATGCAGGGCAAACTGTGAACAACTATGAATAATCCGCAGATGGAAGTAACACTAATCTTCGTAAGTAATTGAAATCACTTTAGAATGAAGAAATTTCCATTTCCGAATACTAAGATTTTATTCGACATCAAACTATAGCCAGTTCTGGAAATTATCATAAATATATATGACTAATCTATGCTTCATGTAATTCGGTATTCATTTTAGGAATTTATAAATGATTAATAAGATTGTGGACATTTTTTCAAATTTCTTCCCAGCTTCCTGTAACGAACGATTTATAAGTCTATAAACAAGCCATTGTTTTTTTCCCACGAATTTTTTTCTGTGGTCATAGAGAAACATCTCGGTTATCCGTCAATTATTTCTGGAATCACATTATATCACATTAACTGACCTATCGCAAAATTTATACTAGAATATTCTTGCCAAGATTATGCCTGCAAAAAAAAAAAAATCTGATACTTAATTTATTGTATTTCGATGTAATATTTTTATAATTGCCATTTTGATGTAATATATTTTATAATTGTTTACGTTTCTTCTATTAACAGAAAACACATTGAAATAATTTTGCCTAAGCAGTAAGGCAGTTTTCTGAAAGGATGTCATTAACGCCTGCAGCTTTAACATACACCTGTTCAATTACATTTATTCGTGCCTCAAAAAGTTCTCACTTTCTCAAATATTATTAAGGATTTTCCGTATTTCTGCCACACTAGAATGTATCAAGTGAGGGACCACTGCCTTAAGTACATTTACCTGGATTTTAATCACTTTATCTGCTAAAAAAGAAAGAATAACGGTTGCTAACCCATAATTCCTGTTTTGCACAGAAATCAATCAATAAATATCCAATATCTTTGCCTCATTCGAAGCGATGTTTCTAGAAACAAGCATTTATGAATTAAATTCCAGGTCGTTACTAGCATTAAATGATGCATGATATCTTTATCAGATTTATAGGAAGCTGCATAGATAATTATATGAAAATACATTTCACATTTGTGTGCAACTAGCAGATTGGTGCGACCACACTGAAGAATGATCCTTTTGTTGACTCAGCTAGTGACCAGTTGCTAGATAATTTTCAAAGCAACAAGACGTCTATGTCTTTGCGTAATTCATCAAGCGGGAATTTAGCCTAATTTAGAAAATGCCTTGTTCTCAGAAAAAATTACTCGTTTATAACAGCTATGTCGATATCCAACTTTGAAAGTTCACTTAGAGCTGTCGTCTATTTTCGTGTGTTCAATTTTAAGTTTCAACTAGAAAGTATTTGATTTATTTTTATAGGTGTTATTCAAGCGACTGAAGAAGCCGACGCCAAAAGTCAAACTTTAGGGGAGATGCTATCTTTTAGAGTTTATCTTCATATGAGAGAAGTAATAGTATTCAAAGAATAATGAAATTATCTCCCGAGATGCTTTCCTGAGGATTGCAATTGTATACACGAGTACTATCTTACATTTGTTGTGTTCACTCCATTTTCATTTCACGAGAACTTGATTGAATTTCATGATCGGAAAGAATTCTAGCTTACGCCATAAAGTTTGAAAGTGGAAAACATTATTAACACTTCTCTTTAAATCACGGATTTTATTGCAATACTCTATCGAGCTGTGAGATTACGGCTCCTAATTTCTAGGTTTGTATTTCAATTTCTCTTTCCTAAGCGGGTAACAGGCTCGGATGTAGAATAACTAATGAGATAACGAAAAGTGCGACATGACCCTAAAGCAATACCGAAATCATATTATATATCGTATATATTACGTTATAGCTTTAAGCATAATCGTTTATAGGGAGATGGAAAGAAGTGCTAAGCGTTGAAGAGATGGAAGATATTTATTTAGGTAATTACGTTGTATTTTACAAATGTGAGTCTATGCAGATAGTATAGCACGAATTTTATAAATTATACTGTGATATCTTAGCTTTTAAATGATTTAAACAACGAATACAGATATTAGTGTAAGTCATATAAATACCGAAACATCAGACCAGCTTTAACAAACAGACATGTAGGAACATAAAGAAACAGACCAATATCATTAAAAATGATGATATTGAAAGATCGACTGTATTAAAGGGATGGACAGGAAGTGGGTAATATTTTTTTTATTTAATTGCCCAATTTTCTTATGAAGTTTTCTTTAGATTATTGCTATGATGCACATTTTTCTGGTGTGGTTTCTTTTTAACCCATTACCCATTTGGGGACCCATTAAAATCAAACTCACTACATGTTATTACTTGTATTTACAATGAATTGCTTACATACATTGAATCTGCTGAGGCATATTTTACAACACTTAGCCTTTAAAGTTTTTATTATTAGTCGTAAGAAGACACTTTCTGTCGTAATTTTACATTTCACGAGTAGAAAAATAATGACTATTTTGAAAAGTATTTTTTTATTATTTCTAATTAATATTATTTTTGATGTTTTATACACATATACATTTGATGTTCTAGTTTCTATAAAAACGACAATGCATGAAAGCATTGCAGAAATCTCTGAACTTGTCCACGAGACAATTTATTTACTGTTATTTTTCTATAAGTTTTGCAATATTACTGTTTCTGTGCTATAAGATCAATGTGTTAATTAAATTATTTATTTTTTCAGACCCTTTCATTATGAGGGAAACTAAATTTCTAAATCTAGATGAAATAATGAATGATCCCTATTTTGCGAATGAAATTGCTGATGATGATAATTCACCAATAGGTGTTGTGGCACTTCGTCCTGATAATGTATGTGTAGTTTCTGATGAAGATGACACTGATCAAGATGAACTTAGTGATAGTTTGCCAAATGATGTGCCAGGATCTTTAGAATTACATTCAAATTGTACAGAAGATGCAGGAGAATGTTCAACATCATGAGTTCAAGTTCAACCTGCAGGTAAACGTTGAAAATGCAAAACAAAATCAATACCAACGTGGAATACATCACGAGGAGATTTTCATATTGAACGAGGAAATTCTAATTCAATAAATAGCAGAATCACCAATATAGAAACGTATTTCAAGGATAAATCTTCTGTAGAGGCATTTGAGACAATTTTCGATGAAGAGGTCATAACTGATATTGTAAGGCAAAGTGTCATGTATGCTGCCCAAAATAATCACCACAAGTGATTGCTTGCGAAAATTTGTTGGATTTCTTCTACTAACAGGATATCATCACTTGCCTCAAGAACAAATGTATTGGTGTGAGGATGAATATGTGAAACTTCCATTTTTTCGTGAATGTATGCCACGCAATAGATACATTGAAATGAAACGGTATTTGCACTTCAACGACAACTCTACACTTGGAACAGGAGCAAATTCCTAAAACCTTCAAGATAGCACCGTTATATAAAATGTTGAATGTAAGATTCGTAACGTTTGGCATTTTTACAAAGCAACTCAACATCAATGAACAAAGTGTGCAGTATTACGGTCGCCATAGTTTGAAACAATTTATAAGAGGCAAGCCGATAAGATTTGGATACAAGAACTGGGCAATATGCTACCCTAAAGAAGGCTACTGTTTTCATGTTGACTTTTATGAAGGAAAGAAAGAAGGACATGACTTACAGTTTGGCTTAGATTCTGCACTGGTTTTGAATACTGTTTCGCAGCTTCATACTCGTTCGAACCACGTATTCTACTTTGATAATTTTTACAAGTTTTGAATTGCTAAAAATACTGAGAAAGGTGTTTCAGCTTCAGGAACTGTAAGCAATAATCGCACAAATAAATGCCTACTTGTTCCTGATAACAATTTGAAGAGCCAAGTTAGAGGCTTTTATAATTGCAGACTCGATTCAAAGAACAAAATATTTACCATTGTTTGGAAAAATAACAATGATGTAAGAATGCTGTCAAACTTTCAAGGTACACTACCACATGTAAGTGTGAAACGATGTAATAGAGAAATGAACATGAAAATAAATGTGCCACAGCCCCAAAACATAGCTGATTCCAACACACATATGGGTGAAGTAGACAAAATGGATTGGGTGATAAATAAGTATAGAATCAAAATTCGCGCGAAGAAATGGTATTTTCCTGTATTCACCGATCTTATTGACATGGCTGTTATGAACGCTCATGTTCTTTACTGCATTCCTATTCTGGAATTCAGAAGAATTATTACAGCCTATATGACTATTTCATCTTTATCTGACCCAAAGAAATTAGGTCATCCCCTTTGGGTAAGGCGTCTGCGAAGCGTGTGCCAGATGAAATCAGAAAGAGTCTCACTGCATACGTTCTAGAAGGAACTACGCTTGGTAAACAAAGAAAATGTGCTGGAAAAATGACAGGAAACCGTCGTCAAAATGCAATGTAGGTTTGCAAGTTTATTGTGTGACGGCCTGACATCAGTAATTATTGATCACAAACATTTTGGTTTTTTCCCATGTTTATGCTACAATTCTACTTAAATGAAATATTTTCAACGATATTGTAATAAGTGGTTTTTCATTTTAGTTTTGTAATATGTTAATCTGAATAGATTTCAGAGATTTGTAATGTGTTTATCTGAATAAATTTCTCTTTTCATGATTCTCATTTTTTTACCTTTTTTGCTATGATCCCCATTTGGGGCCTTTTGAAAAAAAAATACTATAATTTTCAAAGTACCAGCTATTCGAAGAAATTTTAATATTGTATGATGTTTTAACTCCTAAGAAACTTGTATGGGCAAAAAATGCGCATTAAAAAAAATGCAGTTAATGGGTTAATCGTTGTCACCTCATGCAAGTAAAGTCACTAAGACAGAAGTTGTGAAGGAATAACGAAAAGAAACATTAATAATGAGCGGAAAGAGAAAAGAGTAATCAGGAAGACAGTAGATAACGATTGACATTGCATTTAAATTTCTGGAGATTAAAGCTGGCTGGGAAGCATGGAGCTGAAAGGGAGTTCCACAATTGAGAAATACGAGAAAAGAAACTGTAGCCATAGATCATATGGCTACATCTAGCCAGACCAATTGAAAATTCATTATATCTCAACGCCATTTATAGTACTATGCTTAAATTAAAAGATTCTAGGTACCATAACGAAGAGCTCACTTGAACAATTGCCGTGAAATTATTTATAGAAAAAAAGACACACACAGGGGCAACCTTACAGCGGTGTGATGGTGACTGAAGTCGCCAGATTGGGACAGATAATATTTCTGATTCTTCTTTGGATTTTATCAAGGAGCCCAATGTAAATAGCAGGGACACCGGACCATATGTGGTAGCAGTGTACTAAACATGGGCGAATGGTAGATATGTAGGATAGATTCTGACAATTTTTCTCGTCAGAATCTATCTTACATATCTAATATGCACAATAGAATAAAATAACTTTCTTAGCAGCTGACCTAGCAATGAATTCAATATAGTCTTTTCACTTGATGTCGGCTGAAAACGTTAGCATGAAAAAGCGTAAAGAGTCAGAATATAAAATATAATAAAATATAAAAACATAATAAAGCAGACTATTCTTACGTAAAATAAAATGTCGCTGTTTACCCTGTATCATTCTGACGCCTTCTTTTTGCATGTATTTTGAGAATTTTTCTTAAAGTTCATATTTCTTGATTTCAGATAAAAACTTCAAAATCTTCTAACATATTTCATTAAAATTTTCACTTTTCAAAATCATATTTTATAAGTATAGTTAAGATATATGGAAAATTAGGCATCAGTTTAGACTGACTCCTGCAGTATATGCGAAAAATCACTTTCTTCAATCTCTTCATAAATATTTTTCTGGGTGCAAACGTTGTTGACCTGTAGAGCCTTCTTTTTATATTATTGTTCGCTCAATACAAAGCCCGAGAAGCACACAAGGTAGAGGGTTACTGAATTAGGTTATTGTAGAGAAGTAAGATGTACAGTTAAAATGTGCATTGGGAAATTTGTTGATAAATGAAAAGAAAAGCTGAAATGTTTCTCTATCCTGGATTCAAATGCTATCGGCATAAAGTACAACAGACATATTCAGTAAAATTCTGTTGTATAGATTAGAATATGCGCTATTGTAAATATATATTAATCGGAGAAAATAAAAGTATTGAAGTATGTTTAATAAATTGATAGCATATTAACAGCTATTGCATTAAGAGAGAAACACAGAGGGGAACGGATACAGTAAAAGGGTGAGAAATAAACAAAATAAAAGATTGATAGAGAGAAGAAATAACAAGCTGAATGGATCAATAATATCATCGTGATATTAAGATCGCGTTATTAATTATTAATACAAAAAAGATCTATGCATACATGGACAGACACGGACAAATACACACACACACATAAAATACATACGCACACACACATATATATGTGTGTGTATATATGTATGTGTGTATGTGTAAGTACAGATAGAAAGAGAGATTGCATGAAGATATTCTTGGTCTGACGATAGCGCTGAAACATTAAACTGACAGTCACTATGCAATGTTGATCCATATGACCGAACTATATATATCTATAAACGCTCTATTTTCGTTATTTAGCTTCCATCTAAAACCTTTTTCTCATGATGTATGTTTCTTTTTCTAAATTCCTCAAAAAATTGACAAAATCTAGTAATGGAGGCAGAAAGAGTGAGAGAGAGAATATGTGTGATGATGTATTTTTGTGTTTATATGAGCGTCAGGCAGATGAAAAAAATATTCAATTAAACAAAAATATTATTACAGGACCAAAACCTGCAAACGTTTCGTTTCGTTTAGATTAAGAGAAATAAAAGGCGTTATGAATTTCTACTTTTTCTATAGATGGACGAAGGAAGAACATATACTGCTTACGGCCGCGTACTAATATTAATCGTGAAGAGTTTGTTTCTAACCACGAACTAATCATATTTCTCTTTTAAAAAATTTAGTCTTAGATTTACCGTGCTTCATCTGAAGAGAGTTTCTTAAAAGTCTTAAAAACTAAAATTATTTCTACGTTTCACACGGTGCTAATGAAAAATACACAAATTGGAATTCGAGAAAGAAACGCGAGAATGAAGCGGGATGAAATCTGTCGACTGTCAGTACAACTACTGATTTATAATATTTATAATATTTTAGTTTTCTAAGTATAATCTATTAAGAAGAAAATCTCTAAAAAGCTTACTATTATGTGAATCTATTATGTGAAAATTGTGGTAAATATACGTCTAGAATCATGAAGCATAATACCTTTGCTATCAAAGCTAATAAAATTACAATATGGCATATTTAAATGCAAAAGCGATATAAGCAACAACATAAGCGAAAGAAAGCTGAATGAGGTGGCTATGTTGTGAAACTTTAATACCGGACATCAAAAACTTTTAATTTAAAATTTTTTGTGCCTTCTGCGCTCTTTTAGTGTAGAATTCTAACCACTGTTTGTATCTTGTTATTTCCGCCTTGCCTATGTACGATTCTATTGATAACCCCCCCCCCAAAAAAAAACTTTTGACTGAAGAAGTCGTTTTAAAAGATACGCGATGTAACATTAGATGATTTTCCAATGTGCCATTTAGCTAACCTCTGTTATTTATATGCAACTTAGAAAAATCTAAAATAATCTTCAGAAAGAAAAAAAATATCTTTTTTTTTAAATATCAGGAATTCTAATTTTAGTCAATGATATTGAATAATTCCGATCTTGATAATTTCTAATTGAAAGATGGAATGGCTTGTAACATTTAGTACGTCCAAAACCAAGCTAAGAATGTCACATCTTCACTGAAAAGATCCTGGATTGTCATGATGAGCAATTGTATTCTAAATTAGGCTTACAGATTTGCACGACTATAGGCAATCATTTTCAATGAAATGGGACTCATATGATGTTGGAAAAATGGTAGACACGCTGGAAAAAATGTAACTGGCAGAAAATGCACCCTGTAAATATATCGAAAATATAATCGTTCCATGAACATTGATATGAATCTAAAATATTGAAGAAATACACACACACATATATATATATATATATATATATATATATATATATATATATTTTTGGAAATTATCCAGAGAAACTAAAAAAAAAATAACTGAGTTGTTTTAATATTTGAATGGGAGAATACATTCATGTAGTTTTTAGTGTGACTCTGAGGGAGTCAGGTGGTTAAACGTTAATTCTTAAATATAGGCTGGAAGAGAAAGAGAAAGAGAGAGAGAGAGAGAGAGAGCTGGAGAGAGAGAGAGAGAGAGAGAGAGAGAGAGAGAGAGAGAGAGAGAGAGAGAGAGAGAGAGAGAGAGAGAGAGAGAGAGAGAGAGAGAGAGAGAGAGAGAGAGAGAGAGAGAGAGAGAGAGAGAGAGAGAGAGAGAGAGAGAGAGAGAGAGAGAGAGAGAGAGAGAGAGAGAGAGAGAGAGAGAGAGAGAGAGAGAGAGAGAGAGAGAGAGAGAGAGAGAGAGAGAGAGAGAGAGAGAGAGAGAGAGAGAGAGAGAGAGAGAGAGAGAGAGAGAGAGAGAGAGAGAGAGAGAGAGAGAGAGAGAGAGAGAGAGAGAGAGAGAGAGAGAGAGAGAGAGAGAGAGAGAGAGAGAGAGAGAGAGAGAGAGAGAGAGAGAGAGAGAGAGAGAGAGAGAGAGAGAGAGAGAGAGAGAGAGAGAGAGAGAGAGAGAGAGAGAGAGAGAGAGAGAGAGAGAGAGAGAGAGAGAGAGAGAGAGAGAGAGAGAGAGAGAGAGAGAGATTTTCTTGAGAATGGAATCGTCTGGATTTCTTCTCTCCGAAAGTTTACCTTCTTTATCTGTGGAGAGTCTGGTATACGAACTAACACAGATTTTGGGAACAATTTTATCTCTTTCTTGGCAAATTTGAAAAAAAACACATGTCATTAAGCGAACAGAAAAGTAGATGAGAATTATATTTTTATTAGCGAGAAATGGGAATAGAGAATGAACACCCCCACGCCAGTTTTGAGCCGAAGTTCATTTAAGCAGATGGCTTTGGGGAACTCATAGACTGTGGGCTGACATCCAACATTGTGCGCCATTGAAATCTAGACAAGATGTCAACCAGAAATCTTGATTCTAAGTCTTTGAACCCAGCCTTCCAGAAGTTTAGACAAGTCTCAGTGTCACTAGGGATATTGATGAAGGAAGATTTCATTTTAATTTTTGTTATACTAAGAGCTATTTACCAACTGAATTTCAACTCTGCAAATCTCTCGTTTTATTTATATATTTTTTGTTATGTAGGTATTTTTCTCAATATAGCACCAGCTACAGATTAACCAACGCTGCGGGGCTAAGCCAACATTTGATCTCCTAATGCTCTGAGATAAAGAACACAGCTTGAGTAGTGACAGTGTGGCTCGAAGCGGTCAGCGACCAACAACCAGCTTAGACAAGTGTCAGCATTGACCAGCACAGAGTTAGCCCGTGGTTAAAGCTTCGTCCTAAGAGCGTGGAAACTGGACCACTAAACGTGTTTAACCCACCGGGTGTTGGCGGCGTCGAAAGGTGATCCATTATGGTTAAACACCAATATGAGGTGCACAAGAGAACCTGCCAGATAGTGTAATATACAGGTATCTGTTGTTTTTGTTTTCGTGATTTCACTCGAGATTCAATAATGATGGTGCAAAATAATCGCACTTTCTAAAGAATAGCAACTCGTACACATATATATCTTTGAATAAATTTCTTTTACAGGCGTAAGATTTTTGGTGATTGGCTTCTCTATTCTGTTAACATGTTGTATCAATCAGATTCCTTTTAGACAGCCAAATGAAGTCCTTTGAACTAAACGTTGTTCATTATCTTCCAAGGCGCATTTACCTTCCACAATAAAAATAAAATAAGCGAAAGTTCATTAACTTGAAAAAGAAATCTTAATTAAATATCTTTTGAAAACAAATGGTCTTTTGTATCACTTGTTAAATATAATGAATTTCTTGATTGTTGGTCATCAACTGTGTATGAATTTTTAAAATAATTTTCTGTAAAAAAATCTTTTACTTCAAAGCAAAATATATGTAGACTTTTAAATCAAAACGTTAGGGTATTTGTATTTTTGTAAAACACAAGCACAACACGAAATAAGAAGGTATAAATAAGGAATAGTAAAATAGTTCTTTGAACAACAAATATATTCTAAGATTTCTTAGGACATCTGAAACACTTTATTACGAAGTTGATTTAGTGTGTAACTAAATCAACTTCGCAGAAATTGAAGCTGCATGTCTCAGGCAGAGAGCGGTGATGTTAAGCCCGGCATGATTTAAACAACTTTGTCAGGCGATGCCAATTCGTTTTTTTAGTTAAATTTCTCGAAAATTTCTCGAACAATCAGTCCGGGAGACGAGATTAAGTAAATATACAGTTTAATAAATAAACAGAGCGACTACGCAAATATGAGTATCCATTAAAAATAATGTTTAAAATAATAATCTGTTGGATCAATAAAAATACATTCTAAAATGTATATTCAATTCGGATTTGTATATATATATATATATATATATATATATATATATATATATTCTTTTTATAGATACAAATATTTAAGTAAATGCTATAAACAGTATTAATAACATTTACCGGCCTGAATGTCTGAGAAGTTTTCATAGAAAATATGCGTCCTCCGAAAGGAATCGAACCTGTATCCTATACGGAAACGTCATATAGCCTGTCGTGCCGATTAAACCACAGAGGAGAGTTTCTGTTAGCAAGATCGTTTTTACTGTTTTTAAACTACAATTATCCATGATTTTCTCCCGTACATTCATATCGATGCATATCCATATGTGAACAAATGATGTCACACATATATATATATATATATATATATATATATATATATATATATATATATATATATATATATATATATATATAGCTAGCACGATGGGGTAATGAATAACGGCTTGGATTGAGGAATCGCAGAGCCGAGGTCGAATCCCATTACATTCACTTACGTGCTAAGACCCTTGGGAAAGGTATGAATCCTCTTCCTCTCCCTCCAGCTATGGGTAAAATAGCAGGACAGACTGGGTTCTATAGCCTTGGATGGAGAAGAACAACTCTGAATTCAATACCTGCGGAGGGTCGTTTGGAGAACTTGTGGCACTCGGTGCACCAGGTCTCTGTATTCGTCCCTTCAAAAAGTGTGGATGGTCCTGCACAAAGCCTTCACCACTATAATCAAATCTCGCTGTCGGTTTCCTGGAAACTGATCTGCTTGACCCTCATACGTCGAATCTCGACGGGAGAGTTGACTATATATATATATATATATATATATATATATATATATATATATATTAGATATTGAATATATATATATATAGGTGTGTGTGTTTAGTGACGCTTAATAAATTAAATACTTCATATCTATTGATATATATTTAATTAAAATTTAATATTTATTGATATATACATATATTAATACTTATTTATACATAAAAATTTATACAAGAATTGCTAAATATTTATTGTTATTAGATAAATGTAATGCTTAATAAATATGATAACACATAAGTATGTTCATATATCCTTGTGTATGTGTTTATGATACCAGGATAGAAATGGAAATATGCATACATAAAGGGATACACAATAAAAGCAGAAAGAAAATCGTTTTTTATTAAATTGAATCTGCGTCTTGGTGGTAGCAGAGTATCATATCAAACCGAATATAGTTTTATAGCCGATAAACATCGTAACGAATCAACAGTTGTCGTGGTAATCTCTGAACTTTGTAGTGACATGAAATTGGTAAATTGATTACATTTCCTCTCTCGGTGTTTGATTTTGTCGTAGATACACTTCTCTGAAAAGCAGATAAGAAAAGCTAAATTTACATTTTTCGAATTCAATGAACAGTTCAAGCTCAATCTTCAAAAGAATTCATACATTATTTTATAACTTAGTATCAAATGCACAGAAACAGCTACGCATAAGCAGTCATATAAACGTGGCAGACTTATTATAATGAAAGATAACGCATAGTTTTATATCAATACAGGCATGGAGAGAAAATCTTACAGATCGTATCATGAATTCATGCATACGCATCCGTAATATTGCTCTATCATTATACAGGGTGTTTCAAAAAGAATACGCCAAAATCATTACGTGATGTGTCAAAAACGAAAAAAATTACAAACCTCTAGCATGAACACATGTGTTGTATGTACATTCAAGTTTCATTTCATGTTTTATAAGTGCTCAATGTGGCCACCACCGGCAGCGCGGACAACATCAAGTCGATATGAGAATTCCTCCCAAACGCGCCTCAGCATGTCACGGTCCACCATGTTGATTGCAGCTGTTATTCGATCTTTCAAGTCATCGATACTTGCTGGAAGTGCTGGAACATAAACTTGGTCTTTAACATACCCCCACAAGAAAAAGTCACACACAGTGAGGTCCGGCGATCTGGCAGGCCGAGCACAGAGAGCAAGGTCTTTAGCACCTCTCCTCCTAATCCATCGCTGAGGCGCGTTTTCATTCAGATAAGCTCTATCCCCGAGATGCCAATGGGGTGGTTCTCCATCTTGCTGAAAAATGAAGTCATTCGAATCTGCTTGCAGTAAAGTGAATAGCCATTTTTGGAGCATTACGAGATAGGTTTGTCCTGTAACGGTGTTTCATTCAAAGAAACAGGGACCATAGACTTTGTCTTGAGACACAGCACAGAAGACGTTCACTTTAGGGGAATCTCTTTCATGCTCAACAGTTTCATGTGGGGGCTCTGTTCCCCGAATGCGCACATTGTGACGATTGACTGTGCCTTTCAAATGAAAATTCGCTTCGTCACTAAAAACTAAACGTGAAAAAAGAGTTTCATCACCTTCCTCCATCTCCAGCATTGACTCACAGAATGTCCTCCGCATCACCTTGTCATTATTAGTAAGTGCTTGGACGAGGCTTATTTTGTATGGTTTCATGTGTAATCGTCTCTTTAACACACCCCACACAGTGGTATGAGGGATGGCAAGCTGAAGACTTGCTCGACATACGGACTTACGTGGGCTGCTCTCAAATGCATCATGAATCCTCTCCACTTGCTCCTCTGTAACACGTGGTCTTCCAGGATTCTTTCCTTTGCTCAGGCACCCACTCTCTTTAAACTGTCTAACTCACCGTCGAATGCTCTCACTATGGGGCGGATCAATGCCGAATTCTGTTCTGAAAGCACGCTGCACTGTGACAATGGCGTTTGATTTCGCGAACTCAAGCACGCAAAACGCCTTCTGCTGAGGAGACGCTATTTTGATTGATCTTCCCACAATTCAGCTGCACCGGAAGTTATACTAACGACAGCGGTGAAACTGACACCCAATCAAACTTTGATAACTACTCTATCAAATAACCACTGATTCAGTTCACTACAATGCTACAGACCTGAAAAAACAGTGTAATGATTTTGGCGTATTCTTTTTGAAACACCCTGTATAGTATCATACATCAAGAGAAATAGTAATGATATTTGGGAGATATTCTAGCAAGCTATTAGAGAAAATGTGGCAATACGTATCAAAGTAGAGAAATATAAGCTCTGTTCGTAATTTTTGACAAATGAAAAATCTTTTCTTGATCTGCAAATAATTTCTATAACATCTCATTTTAAATACAATTTTATTTTACAATAATTATCAACGCATTAAGTGACGGGTTTGGCAATAATTATTTAATTCCTAATTAGGGGCAACGTGAGGTGCATATATATACTGTAAAATCATATCCGCTGCATTGTTTTTACAGTAAGGTTCACCCTTTAGAAAGTTCTATCTAAGATAGAGGATTAACTTAGGAGGCAATTTGCGTATATAGGAGTGGAAGATAACAGTTAAGACTTGCACAGGTTAAGATTGTAGTGATCGAGGAAACATTCTCTTGGGAGTCGGTTCCACAGAGCAGTGGTTCGCAGGAAGAAGCTGTTCGAGTGGAACTTCTTGCCGATAGAATAATGAAGGTGTTCTGCCATTATATAAATGACAGGCGTGTCCCTGCTGTGAAGGTTTCAATTGGTGGGACCTGGAAATACAGTACGTCCGAGCACTTTCCGTCCGTAATAAAATGATTTATAGCATTTTCCAAAAGTAAACTCATTAAACATATCTTAACATTACCTTAAACATTAAAGTCAAATTTTCTAATCAGTAAAGCCAATCAGTAGTATTACATTGATATCAATTCATCAATAGGAAAGTTGATATTTTCTGAGAATAGAAAATTTGGATAATTTGAAATTCAGAAGACAGCGAAGTCATTAGTGGCGGAAAGAAGGAGCAAGAAACCAACCAAATACATTTTTGTAAATGTATGGCGGGACTGTAACTGCGGAAATATATGAGGGATCGTATGGGAAAATATTGCTTAGGAAAGGATAGGAAGTTGTGGAGTTCAACAATCACTTGTGTCTTGAAGGGACAAAGTACATAAATTGTGAAGCTGAGTCATTTGTATGTCAATAATACTTCCTAAAATAATATCGGGTCTCTGTAAACATATAATTTCAAAAGACAATAATTTCACTTTCTTTTATCTTGTATAAACATCCGTCGAGAGAGGGTAATACTCTCTCGTTAATGAGAAACAGAAGACCATAACGCTTGGAATATCACATTTCTTTCTCCAAATCGTGAATTGCATTTATCTGGTTTTTCTATGCGTACATTTTATTTATTTTGTATTTAATTTCGACCGGTGAAAATTTGTTTTTCTTACTTCTACAGCATTAAGTGCAGTCGCTGTTGCTATGTAAGTAGCCAGTAACGGAAGAATTCAGTGCTAATATATTGGCCGGGTCGTAGGGTACGTTTTGCAGATATTGATCATTGGAACATTTATTGTAGCCAGGATTGTTTGATTTTGTACTTCTTTTCAATATTCTTTATCGCAATAACTTTATTTTAGCTCCCAAAACGCTAACGCGCAAAATAATACATGCACTCTAAAATGCAGACGCCAACGCAAACACATATAAGCAAATACACACAGGCACGTGTACGCATCATTCTTTATTGTGCGTATTAATTTTTATTGATGTGAATTTATAAAATGACGGTGTATAATTTTCCCTTCACTTTTGTCGAAATCTTCGAGTCTATTGGGAATAAAGATAAAGTATATTTGAGGAAATTGGTCGATGAAAAACACAAAGAGCACACTATGTACAGAAATGAACTATTACAATATCAAGCCGTAATTAATTATACAAAGCGATCATGAAGATTTCTAGTACTTTGTATGTTTACACATCTGACTTTCTTTTAGAATCACTTGTAGATCAAGACCTGTCAATATGTTTCTATCATTTCCTCATACATTTTAATATGCATATTTTAGCCATTTCTTTCTGACTGATATATAGCAAGTATCATTTGATACTGAACGTATGTCCCGCAGATATTGACGACCGCCACATTAAGGTACACATCATAAAAGATTTATTGTGTGTTCGTTTGGCAAATCAAAATCATGCTTAAAACAGAAAAAGTTAAAAACATAATCCATGATTAATAATTAATAAACATAATTTAATTTAAATATGAAGAAACTATTGATAGGAATTATTTGTTGCAACGTTAATCCTCAAAGATGGCTTGTTTTCCTTGAAACTCGGCATTTGAAATCTCTACTTTTGAATCGGTACGAACACTGACCCAGTGCAGCATGGAGAAATATGTATATACGTTAGAGTTTAATCAATAGTACCAAACGTTATTTTATTATTTCGAATTTTGTTAAATTACATAATATTGCTGTATCTTCTTTTACAAGAGTAGATATTTAATAATTAGTTCGAAGTACAAACTGATAGATCTTTCCATATCTATTGATTTACTATTAATTAGTAATTGTGATAGATTAAACGAAACAACGATATTGATTCAGTCAATATGAGAGAAAATAGACAGAAATATTGTGATTGGACAAATTTCATTTTCTCGCTTTTTATCTTTGTCTTTCTAACAATCCACATACCTACCTTTTTATCTCCTTTTCCTTAAAATTCTTCTCATGAATATATACTCTTATCATTATCCTTTTCTTCAAAGATAATAGCCTTTTTCTATTAGTAACTGTCAGGTAAAGCCTTCTCCTTCTTCCCTTCCTGCTGCTTCTCTCCCCCTCTTTCTCTCTCATTCACACGCATTCACACAAACATAAACATGGCTGTTACTCAGGGATTCTTGATTCAGATGTCGGAGGTAATTTCGAAAATATTTTGATAATCACATATGACTTTAATGTTTTAACGCAAAAATGAGAAAAGTTTCTCGTTCGTTTTAATTATATTTTGTGTCTGCATCTTGTGTCATTTGCAAATATACTCAAGAGAGTTAACAAGTGTTATCTCTTTCATTATCAACATTAGAGTTAGAACCTACTCAAATTAGATCATCCATAGACCACAGCCTATATTCTTCAACTGGAAGCTTCGTCTTTTTCACTGACACGCTGTCATTAATTCCAACACACTACCCTGATTCATATCATCACGGCCCTGTCAGTAGTTCAGTCCCTTGTACAGATTTAGCTTGTAGCCGGTCGGAATACGCTGTCGTTACTGTCTCTCGGTTGAACGAGCTGCTAATGACAGCCTAGAAATCATTGCTCATGGAGATGTTCGCATAGCTCGTTGCTGTAATATCTCTCTCTCCCTCCCTCCCTCCCCCCCCCCTCCCCTCTCTCTCTCTATATATATATATATATATATATATATATATATATATATATATATGGCTAGAATATCCCGTTCAAGAATGAAACAATCTATTGGCGTTCTATCCATTTACTTATACATAACATATGTTACAGCTATATTTTATTATTTTATACAGCAAATACACACCTCTCTGTCTCTGTGTGTGTGTATGTGTGTGTGTGTGTGTGTGTGTGTGTGTGTGTGTGTGTTGCTTCTTATCGTTTGATTTTGATCAAAGTCCCTAAGTGGAGTTTTTTTTTTTAGTCGTACTGCTCTGACTTAGTCTTATTTCTCGAGGCACTGAGCCTTTTATGCTTATATGTGTGTGTGTGTGTGTATAGTTTAATGTAAATGACACTCACGTTCAACGACTCATCGAGAAGATGCACAATTCGCACATAATATTCATAAACATCAAAAATTCTCCATGAAAAAGTGCACATATAAACAGTGTAATGCTCTCAGAAAAATGAAAGAGTCCTGGTGGTCTGCTAAGGTTGTGAATATCCAGGCAGCAGCTGACAGAAAAGAACCCAAACCATTTTATGAAGGCCTTAAAAATGTGTACAGTCCACAAGGAAATGGAATTTCACCTGTTCTGTTGTCTAACACACACCACACAGACAAGAAGGTAATTATATCATGATGGAAAGAACTCCATTCCTAAATGAAATCCAGGATTCTATTAAGCAACACTCCTCGAATAAAGCCCCTGGAAAAGATGATATTCCTCCCAAAATTTTTAAATATGGTGGGAAGACGCTGGTTATGAATCTCCCTGACCTTTTTAAAGTCATATGGAAGGTTGGTTCTTGCATAAAACATCCGTTCAAAAACAAAGGTAAAAAGGTTATATGCGATAATTCATGTGGCATTGCACTTCTAAGTATCGCTGGCAAAATTATCGCTCGTATTATTCCCAACAGAATAATCAAATATGTTACTGACGACATCTATCCCATGCGTCTTTCGTTCAGGTCGTAGAACCATTGATATGATTTTTTTCACTTCATCGGGTTAGTGAGAAATTTCGTGAGAAGAACCATGAACTTTATACCGTCTTTATCGAACTGACCAAAGTTTGACACTGTAAACAGAGGTGCCCTCTGGAAAGTACTCAAAAAGCTTGACATACCTGGAAGTATGCTAAATGTCATCATCTCGTTTCACGAAGGAATGAAAGCATCCGTTCTATCTAATGGAGTGTTTTCAGAAACATTTGATGGAACAGATGTCGCAAAATAAGGTTGTGTCATGGCTCCTGTACTTTTCACTCTCTTTTCAGTCATACTGCACCATGCTTTTAGTGACCTTGCCATGGGTGTGAAATTTGAATTCCGCACAAGTGGGGGCCTCTTTAACCATCAAAGTTTTAAAGCAAAAACACTGACTCGAGCAAGCATTATTCATGATCTTTTGTTTACTGATGACGCTACGATCGTGGCCACCTGAATCAAAGAAGCTCAAGCAGTCGTCAATCCTTATTCTACAGCTTGCAATGCAATCGCATTAGCTATAAGCATAAAGAAAATTGAAGTTGTCCATCAACCAAGGCCTACACCTAAGCAAGTCAAGGGTGTAAAAAAAACCACCTGCCCATACTTTCCCAATCGTTCCCATTACTGTTGACAACAACAACCTGAAGTATGTGAAATCATTCACGTACTTAGGAATCAAAGTCAATTCAAGTACCTCTTTGGATGACGGCATAGTTAAACGAATATCAAAGGCAACCAATGCCTTTGGGAAGCTTAAGCATCGCCTATGCGATGTTCGTGGGATTTCACTGAAAAAGAAAATTTGTGTTTATCGAGCACCACACTTCTTTATGTGTAAGAATCATAGACGCCATACAGGACACACATCAATCAACTTGATGCTTTTCATAAACGTTGTCTTCGTCCAATATGCGGTTATACACTGCAGGAGAAAACCTATAATCCTGATCTTTTCACCAAATGTGGCATCGAATCCTTTCTGATGCAATCGCAGTCCAGATGGGCTGGTCATGTTATGAGAATGTGTGATGATCAGATGCCGAAAATTCTCATGTATAGCCAACTTTTTCATGGTATACCTAATGTAGACCGTACTTGGTTACGCTTCAAGGACAAACTCAAAAACAATTTATATGATGCAAACATCCCTATAGATGTGTTCGAACTTGCTGTTAAAACCGAGCAAACTGGAGAAACTCCTGTCACCCAGGTATAACTAATTTTCAAAAGAATCGTTTGAACCATCTGAGACAATTAAGAACCAAAACTAAATCATGGGCTAATATATCAGCCCATATAAGATTCAGCACTTCAGCATGTCCTTCATGTGGACTTGTTTGCAAATCTTGTGCAGGAGTGATGTTTCATACAAAACATAAACACTGAACTGAAAGACACTCATACGTTGAAAACGACGGGAGAGTCCATCATATATATATATTTCGTTAAAGACGTCTGACAAGGCACTGCGATTAAGATTTTTATTTCATTTTTTTGTGTTCGTAGAAGTGTTTGTGTTTCGTTTCTGAACACAAAATGTGTAAAAACTTTCTGCTTACCCATGCGATTTCGGCTATTCTTTTAGCCATTTTCAAGGAAGAATTTTTTTTATTTTTTACTGTATATGTGTGTTTCTTTATATATGTGTCTGGAGTTATAAGGATGATTCTTTTCCAAACACGGCCAGCACGCTGTGGCCGCGTTCATAGTTAATGTTACTGACTGTTGGCTTTTGCTTTTTACTATCATTACTTCCATCATTTTAAATCTTTTTTTTACAAGATGAAGTTATTAAATTTGTATTTTCTATTAGTATGTTGCGGATGGGGTTTGATAGGTTACCGTATGTGGTTAAATGTGTCATAATTATAATGTGAGTCACAGACTATAAATGAGTGATTTCATAAATGAGTGATTGCTGTTCAAATACACAATTATCTCTCCTGAACTCTTCAACCGTTGCAAGCAGGGCTGTCATTTGCACATTCCCAGTGATGTAAGCTATTTTCAAGGCATCTTGTAAGTGTACCAACCACAAAAGCAACAACTTGAGCTATGTATATTCCTCCATTTTCAGGTATTAGTATTGTGGGGTTCAGCGTACCTGGATTAAAGGAGAATTTAATACGGGATGCCCTCCCCATAAAATACAACGCAAATTTCACGAGGAAACAACACGATAAGGAACTTTTATAGAAAATAGAACATTGTATATTTATTATCTTGTGAGTAGGGTAAAAAGGATTAATGCTTTAGTTCGTTTAAGAAAAATTGTGATTTTGATGAAAATGTCTGTGTTCGCTGTCTTTTAACAGAGTAGCAGAGTAATATATATTTGTATAGTTGCAAATGAAAAAGGGGCGAGAAATTTAAGTTGAAAAAGAGAGTGTGAATGAGGAATAAAGATAAAAGGAAAATGTACTTATGAATTGTCTTGGAGTCAGTTGTAAATTTGTTGTTGTTGTTGTTCTTTCCTACTCCACTTTCGGCTCTTTGTGTCGGTTTGAGTCAGTGATGAAATTTACTGTCAATCTTCTGTGATCTTTTGCGCCCTTCTCTGACTGACTTGAAAAACCTGTATTTATTGTTGACTTTTTTTCACACTGGCACGTTATCTTTTTTTTTGGTTTAGCAAATCGCCTCCTTTCATTGGTCAGAAAATTAATTTCACACCTTATTGTGAAATCTGTTTTTGGTCGTTTTGATCCGATTTTGCGGGTGTGCAAATCTACTTTGTGTTTTTTTAGTCATTTGTTGGAATATAGTATCACTGTATTTTCGCTTTGTTCACCTTCACAATATTCTTACGCCAAGGTTACAGCAACGGATCTGTTCATGATTATTCTATTGCATGTGTAATATCAAAGCGCTTGTTCTCCAAGTGCTTGTCAGTTAATTTGGTCGTATTCCACATGGGTTTCGCTTGATTATTCTTGAAAACTTACGCTGATGAATGGTCGTAACATTTCCCTGCACATTTGTAACCATACTTCCTGCCTAGTTTCCAATGTATTCTGAGTGATATTTTCCAATGCGTCATTTTATACTCATTTTGTACCAATTGGTTCAGTCACTGACAAGGTGTTGCTAATTTTCTGTAGGTATTACACAAAAGTAAATCAGCTGTTCTAAAATAGATTACATTATGGAATTTGTTCATTATCTTTATCATTATTAATATAACAACTGTTTAAATGATAAATAATATAAAGTAATCAATGCATAATGGAAATGAATAATGTATATATAATAATTAATAGAAAATAATACTTAAATATTTATATTAAAATGCCTTCATTTTTGCTTAAAGTTGCGAATAATAAATCTCTAGAGATATTAATATTGTTTATCTTTATATATATATTTAATTTTCATCTGTTTTTTCCCTTTTTCTGTATTTGTAAAAATACCACATGTTTTTACAGTTTTCAATAAGATGAATTTAATTTTGATCATTTTCCAATTTCCTTCAACTAAATCTATTGTTTTTTTTCACACAAAGTTCTTAAGAGACTAAATCGTTCATATTCGAATTTGTAAAGAGATGGAATTAAAGTGAATAGAAACAATATAATTGAAAGTATAAAGCACGAAAAGAAAGAAAGATGTCTAAAAAGGAATATAACGTTTCCTGTAGAAATACAAGAATTGAAGTGTGAATGAAATGAAATTAAAAGAAATTGAAGAAATGAATAACAGACCTAGAAGAAGAATGAATGAAAAATAAGAACAAATATATTGGAATAGGAAATAAAGAAGGAAACATAAAATACAGGAATCCCTCGATTAGTGCGACTACATCGGTAACTGTAAAACAAATCAATGGTCAATTACTATGTAAATCATAGTAATTGAACATTTACCGTAATAATCGAGTATTATGTATGCACTAATCGAATTTTGCCATACAGAATGTTAGAGTACTATTCGGGATCGATTTAATCGAATGTGCATTAATCGAGGGATTACTGTATATATAGAGTGAAGGTTGTTTAATTTGAAGATTAAAAAGAAAAATGAAAATAAACGTAACAAAGAAAAAAAAGTAATGCAGATGTTGATACTCAACACTATCGATATAAGTGTGAATGTCTGAACATTTTGGGTCTGAGAAGAAATTCCATCAAGGCATTCCCCCAATTATGCAACGCAGTCAGTAGGAACTTACTATTTAAGGGGTTTCGAAAAGGAAAAATAAGTATGAACCGTTATATATTGAATTTTTATTTATTAAACTAGATTTGCAGTTCAGTACATTCTAACGGAAAATAATTATCGATTCTGGCCATAATTTACAAAAATATGAATTCAACACCTAAAAGAAATAACAAATAAATCAATTCTATCTATCTATCTATCTATCTATCTATCTATCTATCTATCTATCTATCTATCTATCTATCCACACTCACAAAGGCACCCCCCACGCATATATATAATGTATCGCACATTGATTTCTGATCTTATATATATATATATATATATATATATATATATATTTCAAATATATATATATATATATATATATATATATATATATATATATATATATATATATATATGAATTTCAATATAAAAATATGTGCGATACATTATATATATATATATATTTATATATATATATAGAGAGAGAGAGGAGAGAGAGATAGACAGACAGACAGAGACAAAGAGAATTAAGTGCAACATGGTCCTGAAAAGGACAGAAAAACAATGTATGCAACACGTAGTTCGGTTCAGATTAAAGAGTAGAGGATAACTCTTGTCACTATGACATCCTATTTATACTACTTTATACAATATTACCGAACGCGGACAAGGCGGGTAACCGCACATCGTTATTAACTACAAATTATTATTGATACAAAAACAGTAAAACCTCGATTTTGGGGATATCGGATTTAAGGAACCACACTTAGATCACATAGAACATAATGGTGATTTTCTAAACTTAAGGCCGAAAGTATGGAGCACCAAGTGGAGATTGAAGTCACTACTCAGTTTTAATTAGTTCTAGCGAGACAAGTCTGCTAGCCATTACACCGCGTCGCAGTGTCCGGATCACATGGTACATAATGATAACGGTATATTTCATGTTTTCTTTACTAGAAAGAGAAGAATTTTTTAAAAAAGTATAAACTGTAAAGTACATTGGATAATCCAGATTTTGCTAGTATAAAGAGTACCAACTCCGACAAATGTAAAAAAAAAAAAAAAAAAACAGTGTAAGCATGCTACCCAGCAAAACTGATAGGATTATTTTCGTATGAATCTTTGAAAATTTGGTTAGGCGTACAATATAAATAATAGTGCATATTACATCTGATACACCACTACAAAATTCCTCCGAATATGAGCAAGGAAAGGCATGTACGATTGTTTTAGTTGGTATTCGATATAGTTTTACGTAATACTGATCATTTGCCTACTAGTGACTTTCCTTAAATGGGCTGATCTACAAAACTTGCTTCTTTACGAAATGAGTGATGTATCGTACTTAAGGAACCCACACAATCTCTTAATTAGGTATTTAATTTGAGGTTTTAATTTATCTGAAGTCAAATATTCCTTTTAATATATTTTAAAAATTATTTTAATATGATATGCACAAAGCTATAAATGAGATGGTGTTGGAGGCCCCCACCCATTTTTACTAAAACTATCTTCTTTTACGGTTTTTCTTCGTTAACCATGGAAATTAAGATTACACATGAATTTCACTGGATTATTTAGTACCATTTTTTATCAAAAAGGAATATTAAATACCTTAAATGTGAATATGTAAAAAGGAACAAATGGATATTTAAGAGAAAATCCTATTCCCCCGTGAATACGTACTTAATAAGTACGCCTTTTAAGAAACAACGCGTGTTTTTTTGTTTAATGTATATTAATTAGATTAAAATAGGACTAACATTTACATTTTAAAATGAAAGCATTGATAGTGATTAAAGGGGTTTTGATTTTTTTTTCTATGGCTTTTCCTCAGTTCCCTAATTTGAAGTGACCTATTTACTAAACGTGTGATTTTTAGATAGGTATATATGTTTTATATAATATATCCTATCATGTTATATTAAATGAATTATAAGTAGCTCAACAAAGTAAGTAAAACGACCTTATAATGCATTTAAAGTAATTTAAATCTTGAAAAATATAATTTTGTTTTTTTAGGAATTTGTAAAACAAATGCTTTAAAAGAAAATCCCTTCCAACCGGCTTTCAGCCAGATTCAAGATGAGGGATGATTTTAAAATCGACTTACGTTTTGAAAAATGCTCAATTATTTCATTTCTTCACCTAGATTCTTGTACGCCGATAAATTAGAATATGATCTATATATTGAAGCTTAAGCTTGGAATGCCATCGATAAAAAACAGAAAAGACTGCTTAGAAATCATATTTATATGCAACGCACATGATCTCATTCTTTCGACACGGTTTATTTTTAGTCGGATTAACAAGTAAAACAGAAAATTTAAACCCTTAATTTGCATATTCTCTAGGAGAAAGCTTGACTCTTTTCTCATGTTCAGTTTTTAGTTTTCTCATGTTAAGTCGTTGCTTAGCCACATGATTTCTTGCAGTCTAACGTCTTCTAGCTCTCAACTAAGATTGTTAATTGATCTACTTGATCACATCTTTCCTGAGTGCGCAATCTGAATGAATAGCGATTTTAACTGGCCGACTATCTTCTTTATATTTTGGTCGGCTGACTCATGGAATTTTCTTTTCAAATTATCGCAGAAATGTAATGTTCTAGAATCCAGAACATTCCATTTTTTTTATCCAAAACTTGACAAAGCGTCGGCATAATCAGGCTCAATATAAAGTTTTATCAAAAACATCGCGACCGAACACCGGATTAGTTGATAATATCTTCGCTCATAAGTAGTGATAAGAAGCAAATTGCATTTTGCATGAATTATATGATCAGGTCCATTATAATTTTTATCCAGATATCTCATCTTCCATACTTGATGTTAGGAATGTAATTGTAGGTATACTAATTAATAATTAGCTTCATAGCAAGATAGATACACACGTATGCAAAATACACTGAGATATTAAAACTTAATTCTAACTGGTCGGAAACAAAATTAGTCATATAGGTTATATTATCTTTCAAATAATGAATATAGCAAATATCGTTTGGTTATTGTGTGTGCGATAAATTTCCAAATAGTTTATAGGAAATAAGAAGGAGAAAGTATGAGAAAAGATTAAATAACCTGTCAGATTCAAATACACAAGAGGTTTATGAATATGCTACTTTTTTGTAAAAGACTTAATCTACTTCACCCAGACTAGATTGCAGTGCCTCGGGGCAAATCTTCTCATCCCTCAATCAATCATGAATTATATATTCTAACAGTATATCTTCCGCGTGAACCACAATTTTATTTTAAATATGTAACCATTTTATCATGCTAATATATAATTATTAAGTATCATAAAAATTAATTTTCTATTTTATCTAGGTGAATGTGCATTGGTCTATGTGATTTAGCAGATATCTTGAGAAAATATGTAAAATTATTAAAATATGCAGAGAAGTTTTTATACATATACAGACGTAAATTATTAATGGGTACCATTGACTCTCTACGCCCCGGGAAATTAAAATATATACTCTATTTTATGTCACATAAAGATCTAACTCCTAGAAATAGCAAGTTAATTTTCAAGAAAAAAATCAGTGTTAATTGAAAAGATTTAATAGAAGAAACGAAAACAATCACATCATTACGAGAAAATAACGTGTCTGTATGAATATATATGTTATGATCCAGAATGATGATGATGATATTTCATTCTAAAAAAAAACAAACCTTTCCGCCAGTAATGAATGATGATAAGGATAGTTCATCATCCTGGAAATAAAGACAAAAATTCATCATCTACAACAACCTGGTTATCACTGATGATAAATAGTGTTTATATTTCATCATTCTAAAACTGAAAGGTCATTCTTATAAAAACAACCCTCCCACGGCAAGTACAGTAGAGTACAGTAGAATCAGTACACTAGAAGCAAGTAGTAGCAGCAATAAAAAGGAATTACACGGACATATCAGCATCGAAAGCTGACGGTCTCAAATGCTATCCTTAACAACGAAATTCTCGGATCAAGCAAAAACAAGAAAATAACATTCACAAAAATCAAAATGTATATTCGTGTCATTAATGTCAACCTCTCTTTCGAAGTCTATCGATTGTTATCGTTGTACGTTTTATTCATTTCATTTTCAGTAAAAAAAATGAAAAGAAAAGGAATCCCCTATCAACTACAAATAAAAATAACGAGATAACTTACATTAACAACTATACATCCACTCAGTTACACACACACACACACACGCACACACACACACACACACACACACACACACACACACACACACACACATAAATACACAACACACATAAATACACAACACACATTTGTGTGTGTGTGGATATGTATGCGTGTGTTTTTGTGTTTGCGTGTATGTATATATATATGTGTGTGTATAACTTGTTAATAATAATAAATATTTTTATTTTTTGCACTCGCTTATCGAGAAAAGAAAGAAGTCCACATTCTTACAATACGTGGTAAACTTCTAACGATAATTCTATTTTCAGAGATGCGGTCTTTAAAGATTCATATTTTGAAGAAAGTACTTCTCATATTTTCAGATAAAATAAACTTGCGACAGTTTCTGATTTGCAAGAAAATTAAAACGTATTTTAATGTAATTTCTATGCACATCATTAGAAGATTAGGCCTTTGTCACGTTGTTTTCATTTCGAACATAATGCATTATTTTAATTAAGAATTTAGAAATCTGATTAAGAACTTCTACTCACAATAATTAATTCTTCATCTGTTTTAATTCCAACTTTTATTTGTCGAAAGAAATGGCTTGAAATACTCACTCTTTCTGATAATCGAAATTTTCAAGAAAGGATAGCATTTCATATGTAGATCTTTGAAAATCTACATAGTTTTCGTTTCTTTTTTTCAAAACGATTTGAAACTAATAAATCAATACATTGTAATAAAAATACAAACTAAAGGTTCTTGTAAGAATGCGTAATCTCATTTCCTTTCGTTTATGTACAATGTCGCATCAAAAGTTCGATGATCTTGGCTCTCTACGCGTGTCGGTTTTACGAGTAATAAATAATAATTTAGTTATGTTAAAAGAATTTTTTTCTCCATTTATATCGCTATGACGATAAACCTACTGAATCCTTCTGGCATTTCACCGCTGTTATATATTTAATTTATTATTTTGTTAATATTATTGATCCTCATATCGTCTAAGACTGACATCGTCTCTATTACAACTACCTCTGAGGAGAATGCTTTGTTTCTGTTCATCATGGACACTACCGAACTTACGCTATATTTTAATGTTACAAGTTATTCCATACTATTTTGAATTGTAGGTTTCTCTTATGTCTTCTTGTGGAAGAGTTATCTGATATATTTGCCCCATCTTTGTATTATAATTCTTTTTCATTTAGGAGTGTTGCATTTTTAAAAGTTATGGTTCTTGCAGAAAAGCATGTTTCCAGTCCTGCTAGTTCTTTTATATTTTATGAATTGCTGTTCTCTCTATTCTTCGTCGTGTTTTTGTTTCTGGACACTTCTCGATGAAGTATTCATCTTTTGCATAATTGTTTTACTTTCTAATGTGTTTTTTTAATCAATTCACTGCCATCCTATGGTATTGTCTGTTGTGATTTTTCATTTCTTCTGTCATCCTTTTTAGAAGGGATCATCCGAAGGATAGAAGGATTTAAAAAAAATCTCTCTATTCTTCGGATGATTTCTTTTACCGAAGTCACTTGTACTTAATTTAACGTATTCCATTTTGAATTACTCACCTCTAGAAAACTTTTATATTTGTTTTAACAATATATCAGTATACATCTTTCATATTTGCTCGTCTGTGATTCTGTTACATTGCAGTTTTGTTGTTGCTTTAGGTTACCTTAATTTACGTAATTCTAATCTTATTTTGTATTTTACTGGGAGGGGCTCTCTTCTACAGTCACGGCTTTTTGTTTTACAGCATAGAACCACATTTATGAAGCTTTTACTGTATTGTATCTGAAAATCGTGTCGATGGTGCCGTATTCTTGCGAAGGGCCCCGGCGTTCGCTTTAACATGAGACCAGTGCCATACAAGTTCTGTAATATGCTGGTGACGCCGAACTCGTTTGTAGTGTCAGGCTGACTTATCGGTTGGTTACTTCACGGTCGATTTGCATCCATAAATGCCGTCATGCTCCATTCAGTTACAGAAAACAAGTTGAAATATTATACGCTGGGCAGCTGTGAGGAAATACTGAATGTTATCCCTTTTTCTTAATAGAGAAGGAAATCTGAAATAAAAGCCGAATGAGAAAAATAGGTATTTATAAAAAGAAGTATTCAGTGCTTGAAAAGTTACTGCAGCTGGTTTAGTGAGTATTTATCTCCATGTCAGTGTTAAAATACAGAGAATCTGGTGCTGTAGTGCTGACGTAGAATCTAACCTCTTTAACGGAATATGTGCCGTGTCAAGTCAAGAAAAGATTTATCTATTTTTCAAGTAGTAATCTTAATGAAATTATAAAATGTAATTCTCGATAAGGTAGTAAATAAAAGTGAAGAGGATAGACGAAGCAACAATCAGAAATAGTCAATATGTACATTTGCCAAACGGAGAAGAAACAAATAAGTGACTATGAATTTAAATTTTAAATACCTGGGAAAAGTTGTAAGAAAAGATGGAAAATGCGACATTGAAATTAGAATGTGTACTGGAAAAGCAAGGTATCTTTTCCGAAAATTAAACAAAATTTCGAAGAACCTGTAAAGTTTCGTCAGAAACAAAGAAACGGTGCATGATTGTTATGGCAGGGAATCCTGGAAAATCTCTTTAAAGATAAAATGGAAACAAGAGACAAAAGTAATATGATTTTGTATAAGACAGAGTTTGTAAGCAACGAAGAAGTGTTAAAAAATGGAAACAAAAAAAAGACTCTTATAAACAGAATCAGAGAGAGAGAGATACTAAAATTTCTTAGATATATAAGAGTGAAGAGTGCTTGATGAATTTTACATTTAAAGAACATATTGTAGACAAAAGGTGTAAAGAGATGTAGTAGGCCGGTTACGTAGCTTTTGTGAATGAATGGCGAAACAGGGAGAAGCACGAGGCGTGGCTAAGGGGCAATCGTTGCTAACGGTTCCAAAAGATCTACCATATCAAAGGCTAGTAGAAGATCTTAACAAAAATAATGGAAAATATACAAATACCATAAAAGGCGCAAATTTAGGCTGTAGATGGCGTTCTACTATTAAGTCTCTGCTACATTTTACCTCGTAGATTCAAACCGGATTCTATTGTCTTTTAAATTCCGACAACGTAACGCTGGTAGTACCACATGAGAAACATATGAAAATGGATATTTTTCTGAAAGATAATCTTTTAAGAAATTCATATTAGATCAAATCATAATCATTTCTCAAATTTTCTCTCCTGAATGCCACTAAAATTCGATATGATTATATAAAAATCAACTAAGAGAAATACTGTTATTGATTTTTTCTTACTTAACATCAATGACACAGCATTAATTTCAAGCAAAATTATCCTATTTTATTTCTTTATGCCCCCGGATTTGGGAATACTACATATATTAACCAACCTTACAAGTATGAAAGTTTGATAATACATTAACGTAAAGGTTGCAATTAAGATAAAATTGTTTTGATTCAATCGACATTTTCGGATGCCTTGATCCGCGTTCTTCTTTTTATCCTTTCTTCAATCCCCGCCTATATCCAGTGTTTTCCATTTCACTCCCTGTATCCCATTGCATACTTGTGGCACTCCTGTTTTGCTTAGGGTGATATGCTTAAAAAAGTCCCTATAATTCATGCAGTAATAGGTATTCTTCTTGTCAGAATTTCATGTAAAGACTAAGAATACCGGGGAAAACAAAAGTAAACTGTTTTGTTCATCAAATAATTTCAATAAGATCTCAGAACTTCGGCAAACTGAAGAAATATTCGGGAAAAGTGTTAACAACCATTAATGAGTGAAACAACGAAATATGCATTATGTTCGTATTAATTCGTCAAATAAGGAAATATTTTATTTTAAAATTCTAACAACAGAATTGGTGATTTTAGAAATAACTGATGGAATAACACCAATATCGTATCTCTGTAATAGCTCAGAGAAATGTTGCGACCGAAGCATCAAATATGAAGATATGGATCTGACTAGTTGATAAAATAATGGCAATATTTGATACTTTGTATGGTGAAAAGCAATAATCATGGAAACCCCAGCAAATGAAAAAATAAAAAACGAAATAATTAGCTCAATTAATTTATAGTATGATGGTAATACATATCTTAATCTTCTCCCGCCATCATCTGTTCTACCATCCATTTACACATATTCGTTTGATATGATACTATCTGCTTCCCTCTGGTTTTTAAGACTTCAATATTTCTTATGAAGATCAGATTCTCTAAGCCCTTTTTATCCTAATTGTATCTCACAGATATTTCACCACTCTCTTTCTGTTACTAGGTAGAATTGTCTTTTTGTTCACACTTTCCTTACATCTTAGTCGTTCTTCACATATACAGTCCATTATATTGTCAATATTATTCTGTAGAACATATCAAGTCTCTTCTTTATAATTTTAAAAGAAAAATCATATACTTTAAAAGCGGAATGTAGAATTCGATCATTGAAGATGAAGAATCTTGTCAAATTATTTTGGGATTAATGAAAATACGTCATCTTAAAATATCAGACAATAGAAAGTCATTTCTGAAGAGATTTAATTCAGAAGAAATTTACTGTATTTTCAAATTATTCCGTTTGCAACTTGTCCCTTCATACTCATTAAATCTGTCTAATGATTTTACAAGTGAGATTCCGAGAAAATGTTTTATTATCTGAACAAACGAATAGAAACTTTAAGGAACGATTCAACAATAAATTCCATAATGTCACGAAGAAAAGTCTTAGGTGAACAAAGTCAGTTATTTGTATAGTATCTGATTGATAATCCAATTAAACTGTCTCTGGGTCGAATAATCTTCTCTCCAAATCACTTTGTCTAGACATGGTGGCCCGTGGGATCAAATTCTTCATCCCGACTGTTGTCGATGTTTGTACAAATCAAAAGATGTTTGAAGTCACAACGGCTAGCTTTAGTGAAATCGATTTAAATGTTTCCGACTACAATTTAAAAACTGTAAGCGTCAAATGCGTCATCGTGGTTTATATTAAGACGCGGATTATTTTGATAGTGGTGATGTTATTGTGAGTGTAGTAGTTGTATAATTAGAGTACTCTCAAATTCCATGTAGTGACCATGGCCTCCATATTGATGGGGAATGCTGACGAGTTTTTCCAACTTCGGGATACACACGTTTTCTTCTTTTTATATTATTTATGTATATATGCATGCCATGTATGTTTATGATTTTTTTTGTATTTAATAGCGAGTCAAATTGGAATCAGGCAGTGGTATTTTGTATTCAAACCGAATTAATGGGCAATATTTACAAATCTGATTTGTAAATCAGGCCTCCTATTCAAAATATTAATTCCACATTATCTAAACCCAACCTCATCAATAAATCCGATCACTAGTAAAATATGAATTAAAATACATAAAAATAACTATTCCATTATTTCACAACATCGTAGAAGGAAAGTATGTTTTTGAGCAAAACGTATACAATATATGTGACGTCCGAAAATAGCTGAGTTTTTTCTTGTCTATTCCTATTGTTTTTCAACTTTATTTCATCTAAGTCATTTTCAAAACGGGAAGGATGTAAAAATTCAAAATAAGTTGCATGTATTGATTTGTAATCGTATTATATAAGAAGTCGACAAAGGTGGGAACGAATGCAAGATATTTTGAATAATTAGCTTTGGGAGCCAGGAAAAGAAATGTTCAGCATCAGAATACCCGTCAAAATATGTAGTAAAAATTCAGAAAGATTAAATACCGAGTCTCATAGATTAGATAAAGACATTCAATAAATACAAAAAAAAAAAAAGAAAAAAGATTTGATCTACATAGGAGAAATATACGAATTTTCTTCAATCTGTATTGGTGCCAAACGGCAATTATGCGAATAGACAATGTATAAAATTAATACACCAAAATATCTTTGAAATAAATAAATAAATTAGGTGCAGAAACAAGATACTTTTCGCACTGAATTTTTTTTTAATTAGGGCAAATGACTGTCGTTTGTCTTGAAAAAGAACCTCCAATCGGTTGTGGACTCAGGCAGGAATTGGCTGGTTAACTTTAATGCCTCAAAAACAAAACTGCTCTCTTTTACTCATCAGAGAGAATCACCCCTGCCTCCTATTAGAATGCCTGACGCTCAACTCCACGAGAGCACCTCGTTGCGACTGCTCGGTTTCACATTGGAACGAATACAATAGCTTCGTCCACCGCTAGGAAATTTGTCTCCCTGTGCCGCACTAGGACATTTTTCTCGCCGGAGTCGATTCTTCAAATCTACAATCATTAGCCTTGCATGGAATATTGCTGCTATATATGGTCTGGAGCCCCTTCTAATGTCTCAAGGTCCTTGATAAAATCCAAAGACGGATATGCAATATAATTGGCCCTGATCTGGCATCTCGTCTGTAGCCGCTCTCTCACAAACGTGCCATTGCCTCCCTCAGTCTTTTTTTACAAAAACCCTTACAGTAACTGCTCCGATGAGCTGCTTTCGCTGGTTCCCAGACTTCATGAATTTAAGCATTCAACTAGGCTGGCATCTCGCTCTCACGCTTTCACTGTCGAAACTGTTAAATGTAGCCGTCTCTTCTACTCCAATATCTTCATTGCCTTGCACTTCTCGCCTGTGGAACTCCCTCCCCATTTCTTGTTTTCCTGATAGCTATAACCTCCAACTATTCAAATGTAACGTCAATCGAGGTCTCCCGAAGCCCTAATGTATCCCCTAACCTTCTCTTCATCCTTTCCTCTATCACTCCTCTTTGTTCTCGCTCTATCTCTGTAACCCCTTGCGTGCTAGTGGCTTCCTACCGGGGGTTGAATACTTAAAAAAAAAGCTACGAAGACGTATTATCGCGAGATATGATGTTAGCAATATACAAGCAAATTATATGGAATTAACCGCAGATTCAAAAGAAAACTGAAAGAAATATTTCCTAAACTTGGAGGGGAAAGCAAGCATTATTTCACACCGTAGTAGATGGAAAGTATTTTTTAAAGCAAAACGTACACAAGTGATGTGAGTTACGCTTTAGTGACGGTCAAATTAAATAAGCGAAAATATTCAATTTTACATGAAAAAAAGCGTACGAACGAAAGATGGAATGGGTGGAAGATAAATAAAAGAGTGTTAAAATGCTATATATTTGATAGATGCTTTCTGTCTGGTGGTGAAAGCTGGAACATTTTGTCACAGTTAATAAAATACCTTAAGATAATGGAATATGGTTCAATCGATGAATGTAGGGTGTACGATATACAGTGTATATGATATCCAGACACATTGTAAGGAGAATAAGCACTACAATAAATCTACTAAGAGCATTAGGGAGAAAACGTGTAATTTATGGAAAGCATATTGATGAAAAAATGCTTGCAAAATTAAAGACGCAGACAAAAAAAACATTGAAGGAAATAGAAGCAGTAAAATGTAAAGATATAGTTTTTGTAAATGCAAATGGGAACAACTTCTATAAAAAGAAAAAATGATAATCAATTAAAAATTCTATATTCTTAGCGTCCTATATTTAACTCATCTTACTGTCTTTGTTTCTCATTAGGATATTATGTTTTCTGGTGAGAACTGAACAACATTCCTTGAATTAAAAGAAATATTTATATTTATGTTTTTATATTTATATTTGAATAACTTTTGATTTCTATTCAAAACATTGGTTTATATAATCTAATACTAGTAATTTTCATAATTCTCGATTTCCTATTGGATCAGCGGTTTTACTAAATTCTATTTTTTACTATTTTTATATCCTTTTTGGGCATTACTCTCAATATCCCTTTCTCGCTGTAAATAGATATAACGTAACTATTCACCAATAGAAATTCTCACACTGTAAACTAATAATGTTTATTGAAACATGCAACTAAAATGTGTCGTTGAGAGGAAAACCTATAAAAAAAAAGGAATAAACTGTTTGTTCTTTTTGTCGATGGAAATTTCGATTTTTTCCGAAACAGCATTATTTAGTTACATAATTCTCATAGTATATTCTAAAATGTGCAGGTCAAATTTCAGGGCGTTTCTTGTTATAATCTTATTTTAAATATGCCAACTGATTTTTGATCTCTAATAGCTGCATCCTTCTGATATATCGGTGAGATTATTTAAGAATTAGTGATGTATTTAAAGGCTCACATATGAAACACACTGATACCAGTGGAGACTTAACAAAAGAGAGACATATTCTATGGAACGTGTAAACTAATAATTGTGCTAGTATTAAATTAATATAGATATGTGCACATTACGCATAATTGTTGTCTTTCTTCAATTTCAGTTTAAAGTTTCCAGGTCTAGAAAATTCCTGGAAGAAAATGTTTGTTTTCATCTCTACACAGAAGCAAATATTTTAGGCGAGTTAACCTATTTGTTGAGTAAAATAATTTAGCTCAATTGAAAATCATAGAAAAACTTTTAAGCACTTTCTCCATTAGAAAATAAAGATGATTATGAATTGAAAATACCCAAGATGGGAAAAATGCAGGAGTAATTAAAAATAGATTATCAGCTGATGAAAAACTGATCTTTAGGTTTATTTTATTGACTTTAAAAACGTAATTTTATATTTAACTAGGAATATAAAATGATCTCTGAAACTATACTAATGTTTAATTAAGTATCTGGTAAGATAAACTTGAAAATATATCAGTTAGTGTTACGAAAATCTATAGGCGGTTTATTTAAAAAATATCTCTTACTGAACTCAATCTAAAGAACGATCAGTATTCAAAAAATGACCTGAAGTGTAACACAGGAATCAGCGCACGTAAAGATTAGAATAAACAGCAAAGAATTACCTTCGCTTTGTACAAAGATGTTACAAAGCCAGAAGAAATCTTAGTTTGCTTCTTTTTTGTTAAAATAAGATTAGCAGCCGAGAGAATGAGAGAATAGAAAGGAAAGTATCAAGTTTACTAAAATTGAAAAACTTTGCGTTGGAAAAACTAAACGCGAAAACGCCATAGGTTAGAGCACATTTCGACGAAATAACGGGAAATAAGATTTCTACAAACTGTAAAACAAATTGCGAATATTCAATGTTTGAAGTCCGAATAAAAAAAATATATTGCAGTGACAGATCGAGTCAGTGATTTTAGGATAGAGGCAATCATGTTGAAAGGCAGTCGATAATACAGGAAATACCATAAACATTAGATACTGCTGAACAGTCCCAGAGTTTATATTCGAGAACTTTACTTTCTACAACAGATCAACAATAACGAGTCAAAGAAGATACGAACCGCGAGACGAACGTGCAAATTATCAATTGCCGTAACCGTTTTCAAGATTTTCAGCGAATGCAAGGCCCAATAGTGACTCAAAGTAGAAGGTTACTGATTGAAGTTGATGCATAGACGAAAGAGGAGAAAGTAAGTGCAGATTATGCGAATATATATGATAGATAACGATTGACCCTCGACCTGAAAAGGTATATAATGATCGGGGACCTCTCCTTTCGTGGGTCTATTCCACAGAGTAGCGGTTTTCGATAAGAAATTGTTTGAATTGAATAGGAATAGAATGAGAATGATTCGACCGAGTGTACGTGGCATGGCAGATCCTAGTGGTAAAGGTCTGAACCGGTGAAACTAATGAATGCAGCTCGTCTCGTCTGAATGTTTGCTATGGAACTAGCAATATAATAACGATAGGCGTACGATATTTAGTCTATAAGTTGTTGGTTTGAAAATAATTCATAGCATAAAAACTTTTGAGGTCTGTCGAAGCAGGAAAGTGAGGATTGAATAGCTCTTGTCCAGAAATAGTAGTAATACTTAATTTTCACTCCTTGTAAAAATAGAGCATCACAGGGAGAATACATTTGGAGCGGTTCAAGAAACCGACCATTTCCCCAGTGCATTTGGTATAATTAAAGAATCGTAGTTAGTTATACCTGATGATCGGCATTGTATAAATAATGTTCACAGATATAAAAACCAAATATAATCAGTTTAATTATTTCATAACTGGAGATACTGAGAATCATAGAGATAGATTATCTCATTGTTTTCATTTTAACATTAGCTTAGTTTCTCAGCTCACTATACGATGGTGATGATGTTGATGCGTAGGAGGAGGAGGAGGGGAGCGTCTGTCAGAAAATATAAAGTGTGAGGCATCCACTGAGAAGAAAACGCATAAGATTATATCAAACAAGTTTACAACTTAATTTTTGTCAGTGAAAACACAATTATTAAAATAATTTTGCAGATACATTTACAGTCACATGAAGATATGATATACTGGTAATGGTCCGAATGAATAATTGCTTCCCTCAGAAAACTGTATAAATCTACGTGGTATTCTATTCAAAGTAATTACTGCAACGAAAAAATAATCAGTTTATACGAAAGAAGTTCATTACATGAAATATATATATAATCAAAAAATAAGATTGGTTAAGAAATATATTAGCAATTCTTGCTAATATATTTCTTAACCAATCTTATGTAATCTACCTCAGTATTAAGAAATACGTGCAAAATATGTTCTTATTTCGAAGTTGAATATGTATAATGTCGCTGGGCACCTCGGCGTGGTGTAATGGTTAGCCAGCTTGTCTCGCTAGATCTATTGCAACTGAAAAGTGAGTTCGATCCTCACTAGATGCCCCATACTTTCGGCCTTGTGCCACGTCTAAGCTACGCTTGGAAAATAACTATGTATAATATTGCAAGTCGCTTATATCCGAGTATACCTACCTCCAAGTATGGCTTGTTAATCCCTATTTTCGACGCCTACACAGAAATATTTTGCTTCTTTTACACTCGCAGAACCAGTCCGTGTTTTATTCTGTAACTATATTGAACGAATATTAGTTACAGTGTCTGAGAGAGCTTGTATAATTATGGACTGGTTAACATTTTGAATAAAACCTGTACACTCAAACCTTTTGGTCACAATGACTTATGACATCATCCAAATAGTGCTGTCTACCCAATTTCCTACAAACAGCTTTGTATGGTTTTCAGGCAGCAATCCCTCACGATGCTGCTCGCTGGAATCGTCTTCCCGGTCGATATTATAAAGAACTCACTTCCCTAACTAATCGACCATAATGCGTTTCAAATGCTAATTTTCTAACCATTCGACCACGATCTAACTTAATACGGGGAATTGTATACAAAAACAATAATAAACGGAAGGAAATTTAGGAAGGGAAATATTTGTTATATAATAGACAAATAAAATAGTTGATCATTTTCATAGAAGAATTTGTCCTCGTTACTGTTAATTATTCAAATCTTTGTTCCAAATTCGTGACCTTTGATTGTTTATTAGAATGTAATCCATAGCAGAAATGTGACACTGTGCATTAATGGAATAGAAAGGGTTTTCAACGAGGAAAATACCAAAGATTTACAGCGTGATTAGTTAATGAACTGTTCACCTTTATTCCACATACTATTCGGATTATTGTCTCCATCTTTCTCTAATTACCTTAACATTTCTAACAACCGATGCACTTTTGGGATTTCTCTTGTTTATGTTATCTTTAAAGTTGCCTCATAGATCTTACCAAAGCTGTAACGTTTTGGTTGGTAAATTATCGGATAGTAGTGAAGATGATAGAACAAAACTATTCAGTAAATCTAAAGTGTGGATCCAGTATTGAGCTTGGGAAGACCTAATACTATATCAACCTAAACATATCGATAGAAAAAACGAAAAAAAAGCGCTACAATGTTAGGTAATACAAATCCTTGTATATGGCAATGTATTCTGGACAATCTCCTCACAGATGAAGAAGTGACTTGAAGCAATAGAAATGTGGTTCTACATAACGATGCTGAGAATAAAATGGACCGTAAATGTGAGCAATGACGAAGTTCTAGAGACAATTGTCTAGAGACAATAGGTGCACTTAAGTACAAATGCTCTTATGGTAGAAACAATTGAAATTCCTATGGTACATAATGAGGAAATGGGGCTTGGAAAATTTGATACTCACAGGTCAGATTGAAGGTAAAGCGGGAAAGAGGAGGACAATGCGTAAACTACATAGCGAGCTTGAATGAATGGGTGGCGAAGCAGGGTTTCGGAGATATAGCAAAAATACACAATTTATTAAGAGCTACAAAGGACGTGGAAATTTTGAAGATCCTCGAAAGACAAATAAAAGAAGAATAAATATTTTGCGAAGAACAACGAATATAGCAAAGAAAATACTTCGACCGAGTGTACGTGGCAACTGAATAACTCTATGCAGTGTTCTATTGAAAGTAATTACTACACCGAAAATTAATCAGTTTCACAAAGTCGGTCTATAAACTTACAAAGTTGGTCTATATCCTGTGTCTCTCTCAAGTTGACGGTGTTGACATCGAAGGCTGGTCTTTTTTTTGTTTTTTAATTAGACAGTATAGAACCGTCAATCGGCTCCGAATTAGGATTTCGCCTTTTAGAACGGTAGTGACTCTGACTGGTCAGTGAAGTGTTCGATTTATTTTGGTTAAAGCGGATGCATGCGTGGAGCCTACGTGCAGAAAACATATTTACGCAGACTGGATTGAGTTGTCGACAGGTCAACCTCCGATATGTGTAGGAAAATGTAAGAGAGACGACAATAAAAATCGTCTAATATCTCGTATTAATATTTTCAACTCATCAAATATTTATTAGCTTTATTCGCATTATTGAAAGTGGAAATTAGTTACATTCATAATGATGCAACGTATTTTCCCTAACAAACTCTTGCTATTACAAATATAATAAATTATCACATATATAAAACTATCACCCTATCTTTCTTTTTGTGTCAACCTCTACAGGAAGACGGTCTTTTTCCGTTATGTTTAAGTCAAGAATGTTAAAAAAAAAGCATTCCCAATCTGTAATATGCAACTAACACGTGTGGAATACTTGCCGAAACAATGGCAGAAATAATCTGAAAAAAAAAGTGGATTTCATTCCGACAGAAACAAATATATTTTTTCATTCGTATTCTATTCAGAAATCAAAATCTATGTCATCTTAAAATAATTGATCATCTGTTGTTTTAAATAACAGCAAATAGAGCAAAGATCAATTTGTCTCGCATTCAGTTTAATCATTTTCCTGATACAAATTCGTTCAAGAAGTGGCGCCATCTACTGTTAGCTTATAAAATTAACTTGAAACAAGAGGCGAATATATTGGCGTTGAATGAGTTCATCTATCTAATTAAAATTTTTATTTTCTGAATGTTTATTTCATTGAAGAAAATCTATAAAACTCTGGTCATTTTTAATGAAACAATCTATGCCTAAGCAGGAAGATATTTGATTGGAAACTGCTGAACACGATAACAATAAAATTGTTCCTGGATTTCGTTTTAAATTATTATCCTATAAAAGTTAAAATGATTAGGAAGCGATCACAGGCGACACCGCTGTCAATCCTTTTGTTAAAAACCTAGTAATTAAAAAAAGAAAAAAAAACTTTATTTATCGTTTAAGATTAATATTTTTCATGATATTTTGTTGGTTTGTATTTCATCATTTTTATTAGTTGATGAATTTGTCTCTGATTAAACAGAATTGCTGAATAAAGAATAGGCTCAAATTAGACTCGCAGACGCAAAGCAATTTGTTATTTCCGTTTTCTTGCAGTTTATTTAAACGGCTAATGATTTAAAAAAGATTCCAATACAATGCGAGAATATTATGACATGTAAACAGTCATTATATTTGTAATTCGCAAAGTATCTCATGTTAAGAGAAATATTATTCATGAATGCATAACGTGATATGTCATGCAATGTTAAAACAATGATGGACATTTGTTTTATTTATAACACTGTTACGTATATGCATCGATGGAAGAAAACATACCAATACTAGCAGAACCAACATCCAATTTACGTAAGCTTAATATAAATGGTGTCACAATTATTTCAAGCTATCAACAATAAGAGATTTATTCAAAACAGAAAATAATGACAGCATTAAAAATGGATAGAACATAAGTACAAAATAGCCTGGAAAATCCTCCCAAGAAATATATAAATGCAATATCTAGAAATGTAAATGAAGATTATTGGATTATGTATAATTTGTAGTCATGGTAGAGTAAACAGGTGGTTTAATAAATCTTAAGACAGGAGCCAGACCAAGACAGAATGTGATATAAATGTGTGGACAGATGGGTTGTGCATGAAACTTTGAAGATTTAGGTCAAAATAATAAACAGAAATGTGTAGTTTCATATAGAATGTCATAAGGAATCAACAAATATAGTTTGCCCAATAATAAACCGAGTAGCACGTGGCTACGTTTAATTAGGAGACAATGAATTTGTAACACCACGGACTACTAGTGCTACCAACATCGACGAAGGCGATGGTCGAGAGTAGATGTCTTTAAGAACACAGGGAGGCAAAAACGAACGAGACATATGAAAAAAGAGATAGGCGTACGCTACCATCATAAGATAATGGAACACGACATCCAGGACTGCCTGGAGGATAAACAAACAAAGCATTGTGAAAATCAAGCAAAAAATTTGATAAAATGATTCTGAAGAAAACCATATTCTATTAGTATACAAATATATTTACATAAGTGGAAAGATTGATGGAGTTGCATTGAGAGATTAATGCCTGAAAACCTGTCATATCTTGTAACATTCGCAAAGCCTTAAATCTCACGACATTATGTTACATGAAGCTGTCGGAATACAAATGACCATGCGCAAGTATATACTATGAGATTTGATTGAAAAAAAACTTAGTTGATAAATCAATTATAAACATGGACATATATCAATACCTATCTATCTATCTATCTATCTATCTATCTATCTATCTATCTATCTATCTATCTATCTATCTGTGAGTCCGTCTATCTGTGTGCGCGCGCAAAACTTTCAAATAGAATATATCGGTAAACTGACAATATCAAAAAAGAAAAAAAAGAAAATCTATATTAACCGATGCGTTGCGTCCTCTGGCAAAAAAAACACCAAAAAAAGAACCTTGCATTTGGCTTGATAAAGTCACTCAGAGGACGAAACGCGTCGCCTAAGATAAGTTTTTACCTTTGTCTTTATATATATATATATATATATATATATATATATATATATATATATATATATATATATACTTCAATCAGACGAAGATGCATTGAGGGTGCCATAATTTATGAATACCGCGTGGTAAATAAACAACCGGGTTTCTTCAGTTTATTCTCGTTCTTAGAAGACTGGTGTTCAATCTATGCGGGAGAGGAATCTCGTAAAACAAATGCATATAGTTAAAAAAAAACTGTTAAAATAAGTACAATCTAATGTCAAAACGATAGAGTTCATTTTATTTTAAATGCAGTTTTCCTCTATCTATGCGAATTATTTTCTGCGTCAACAACGTAGATCAGACTGAAATAAAATAAATCTAACATATCTTCTATTATTAAAGCCTCATCAGAGAATGACATTTTAATTGTTGTGTTGTTTGGTTTTCATTGGTTAAACAAACTTCATATGATTTTTAGGCAGGGCCCATGTGCATAATTTTCACCATCTGCCATTCTCTGACCTAGCTTTAATAAAAGCTAAACATATTGTATTTATAAACATTTCCTATTTTTCTTTATCCTATCATTCTGTCGATTCCGATCCCTGTCTCATATATATATATATATATATATATATATATATATATATTAAACTTGTATTTAAAATTTAAAAATTTAAAATTGTAGTTAAAACGGATTCAAACCTAAGCATCTTTTAAAAATTGTAGTTAAATAAAATGTATGCTAACCGAAACACCTCTATAACAAATGTACTACAGGCACTTAAATGAATCCAATAAAACACCTACTGAAAAATGAAATTATAACAAAAGCTAGATGATGTAAGGTAGCGTATGACCCATTGTTCTTTGTACATACATATGAAACTTTATTACTTAGGTTATATATATTTAAAATAAATAAATTAATTAATTAATAAATAAAGTTTACTAAATCTGAGAAATGACTTAGCTAGTTTTGTAGTAAGTGCCATAAATATTACTTAAATAATATTTAATTATAAAAGTTTAAAAATCGTAATTTACATATACTTTGATATGGAAAAATAATTTTACTTACTATGAGTAATTTTCCTTCTGTTATAAAGTAATATAGTCTATTAAAACTAACAATGAAAATATTTAAAAAATTTTAAGTTGTAATTTTAAAATTGTAATTAAAATTGTAGTTAAATAAAATGAATTCTAACCTAAACTTCTTTTAATTAGTACTACACGCACTTAAAAGAATCCAATAAAAACACCTATAGTAAAATAAAATTAATATGAAATGCCATAAGATGTAAGCTTTTGAATGACCCATGTCCTTTGTACTTACATGAGAAACAATATATTACTAGGTTTATATATAAAATAAAAGTTTACTAAATCAGTGAAATTAAGTAACCATTTTTGCCGTCATAGTCATAAATTTTTCATAAAAAAAAAATGTAACCTCATATACATACTTAAACTTAATGTTAAAATAATCCTACATAATATAATGGATTCTAATACATTTAACTGTTCTTAAAAAGAATAAAGTATAATAAAAATTAAAAATGAGAATATTTCAAATCGTAGTTAAATAAAAAGTATTATGATCTGAACACCCCCGAAAATCTGTAAATTTATAAAGGGAAAAAATGCCGTAAAAAATCCAGACGACATGCATTCAACGGATGTCAGTTTTCATTGAAAAATACATCCTTACCCCTTACCAAATTGTAGCTAATAACTGATACAATGATACTGACATAAGGAAAACCTAGACATCCCTTGTCCAATTTGAAGTAGAATATTCTGTAACCACGGAAAGGTAATTTTAGTTGAGTCTTTAAAACCCAGTAATTTTTTCAAAGTTACTCCAAAATTCGCTTGAAGATGAAATGGAACTAATGCTTTTAATTTAATTGCAAAATTAAATTCGGCTTTTAGCTTCTATTTTTGAAACATGGTTAGAACTGTGGAGCGAAAAAAACATATTTTAAATCAATTAATTTATAATATATATATATATATATATATATATATATATATATATATATATATATATATATATATACACACACTGGGTGCAAGGGGTAAAAGGTCGCAATTTTATGTTTTTGATTGCGCACCTGCGCATTGTTTGATTTTGTCGACTGCACAGTATAGTAGGGTCAGTTGGGAAGCTTCTGTGAGAAAAAGGAGCACACTGACGCAATTGATTCCACCAGAAATTTGGAAACGACGTACTATACTGCTTGACATTATCGCCGGAAACTCAAATACGAACATTTAAGAGTATTTGTGTGTCAATCTGACGACAGCGCAAGGGATTCGGCATGATCAGGATGAATTTAATGATAATTACGAAGGTACAGCAGTTCGGTAAACTCACTCTGATCACTCTGATATGAAAAGAACTCCTGAATCTGTTGGTGAAGGCCGCAGACTCAACAGGAAGACCTATATCGTGTTGTAAAGTGGTGGGGCAGCCATCGGTCAAGAGGGTGGCTACTGGACGACTATATATTAGGCAATAGGACACAATGACACACAAGCATAACACTGTCATGGCTGTCGGACAATTTCAGCGACTACATCATCCCTTTTATCTGACCACCTAACTGCTAGCCCGTTGTTTATTATGTATGGGATGCAATTGGGCGAGAGAGCAAAACATTCCTTGTAACTGAAGTAAAGGTAAATGAACTGAAGGCAATGTTTATAGCAGCATTCACCGCCCAGAGGAGTTGCAGGAGATTCCGAAGTCTCCTGGAGGTTATCGTTGTATCCAATGGCGATCGTATTGAATAAATTTACTCTTTAGTACTTAATGATATTTTTGTGTGATTTTGGTAAATGTATCTATTAAAATGAGATGTCACTGATATTTTCATTTTGAAGTAATTTAGACGATAATTTATCCATCGCATCTTATATATATATATATATATATATATATATATATATATATATATATATATATATATATAGCTGTGTGTGTGTGAGTGTTTTGAGCAACTGTCCGTTCTTATGCATGTTACCTGTTACGTTTCATATAAAAGACAAAGGAATATACTGCGAGTTTATAATTATTAGCGAAAAGCAGTTGGGTAAACCATCACTGAAAAATTCATCCCTAGTTCCCCAATATAGATAACATGTACGACGCACAAAAGCGTCGTACATGTTATCTATTTTGGGGAACTGAAGATAAATTTTTCAGTGATGGCTTATCAAACTGCTTTCGCTAATAATTTAGCAATTTTCAAGTTTGTATTATTGTAGCAACTAGGATTATTAATTTTTCTTTCCTTTGTTTCTATACTTGGTTTTATGTGAGATACTTTTGTAGTAGTTATATCTATCTATCTATCAATCTATCTCTCTCTCTCTCTCTCTATATATATATATATATATATATATATATATATATATATATAGAGAGAGAGAGAGAGAGAAAAGATTCCTCCTAAATATCTCTTTATATATATACTAGCAGTAGAGTCCGGCGTTGCCCGGGGATGTAACAGTAAGAGATAGATCAAGTATCGACCATCATAAAGACTGAAATATAAAATTGACAAAGATTATTGTTTAAGGTTGACGGACACGCATGTCTTAATTATTTTTTTTTTTTTTTTACGAATTGGTCAAACCCAAATTCAAACAAAACATTGTTTACAATCGTTATGAGTCTATCGATTGGTGAATAGAATTTTATTATAAACAATTGTCTTGTAAATGGAATTTTTAAAGCATTCTGAATGTAAATAAAGAAAAAAGTGTGCAAGACAATAAGAAATACTACCTGCCGAAAAAAAAGTGGATGTTTGTTTTATCGGTTGAAAAATGTAAGAAATCCTATCCCATATATAAAGGAAGACACACACACACACACACACACACACACACATAAACAACCTATGTTTTTTAACCTAAGTCATTCCACGGAATCGCTAAAACATAGAACATAGTCTGATGCAAAAGACGCCAAAGTTTATGAAAAGAAATTTTTATCGTCAAAATGCTTATTTTTTTATGAAGAGGATAGACAAATTTTTTTTTAATTATTTTTTTAACATTTTTCCATCTTTTTAGAATATTCTAAATTTTGATTTAAAAAACCTTGTTTCTCTTGTCGCAACAAGGGGTAGTAAATAACATGGATAATTTTTAGCGCATTTTTTTTTGTATTTACACACATTAATTTGGAAAATCTTGCAAAAATAAAAATAATTGTCAGATCTTAATGAAACTTTCAGAAACTATTCACAGATGATCGAAATTATTATAAATATTTTTTTTTTATTAAAGTCATGGCAGAAATTTTTTTTTTATATTTATTAGCACCCCCATAACTAATTTTATGAAAAACTCTAGAAATTCGAGACCATCGGTTTTAGTGATTACAATAGTTAAAAGCACAAGGCTTTGAAGAATGCAAATCATGTTTTTTTTGTTGTTTTTTTTTTTTTTGGCCAACGTACCTGAAAATCAGCTGTGAATTGTAATATACAAAACTCAATAAAACAAATATATTATTTAGTTTCAAATGCTTTTATTTGTTTTAATTTGTTTTTATGAATATGGACAATATTTTCTGAAAGAAAAAACATTTTTCAATGAAAATTGAATTTTTAATACAATTATTTCTTATTTCTTTAATTATAAAAAGATTTTTTTAAAAATGTTTAAATTGAATTTTAAAAAATATTTTAACATTAGTTAAAAGCAACATCAACCTTTCAAAATGTCCGTGTGAGATTGTCATTGTCTAGCGCTTTGAAAATTGTATAATTTGGACCAATCAGATTAGCCATGGTAATTAAGAATTGTAATTTTTGTGTTTATAGTCGGACAGTAATTATCAAGTACGGAAGACCAACCAGAATACAATTTAGTTGCATTATTTGAGTTCAGCATTGTTCTCCGCTGTTAAGCCCTTTACTTTTGCGAAACACGTATGGAGAAGTTAATTTGAGTTTTCAATTTTAACTGAGAAGGGTACCTACAAGTAACAGTATCATCTTATGAAATTTAACTACTGCTAAACTTTAATTTATATGATCTTATTTTTATATTAATCTCAGTTATGACATTTTTGCATAAATGAAATATCAAAATTAATAATAAAATGAATGGAAATGCAAATAACACAGTAAAATGTAATAAATGTACAGAAAATTATAGTATTTTATGTACACTTCTGATAAAATTTCATAAGAAAGGTACCTAAATTAATTAGATACCTTTTCCTTATGAAATTTAATCTCACTATTAACAGTCTTATTTTTTAATTTCTTTATATTTTCCATAAAGCATCGTAAACGTAAAAATGAAAGCTAAGTACAAAAAAAAAATAAAATAAAATAAAAAATTAGAGCGCTGAAAGTTTTCCTTAAAAGTAACAAGGTAAATAATTTGTTCATTTAAATAATTTCACTTCCATCCATCCGTAGAAAGAATTCTACCCCCGTAAGTTATCTAAACGTCATGAATGTGCCTTTCGTCAATCGTCAAGCGACGCGAAAGGTTATGACCTGCTTTGTTTTATTTTCAAATTACATTTTTTCGGCGCAGAAGCTAAGTTAAGCTTGGTTCAAAATATTTTAAATAAACAGTATAATATCTGTTTTTATTAAAATCAGTTTTGAAAAAATGATAATTGACTTTTAAAAGAATATCAAAGTAAGCTTTTAATCTTTTTTATCAAATCGAAATAAATGATTGAAAATGATTATCTGCCCTTTTTTTTACCAAAAAAAACAATATTTTTAACGAAAATTTCAGACGTGCTAGGAACGATTAAAAATGTAAAAAAAATGCCCCCAAAATACTTTGATCTTTCCTCTTTAATAATTAGATAAAATTTTGTTTTCGTCAAGTTCGGCGTCTTTTTCATCATGCTATGCTCTTTTGTTTACATTTTCGTGGGTGAGTTCTCCCCCTTTCATTCTCACGATGTGTCTTAATCGTGTTTTCAAATTGATTTTATTAAAAAACAACTGTATTTTTCCCATTTTCGGTCCCGTTAGAACCACCACAAGGTAATTTTATGTAGTCCTGTGAAGTTTTGTTGAAATCGGCTAAAAATGTAGGAAATTCGATCCAACATATAAACGTTACACACACACACACACACACACACACACACACACACACAACCTGCGTTTTATAATAAGTAAGATATATATATATATATATATATATATATATATATATATATATATATATATATATAGATAGATAGATAGATAGATACGTAAACACGAATATATAATGACGCACATTTAATGCTTGTGTTAATAATATGGTGCTATAAATAAATAATTATTTAGATGTACCTATTTATATTTTAATAACAATTATATTCTTATAGTTGAAGGTATATAAGTTGTGTTGATGTCTATTTTTTACATGTTTATATGTGTATATATTATTTAATTATTTATTTAATTTTTTAATATTTATACTTATTTTGAATTTCATTTAATTTTTATTCTAATTTAAAAAAAAATTAACAGACACCACAAATAATATGTACTGTTCTACTATTATTTTAACCTGGTTTACACACACACACAAACACACACATATATATATATATATATATATATATATATATATATATATATATATATATATATATGTAACTGTAACTAATCAGTGTTTTCGTTCATGAAAGTCAATGTGTTATGCAATCGGTGATAAATATTTTTTTCTATTACTCTCTCTCTCTCTCTCTCTCTCTCTGTATGTATATATATTTATGTGTGTGTGTGTGTGTGTGCGTGTCTGTGTAAAGAGAGAGAGAGAGAGAGAGAGAGAGAGCGAGAGAAAGAAAAGAAAGAGAGAGGTTGTAAACAGGAATATGGATATAAAGTGCCGAAACTTTTATTACAGATAACGTAAGAATACCTATTGTAAAATTTTGTCAATGACTTCTAGTGAGAAATGCTAGCTATTCTAATGTCTTTGCTGACAGTCTATGAAGGAGCAAATGATGTACCAGTGGCTTTGGAGTTAATTAACACTGAACACAGTACCCTAAACATTCACAGAAAATTAGACCATTTTTGACTATTATGAATTAAAGAACAGAAGATAAACACCGTGGCGCTACACAGTGCATTCCAGAAAGAAGTTAAAGCAATATATTTTGCAGGCTAAATGACGGTCATTGTGCTTTGAGAGCAGAACGGTAAAATAGCACCACTCTCAATGCAGACTACTACACTGAAGATATTATAAAAGATTAGAACAAGCCGTCTTCCTGCGAAGCCACATTTGTTGGGGAATGATGTGCTTTATTAACACTGCGATGTAAAAGTTCACAACTAAGTAATTGCAGAATATATTTGCAGAACCTTGACTCATATTAGTTTAGTTTCCTTCATTATATCAGAAAACCGATAGTATTAAGTCTGCTATGATAAAAAAGAATATGAATTATTTTTGCTAGAATTCATAAATTTCTTAAGAAAGTAAGAGTTTTAAAATGTAGTAAAGAAATTATAATGCCTTCCTTAATTTTAAGAGACTTTTATGTAAATTTTTTGAGACCTATTTGTTTTCATGGATGATGAACTTATCCACTTCCGCCTCTTCCTTTTTTCTTATTCTTTAATTTCAAATATTCCATATATTAAGGATTCAATATTAAGCGTTTCATATTAAAAAAAAAATTCTTTTCTTATTTGACAATTTGCTGTTAAGTCATGTGTCCTTAAACCCTTTGTGACGGACCACACTGGCATCTAAACCCTTAACTTCTCAATCACTCAATCTCTTACGAAATTGGTGAACTCTGACTATCAGGCTTCTCTTCAGATCTCTTTGTTACCTCTTTATCTCTGACTTATGTCCAACTACCCAGCTCTGCCCTGTTGGCGACTCTGATCATGCGGTACTGTCTGTAAATATCTCTTTCCGCTCGCCCCCATCCAAGAACTTCCTACCAACATAATATATTTCTGTTATCAACGAGCGGATTGGGACTCCATTCGTGATTTCGTTCGTGACGTCACTTGGAATTAAGTTTTGAATCATTCTATTCAAAATTGCGCGTCTGTGGTCTCCTGCTGGGTGAAAGCCAGCATCGATGCTTTCATTCCAGAAAGGAAATACCAAATTAAACCGCATTAATCTCCTTGGTTCTCACTTGCATGCTCAACAATCACAGGAATCATTTTTCCCGGCTGTAACAGAGAGACATATCTGATTACAACAAATGTCTCTATCTCTGCTCGTAATGAATGCAAGCGTGTCCTCAAAGAAGCGAAGTTACCGTTTGCTGATAAAATGAAACAATGTATAGCAACTCACAATTCGGTTCTAGAGATTATTGGCGGCTCTGCAAGAGTGCCGAACAACAGAAAATTTTCAATCCCTCCTGAAATCAATTCGAATAGCAGATAAGGTTGAATGCCAGAAATTTCGAAACGGCATAATATACTGCTTGGCATTCGCGCCGTAGAAACATTTAATAGTGTTTGTGTCTTAGTCTGAGGAGAGTGTAGATGATTCGGAAAGAGTTGGATGAGTCTAGTGATGATTACGAAGCTACGGTAGCTCCGAAAACTCTCATTCTGATAAGAATGTACCCCTGAATTTGTTGGTAAAGGCTTCAAACTCAAGAGTGTCTGCTGGAGGACCCTATGTCTGGCAACATGACTTTGCCACGTATCTCACAAACAGGAGAAACCTGTCATGGCTGTCAGATAATTTCAGCAACAATATCACTCCTTAAATCTGGCCACCTAACTCTCCAGACTGCAAATGTCTTGATTATTATGTGTAGGGCGAAGATGGACTGAAGGCAAGGTTTATGGCAACATTCGCCAACTTAAACAAGGAGAAAGTCCAGAAGAGTTGCAGGAAATTCCAAAATCATCTGGAGGTCTTGGTTGAATCCAATGGTGGTTTTATTGAATAAATATACTCTTTAATATTTCAAGATATTTTTTAGTAATTTGGTAAATATATCTGTTAAAATGAGATGTCAGTGTGACGACAATTTATCCATCACATCTTGTATATATATATATATATATATATATATATATATATATATATATATATATATATATATACTAGCAGTAGAGCCCCCGGCGTTGCCGGGGATATAACAGTAAGAGATAGATCAAGTATCCACCATCATAAAGACTGAAAAATAAAATTGACAAAGATTATTGTTTAAGGTTGACGGATACGCATTTCTTAATTAGTTTTTTTTATTTTTTTATTTTTTACGAATTGGTCAAACCCAAATTCAAACAAAGACATTATCTTTAATCGTTACGAGTCTACCGATTGAATAGAATTTTATTATAAACAATTGTCCTGTAAATGGAATTTTTAAAGCATTCTGAATGTAAAAATAAAGAAAAAAGTGTGCAAGACAATAAGAAACACTACATGCCAAAAAAAAATGTGAAGTTTTGTTGAAATTGGTTGAAAAATGTAGGTAGCCGTTCTGTAATCTTTTAGTTTTACAATTTATGATTTTTACTTATTGAATACAGTAAAAAAATTGCATATTTTGCTCGTGGTGTTTCATAATTAGAATTCTGATTTGAATATATTTTCCACTCGTTGTTTCTAATACAAAAAATATTAACTTTATTTGGGTTTATTCATTATGATCTAACAAATCTTATTCATTTAGTAGCCGTTCTGTAATAATAATCTTTTATAATTTATGATTTTTACATATTGAATACAGTAAAAAAATTGGACACCATGTGTATTTAAAGTAGTTTCCCGTTCCGGTTATTATTTTTAGTTAGGACTTGTGTATGTTTAGATTTCATTATCTTTCCCTAAAGATAAAGAATTTATTCCGATGTTTGTATTCGTACAATCAGTAGAGATCGTTAGATTATTGTTTAAGGTTGACGGACACGCATGTCTTAATTAGTTTTTTTTTAGGAATTGGTCAAACCCAAACTCAAACAAAAACATTGTTTTCAATCGTTACGAGTCTCTCAATTGAATAGAATTTTATTATAAATAATTGTCTTGTAAATGGAATTTTTAATGCATTGGGAATATTAAAAATAAAGAAAAAAGTGTGTAAGAGAATAAGAAACACTACCTGCCAAAAAAAAAAAAAAGTGAAGTTTTGTTTTATCGGCTGAAAAATATAGTAAATCCGATCCCATATTTAAAGGAACCCACACACACACAAACAACCCGATGTGAGTTGTCCCCCTTCCATTTTCACGATGTCTCTTTATCGTTTTTTTCAAATTGATTTTGTGCAAAAACAATTATATTTTTCCCATTTTTGGCGCCGTTAGAACCACCACAAGGTAATTTTATGTAGTCCTGTGAAGTTTTGTTGAAATTGGTTGAAAAATGTAGGAAATCCGATCCAATAGACAGACATACACACAGACAGACATACACACACACACACAATCTGCGTTTTATAATAAGTAAGATATATATATATATATATATATATATATATATATATATATATATATATATATATATATAGATATATATGCGTGTGTGTGTAGAGAGAGAGAGAGATACATAGATTTTGCTAGAAATAACATTACTGGCCAGTGAAATAGAGCACAAGGAAAAATAATAGAGAATATACTGTTTTTTGCGTACATTAATTATTTATCATATTATTTTTGTGGGTGCTCGGATTTGAATAGACGCCCCATTTATTTATTAAACGGTATGTTGATTTATTTTGGTTTATCAGCCTGAATGTTCAAGAAATCTTATTAAATAAAGAATTTACACTCTTTGACAGGATTAGAAGCTGCGTACCTCTGGACAGAGGGCGGTATATATTTGATCCGTTCTGACCAGTTGGTCAGAACGGAGTCCCAAAGAACCAATTAGTCAGGCAAGGTTGAAGTTCTCCAAGGTACCGGCAGAAATGATTTGGTTTTAATATTGAAAAACAAAAAAAACAGTTGTATGTAAGCGAGGAAATGTTGGAGTACTTTGTGGTTACATAAAAGAAAGCCTCTATACCTATAATTACCATATTCCTATGCAGTCTTCTCAAAATTCTAATGATGTTTCTTGCCTTCAAGTTGTGGGAATTTGCTGAAATTAAACTGACGGATATTTGATATAATTGTCTAATAAGTTATATCTATGTTTGTTTGTACGGAATGAACAAGTTCATAACAATCATTAATATTATTAAATTTGAAGATTTTACCACTGAAATGAATTTATAATAGGTTGATTGTAAAGATTTTACTAGTTTGAATTTTGAGTCAACCAACTAAGCTAGGACATCTTTGAATAGTAGGAATCTGTGACTAGCATCAGTTTATAATTTTCTCTTAAACGATAGCGTCATTTATACGGCTTTTCTTAGTTTAACCTCGTGTATGGTTATAACTTTACAAAAAAAAAAAAAAAACATATTCGACATTGCCTAAAGACTATTACTGCTAGAGAAACATTTAGAAACATTCACACAGTGCATACAGAGATAGTAAGTGCTGTCATTTAGGTATTGAAAGGTTAACTAATGGTGACTGTGATATATACGATAAACCTCGCATTAGAATTCGAGACACTCTAAATGGAGAGATTTTGAAAGAGACTATTGAATAAAAATTCATATCAAAGCATTAGACTTTTGGCGCAAAAAGCTAATGCTATGTTCAATTGTCTGCGAAAAAACACAAGCGAACTGTGAAACTTGAAAAGATGGAATTTGGTTTCCCCAGAAATTTTATCATGAGAAACGAAGACAACGTTTCACCATTTGACGAAAAGTGGATTTTGTATGTCAAGAAAAAAGGACAAAGACAAGGTTATCATAAAACCAGAAATTAGTTTCGTCGGCTCCATTGAGGAATAAGGATCAACAGCGTTGCTGCTGTGGCTTCAATAGCAAATAAGGTTGTATGAAATGAAGTCGTTAGTACCATACCCAACCAGCTTTGTACAAATTTCTTTTACTTACACTACCCAGTGTTCCCAAGCAGTTCACTACATAAGTACTAACCGAGCTTGACACTACTTAATGTCATTGTCCAACCGATTGTTTCGGTGTGATTTGATGGTAACTTGGAGAAACTAGTGTCAACGTCAACATACAGAAGTATTTGATTTGTGTATGTGGTAATATGAAACGGGTTTTCCTTAACGCGCTACCGGAACATGGAAGGACCCTTACTACAGACGTTTATTTTCAGCAAATTAGTCAGATAAACGAATTATTACACCGTAAATGCCTTTCTTTGGTAAACAAAAATTATTCGGCATGATAATGCAGGTTACACTCTCCAAAACAACACAAGAAAAAAAAAGATCTTTCGAATTGTTGGGTTTGCACATCCTCCATGCTCACCAGATGAAGCAAATACACATTTCCATTCGTTCTTGTAAAGTTCATGTGGCACATGACAAATGACAATATTTATATATCGTTCTATATTTCTGAGATGAGGTATTATGTAGATTATTTACATTATTCGGACTATTGTCCTCATCTCTGTCGCCATATTTATTACAACGTTTCGGCCTTTGTACGCTCCGGCCTTCTTCAAATGGTTGGAATGTCGAACTGAACCCTTTATTTCGCTCACTGGGGTAGACTGTTCTAGTTCCACGTGCCATGTTTGATGGATGTCAGTTATCAGTTATCTCTTGTTAATTTCCCTCTGTTCTCCACTGCCTTAGCCGGTTATTGAACTCACACTCTTTGGGTGCTGTCACTGGATCTAACTAACGCCTTTATCCACTGTGCCATGTGTCCGTGAGGACATCTGTGTATGAATTTCTGGGTATTATTAAACTAATGTCTTCAGTAACCATTTTTAACAGTGCTCATATTGCAATTTTTGCTGTTATCATTCATGTTTTTACCAGAGCTCATATTACAATTTTTGTTGTTATTATCGTTTTTTTCTGGCACACCTTATTACTTGTTTCCTTATTGTATTCATTTCTATGCTTGGTCGGTTCCGGTGATTTTTCTGGGCTAGCATATGTGCTGATTCCTTAAGTTTACGAATTGTCCAATGGTGTTCCTTGTCTATGATCTCAACCTAATCTCCCTTCTTTCTCCACATGTGTTCAGCCACACCTGATTTTTCCACTTCCCCTCGTTTTACAGTTTTCTGGTGTTCTTGAAGCCTTACCTTAAGTGGGTGGCCTGTCTCCCCTTTATATTTCTTTCCGCAGCTGCACGGGATAGTGTACACACAGCCTTTAGTTATGTTCACCTCTATAGGGGGTCTTACTCGTGAGAGATATCTGCGAAGTGTCGTCCAGCTTCTGAAGGTTGTTCTGATGTTATATGGACCGCAGATCCTTTGTATTTTCTCTGATAACCCCTTCACATAAGGCAGGCAGACTGTTTTCTGAATATTGTTGTCCTCTTCTTGTATCCATCTTGCCCAGTTTTTGGGGGATGCTGCCATGTGCCCAGGATAGTTGTTACGTTGTAGAGTACTACTTATACTGACCAATTATTTATCTAATGTCTCTGGGTCGCCACTTATGACATTTGCTCAGTGTTGAAAGCAGCGGAAGATCCATTTCTTTACGCTGTATCGATGGTGGGAGTTGAAAAATGAGGTACTGTCCGGTGAATGTTGGTTTACGGTATACGGATGTCTTGAACCCATCCTCTGTTCGAGATATTAGTACATCCAGGAACGGGAGTGTGCTGTTACTCTCTTTCTCCATTGTGAACTGTATCGAAGGTCTTATTGAGTTCACATGGTCCAGTAGAACCTGAACATCTTCCTGGTGTGGCTAGCGTATGAAGGTGTCATCTACGTACCTTAAACACATAGATGGCTTTAGTGATATAGATTGTAATGCCATTTTCTCAAAGTATCCCATGTATATATTCGCCATTGCTGGTGATAATGGCAAGCCCATTGCTAAGCCCTCATCCTGTCGATATATGTGTGATCCCATTCCGAAGTGTGCTGTTTGTGTACAGAAAGTCAACATCTCCATCAGATTATCTATTGGAATACTGGTCTGTTCTTCTAGAGATGAGTCAGATGACAATCTGTCTCTGACTACTGAGAGTGCTTCCTCCGTGGGTACCTTGGTGAACAAACTCACCACGTCCAAGCTCACCATCTGGTTGGATAGGATGGGAGCATCTTTGATTATTTCCACGAAGTGGGCGGAGTTTCGGACATATGAAGGAGACTTTCTGATCAATGGGTCAATTATATCTACAAGGAAGCGACTCAGAGGATGGCACACAGGGCTTTGGCAACTAACAATCGGCCTGAGTCGAATACCGAATCTCTGGGAGACCGTATATGTGATGTAGCTTGGTATAACGCTGTAACAACTGCCTATACGTCTTAGGTGCGAAGTGAATCTTGTTCTTGATTAGAATCTGTGACAGTTTGCAGTTGAAGAAAACCATAGAAGAATTATAAATTACATGAGAAAGACCTTGGAGAAGGCCAAGCCGCCCAGGTCTAACATAACAAAACTGCAGAGGCTGGCGATCGGATCCCGATAAAGGAAAGAAAACATCATCATACTACCGGCTGACAAAGGCAATGCGACTGTAGTGATGGACAAATCAGATTATACAAGAAAGCGCACGCGTGTGTGTGTGTGTGTGTGCAAGCTTTACTTGAACAGGAAAATATATTTCAGAATAAGTAAGAGGTTATATATATGTTATTTCTTAAAAGTCTATTGTTATTTAAACTGCTTTTATTTTCCTGTTTTCATAGTCTGGTTACTTATCATCTTGTTTTTGTGCTCACTTGCCGATATATTGCTGAAATATGAACGCAATCAATGTGATCGTTCAGCCAATCGGAACGCTCGTCAAAATTATCTATAGAAAATAGGACCAACGACACAAACAACGCCCTCTTATCAAACGGGGGAAACACAATGCCAATTAACAGTCACTAATATGCATAATTGAGCTATTATCATTCCAAATTAAATGCGCTTAAAATGAAATCATTTCTACGCCTATTTTTGATAATAGGAGAGTGTATTTAAGACTGAACGAATATAAAAAAATATATATCATAAAGGAAATTCTGATCTTTTATATGTAAATTTTAAGAACTTAACTTTAATCCATATATATCAGACTCGATTGCAATTCGAAGGGCTTGTAAATGAATACACGATTTATATATATATATATATATATATATATATAATGGACTCTCCCGTCGGTTTCGACGTATGAAGATCTGACAGCATATTGATTCAGTTACGAAGGTTTGGGGCGATAATTTTAAGTGGCATTTAAGACACGCTAGTGATTTACAAAGGAGGCCACATATGGAGCAAGTGTGAGGGTTGTGAGATGAGATCACTTTTAGATTAGCTGACCTTTTAGATCTTGCTCTCGCTTCTTGATAATGATTCAGACAAGCAGCTTGAAAATTGTTGAGTCCACTAGAACACGTTGATCTTCATTCTACCCACTCCAAAGGGTGTTATGTGGCATATTGACTGCTGACAAGTTGCTTTTCAGCCTGTCTTTGTATCTTAGCCATGGGTGTCCTACATTCCTGTAGCCCCCTCGTAGTAAATCTTAGACACTAAAATTTATTTTCTTCATTTTCCAATGCATTTTCATAAGAATATAATAATTAGTCTTTAACATTATTTTTTTTATCATTTCACCCCTAATCAGGACTGTAAAATCACTAAGTCGTAATGGGTTACTGAGTGTTTGAGAATATGAAGAATATACTATTAAGGAGAGAGAACAATAAAAAAACAACACAATAATGATTGATACTGCATTTATTTTTTTGAAAATGAAAGCAAGAAAGCCGGAATAGAGTTCCACAAGCGAGAAGTGTGATGGAACAAATCGTTGATATAGAAGTTACGCTTACATCTAACCATTTCAACTATAAAATGATGAGACATTACCGCCAATTTTGTTCTACGCTTTAATTAATTCTAGGTACCATAGATAAAAGTGCATTAAAACAATTATAATCAAAGTATTTATAAAAAATGCAGAGGGAAGCTACATTAGGGCGGAGGAAAAGTGACTGAAGCTGCTTTGCAATAATATTGCTGATTCTTCTTTGGATTTTTTCATAAATCTGCAAATATATAGCAGAAATATCAGACCAGATGGTGCAGCAATATTCAAGGCATGGACGAATGATAGACATATAAATAAGTAAGAGAGATTCTGAAGAGAAAAATTGTCTAGCACGACAAAATGAACCAACTTTCCTAACAACAGACCTAGCACTTAATTCAATATAATCTTTCTACTTCATGTCAGCGGGAAAAAAATTAGCCCGAGAAAGTACGAGTCAATCTCCTGGATAACAGCATGAGACATGCCGATGGAAACCGGGAAGGGGCTTTAATTATGATTGATAGAAAGCAATTTCATTTTTAGGTAATTTTGTTGATCAGCTGCAAATTTGATTTATTGAACTGATCAGACTTACTATTAAGACAGGAGTGAGTAGTTGTACCGCCAGAATAAATGCAACGTTGAGAAATGATATCATCAGTAAAAAGTCATTGCTTAAAATTAGGAACAACTTTAGTCCGAGGATAGTGACCTGGAGAGCACCTGCATGCTCAAATCAGACACAAATGAAAATTGTACATATCTTTGTCATTCTTTCTCCTACCACAAAAGTGTTAGTTAATGACTGTGTAGTAGGTAAATAAGAATGTCAATTGGCAACGATACAATTCAAAACACGTCATTACTTTCCTTTTCCTAAAAAGGCAAAATTTTGATTTGAAGAAACAATTTCTTCCGTAATTTCTGTCTGAATTTTTTTAATGAATTTTTTATTTTGATTATTTAGATTATTTACATATAGACCACTGTCCACATATTTAATTTGGTAACATAGAAATTGTGAGTTAAATCACCAGGCCAGGCAGTGTGTACTTGGATTCAGTGGAAACACGATGTGTAATAAGTCTGTGGATGTAACATGGAGCGGAGCAAAGACTACTGGACAAATGTGTTTATGATGTAAATGTTAGACCCACTTTCTAATTTTACGAAATGACCAATCATCACAATCATCACAAATTATTTAGGTCATATGGAGAACCCGGGAGTAATATTGTATAAAATGAGTGTCATATTTTAATTTCTATGTATACATATTGATACGGAAGGCGATTATATGTCTATGTGTATATGTGTTTAAATTTAGTTCGAAGTCAATCCTAATTGAATTGAAAAAGAAAGCATCTTTGCTTTATATATTCTTTATATATTATTATATATATTATATATTATTATATATATTATATTTTCTCTACTATTTGCTCCAACTTCTGATATAGGTTTATCAAACGTGACGGCCAGCATTTAGGAGACTATATGAATTGATTGACGGGCAAATTAATATGTAGCACTATTGAGTGATTTCGAAAGAATGTTAACGATCATTCCCTACTTTTCACTGAAGGTGGGGATTAAAGCCTTCTTTTCTTTAGAAGAGTGTATTTGACAGAAAACTTTCAATTTGAAAATGAGTTGCAAAGAAAACTGATTAACATAACAAAAATACGGCGCGTTTTTCTAGTGTTCATCCAAAAGAAGGCTAAAGAACTATTCAATGTAGATGCTTAGTGAACGAGGTCTGTGATATAAAGAGTAGGAAGTAAGAAGTGAGGATAGCGTGAATATGGGTGTCAGTTAACTGTTGACCCTTTAGGTGATTAGCTTCCGATTGTAGCTGTTTGCGAAACATCCACAAAATCGCTATTTGAGCGGATCTTTTCAGGATTACAGAGGGAATTTCGGTCCTTCGACTCTGTACAGGCAGCGTAGGAGGCCTTATCGGTGAAGGTCTAAAATTTTGAAACTAAGGAGTGAAATTCGTCCAAACATTTGCCATTAAACATTAACGCTAGAATAGTGACAGGTTTTCGAAGTTGTTTCTGTGTAAAAAATACTCCCAGTCATGCAATGTCACGTATACTAATTTGAACTTGATCAAGTCTGGAAAATGGGGCTTAGATTGATCAAGCACAGATATGAGATCAATTTTTCATTTGTTTGAGATGGTTAACAGGATTGTCCCTCAGACAAATTTAGTGATTAGAAATTTGTTACTGCAATATTTATGTTTGATAGGAGCTTAATCTACGATTAATGCATAACGTAACAGCACAGCTATTAGTTGAGATAATTATAACTCTAATGAATTTTGCCTCACTTATAAATGAATGACCGTTCGTGAGAAGCTACGATGGACTTAATTTATTTCAAATAAGAATAGTCACATTATATATTCTATAAAGCAAAATATCAAAATTCCGCTATTTTAACAAATATAATTATTTCCAAAATATTAATATATTATTATTATTATTATTATAATTATTATTATTATTATTATTATTAGCGATGACGCTACTTTTTCACATATATGGTTATTTAATTTACATTTTACTAAAAATTTTATCATAATATTTCAGTTAAAGGAAATAGAACAAAAAAGAAAATCATATCCCAAAACATCTTGATACCCCATTATATATTGTGTGAAAGAAAATTTGCCTTTCTTGAACGAATACCTACCCGGTTCTACTACGGAAACTTATGGCAGACCCTTCTAGCCATATTTCTAATGGTAAATAGGTACTCATATGCCAAATCTTTTAACTTTCATTTATTATTAAATACTTATTCATATTAATAGACATACGTTAGTGGGTCTGAGATCAAATATATTCTCCATTACATTTTGATGAGTTTTGTTTTGTTTACAAATGAATATTTTTCAGTTGTTTTAATACATTTTTCTGGAATGCTATTCATTTTGATTAGTCTCTTATTTCAAATGTCTATTATTATTTCATTATATTTCAGGGAGTTGTATTTTGTCATCATATATGTTTATCCTTTTCCAGCAACTACTTCAGTGTTCTTTCTCTGCTGCAGACGCATGTTTCTGTTTCAGTGCTTACCAAGATGCGTAGTTCATCTAATTTAACAGCAAACATATTTCGGGTGATTAAAAAATCTGTCACTTATTACTACGTAGTGAGAAAACTGTTTCCCAATTTTCTCATTTTTTGTGCGATTTTCTTATATTTTTTAAGGTATTAATTTCACCGTGTAGTCAACATGTATTGTTATCTATTGGATCTACTAGATGTTCATTGACCTGTTCCCTAATATCAGACCTGATCTTCTTGCATTTTGAATGGGTGGTTGCTTTGGATTAGAATCTCAAAATATTGACTCTTTTTATTATCTACCAGAACCTCTCATGTCATTTATTTACATGATTGAACCCAACCCCAATTCCTAGTGTACGACTTTCCTTAATCTGTACTAGCAGATTTTATCTTCCATAAAAGCAATTTTGCTGCACTACATTTACAGAGCTTATGTTTTATAGTCACTTATCTTTCTTCATGTTGACGCCATTCTTTTTGTTGTTGTGACATAGTAAGTGATTCTCTTTCTCTTAAAAATGTAGCCACTTTCAGCTTTTTTTATTTCTCTAAGGGGAAGCTTTGTTTTGTTATTTGTATCCCTTTGTTGCTAATTTTCTGTAACATATCCTGTGAATATCGACTTCAGAGTGCAGGGACATTTGCATAATTAATTTTTGGACAGTCGATTTATCGATTTTAATTTGTCACTAGAAATTGTCCTGAGTACCTAACAATTGACTCTGCTCATTTATCCACACCTTTTATTAATTTTTTGCTGTTTTGCTTTGTTTCAAATGATATGTCTTTCGGATTTGTGTTTTCATGTTCTTTCGCTTTATACATTATTTATTTGTAGCGTTCATTCGCGATTGATATCGTAATTGACTTGTTATCTGGCAACAGAATTCGATCTGTTCTCAGGGGCGTGCTTAAGGTAATTGTAATGGTGAGATTAACCGTATACATGCAGGAATCACTGGGAATATATTGGCCTAAGAATTAGCGTTCCGTTTGGAAAGGCAAAATGGAATGGATGCGTAGATTGATAGGCCAATATGTACGGGAACACCCTGGTATTAATTTTGACGAGTGCCTAGGTAGAGTGTAGATTTTAAAAATGTAAACGAACTGGTTTGTACATCCTAGGGAGAAGCATGTTTGAGTCGAGTTTGTTTGAAGATGATACTCCGTGAGATTTATCAACGGCTGCGTCTACTGTGCCACAGTCCCCTGGGGATCTTAGGTCGCGATTTGCAGTCTTATTGCAAACATGAGAAGAGATCCAGCCTCTCTGTGGAATAAGTATAAGGATATTGGATGACTTTAAGCACCAAGTCAATTTTCAGGTAGGGACATAGATTTGAGTGATTAAATTTAGAATAGGGCCTTAATCGTTTCTATTGGAGAGAATGTATTACCGACATATGGGTTGCCCAAATCTCATCGGACTGGGACCGATGCCTTACTCACAGAGGGGTTTTGGGGAAACATCTTATGACATCAATGCCCTGTGTGCATATGTTGATAAAAAAGAATGAAGGTTGTCTTTGGACCAAAGGAGAGCTTATGCTTCTCTAAAAGTGGAACGTCTTTCCTGTCCCTTCTAGCGGGGCAGGAAACACATTCGTTACTTAGCTCTTTTTGACCAAAATTAGACAACCCAAGGACATAGTTTTGGCTGTGGCCTTTTATGGCATCGCTGCCTTCTGGCCAAACTGCATATTCAACATTTAAGTTTCCATTTGACTTGATTTCATCCGATAATCTAATTTGCGTTATCAGCAAAACCCAAGGGCTTAAAATGTGCAGGATCCAGAGGCCAGCTCGGAAGCATTTTACCGACCCATGAGTGACATTAGTGATTGTCAGTCGCCTATGCGAGGTATAACACTCCTGTTATCTGGAGACATTAGTCAAATATACCCGGATTTAACGAAATGGACCAGAGCTGATGAAGTAAGGAGCATGTCTCAAATCTTCGATGTGGCAACTTATTCGATCGTTGACTCTGAGCGCCAACATGAGAACACACAGATCAGCTTTGCAATGTTGGCAATACGGTTGATAAGCTTAAGGCCAATGTTTTCCCAAACCTCCAAAATGATTGCAAAAACTACAATTGGTTATGTGACAAGGCAATACTGGCTCCAAAGAACAAAGCAGTTTATAGAATCAATGACCAACTGTTGCAGTCCCTCCCGGAAACATCTCATATCTACAGATCAGTGGATACCATTACCGGAGTATGGGGTCAATTATCCAACAGAATTTTCTGATTTCTCTAGAACCACCCGGACTACCTTCACATATACCAGAACTGAAGATGTGTGTACCTATAACGGATGGAATCTGGACCCACCAAGAATTTGTAACGGCAACAGATTGGTTGTTAAGAAGTTGATGCCATATTTAATTGAGGCATCGGTTCTTTCTGAGTAAAGAAAAGGTGAAGATGTCTACATTCCCAAGATTCCCCTTACTCCATCAGGGACGGATATTTCATTCACGTCTAGGAGACTTCAGTTTCCAATACGAGTCAGTTTTGCTATGTCTAGCCAGACTATATCAATTAGTGGACCATGTCATTAAGAAAACGCATTCTGCATTTGTGATCTTTGATCACGGCTTTAATTGTTTTGCATATTGTAAAGTGCCACAAAATTGTCTCTCGGTATTTGACACCAGACGTGCTCGTTCGTAATATTATTTTCTTAATTTCTTCTTTATTTGGGGATGCTGTATTCCATCTTCTTCGCTGAATCATAGGTTTTTATAAATATTTTAAAAAATATTTCTGACAAAATCTAGAACTATTGAGTGTATTTCTGTAATTCTCCCTTTATTAAATCTTACTTTTGCACATGTATCTAACGCAAAATCCATCCCACCACTAAAGCATTTTACATTCTTTAGGAGATCCCTGAAGTTTGGTTTATTTCGTATCAATAGTTATTATTGTTTAGTTCAGGTGAAAAGAGGATGACCAACAAAGTAGGAGAAGTGACGGGGAGTCTCCTTAAAAAGATTCCTCGTTGGAAGTAGCAGTGCCTTTGGTTTGGTTTAGGAATATCGTATGTTACATTCCCATGCTGTCTTTAAAAAGAATGAATATCAGCGAGGAGATTTTGTACATTTCCAAAACCTTAGATGCAAGAGTGTGGCTCACTATCAAAGGTTTTACGATAATCTATACGTTTCTAACTTTTTCCTGCAATTTTCTATGATCATTTTATTTATCAGCAGTTAATCTTTGCCACCAAATGAACATCTTTGACATCCCTCTGTCCTGAGAAATAAGCAAGTACAGTTTTTCAGGACACTTCAATTTATGTGGTGGACGGACATTTCATTGGTCTATAAATTTTAGATCATCTGTTTCATACGTTTTTTGTAGGGGTTATATGATACTTTCAGTGATCCATTCAGCAATTGCATTGGTGTTATTAATTAGCATTGATAAAAACATGAGATTTTCGTACAACAGTATATTTATGATCACTGATGTTGTTGTAAAGGAATAACTGATTGCAAAAATTCCAAAATGAATTTTATTTTTATGAAGAGGTGGGAAGAAATCAACATATGAATGCGAGGGAATGCCAAAAAAGACTCCAGGTGTATCTGCGATTTCTTCGCATCACCTTTTTGAATCAATTGAAGTGGAACAACTACATTGAACATATAGCTGCATCTGCTGCAAGGAAAGCTGACACACTGTGTCGTGCCAGAAGTCCATCTTACATATCTACAAATCTACCATTTATTCGTGCATTGTGTACTGTTGTTATATCTTTGGCATCTCGACTCCAGTCACGTTTTCAAAGTCTTTTCTATAAATATTTCCATGGCGTCTGTTCTGCCGAGCTTTCTTTCCCCAACTAAATAATTTTAAGCGTGCTACTAGACTAGTACCTAGGTCCCACAATTTTACCGTTGAAATAGTTAAATCAAACCGCCACTCTTACTCCAACAGCTTCTTTTCTCGCACTTCCTGCCTGTGGAACTCACTTCCGTTTATTTGCTTCCCTGATAACTACAATCTTCAAATATTTAAATGCAACGTCAATCGCGATCTTCTGATGTCTTGAACCCCGTCAATTTTTATCCTTTCCTCATTCCCACTATACACAGTTTTTCTCTCGCCTTCAATCTATGTAGGGTGCCCTGATCATTTATTCTTTTCTTCGTTTTTTTTTTAACTTTACAAACGCACTTTAGCTTTTTCTTTTATTTCTTTTTCCCTCTTTATTTTGACAGTTGCCGTTTGTGGTTAGTGGTTAAAATCTGTAAGTATAGTACATTGTATTTCGTTTTTTACATAAATAATTGATATCAATACTTAAATCTTATATATATATATATATATATATGTATATATATATATATATATATATATTGTTGAATGAATATACATTCAACTATGTTATCTCTATCACTGATATTGAGCGCTTTTCAATAAGCACCGCATATATAAAATATATAGACAATTTATATATATATATATATATATATATATATATATATATATATATATATATATATATATATATATATATATATATAATAAAAAAGTAAGAACAGTAAGATATATAATCCGGTGTTCTTATTGACATTTTATTTAAAAAAAAAAAAACAGTGCTTAATGTAAATTTACAGAGCATAGATATTATAAATTAACCGATTTAAACCGATTACCATGTTTCAAATACCGAAGCTAAAAACTTCAAATTTAATTATATAATTAAATTAAAAACATTAGTTCTGTTTCATCTTCAAGCGAATTTTTGAATAACTTATATGTAAACTTACTGAGCTTTAGATGCACATACAACACATAATTTTTGTTTCCAAGGATACAGAGAAATCCAATCATTTAGACAGGGGCGATACCGTGTTCAATTTTCTTAACTATTATTGTATCAATTATGAGGTACGATCGAAAAAAAGGTCAAGTCTAGGTTGGGTAGGGGTGCATTTTTCAACGAATTTTGACATCTGTTCAACGCATGTCATCTGCTTTTTTTTTTTTTTAGCATTTTTTCCCGTTAAATTCGTACTTGTATACATAAAGATTTTTTTCAAAAAAGGGTGTTTGGGTTAGAATACGTTATATTGAACTACAATCTTAATATATTATTTTTACTCTCAATTACTAATAGACTATATTTCTTTTTAAAACAAATAAATGTAATAGAATTACTTAAAATATTTACAAATTATTATTAAATATCAAATATAACTATGTATATTACCAGCCTCCATTTTCTTTTGATAATTTTATTTTATTTTTAAATATTATTAAAGAAAAACTTTTGACAATGTCGGCGAAGAATAGCTATTTCAATTCTTTCATTCAGTAAATTTTTATTTTTTATAAACTTAGTAATATATAGTTTCTCATGTATGCACAAAGTGTTTGTCTGTGTGTATGTATATATTTATATGGGCATACATACACACGCGTATAGAGGTGTATATTTCATATTTGTTCGTTTATATATTTATTAATAAATTATTTTTTTTTAAATTTTATATTATATTTATTTAATTTATTTTTTTATTTAAAGTTTATATTATACATATTATATTATATTTTATTTATATTTATTTGTTTATTTTAAATTTGTGCTTATACGGCAATGTAAGTATTTATTTACAGTTAATACTGTATGGAGCTGTTCTTTTTATAATTTCTCATTTTTATTTTGATGGGGATAATGTTTTGTCTTAGACTCTATATATATTTCGACAGGTTTCTATTGTTTATGTATGTCTTTCCTTCGAATGACATTTTTCTAATAAAAAAAGAATCACCCTGATGATGACATTGTACTAATGTGGAAAATAGTGGGAATAAAATAATATGCATCAATACGTTACATTTCTCTCATCATTTGAGAACAACACCAATAAGCTTGTCCGTGCATATGAAATGAA